>OX638202.1:30713561-31070195 GCA_951805265.1 Schizotus pectinicornis | reverse complement strand
GGGTGCATACAAAAAAAAAGCGATGTGGAGTTCCAGGGGGGGTCCTGGGGAATCCAGAGGAATCCGAAAGGGGTTTCCTGTTTCAGGCGATGGCGTCCAAGCCTACGTCACAGGGGACCAGAATAAACCCACGGGGAGCGGCGGAAAAGTAGAACGTCTTTTCCCCAGCGATCTTTGATGTTTTCGAGATGATGAGAAAGTAGCGACAGATGACAAATCTTCACCTGCGAATGCCTAAATCGGCCAAATTCCGGCCCACAAGCGTTCCCAAATTCCAGAACGCTTGTTCTGTTGGCACACCAACACTCTGGAAAAATCCTCGAGACGAGTTCGGTAATTCTCTACCTTATACCAGGGGTTGGTTTTCACGGTGATGAAGATATTGTCACTGCTTGACCGCAATATTCAAAAAGAAGACCAACTTTTCGGGCAGGCACTGATAAGGCCTTATCAGTCCAGACTTTTTTGTATTCCGCGCCTGAAGTCATAGGCGGGTGCCCGAAATATGCTACGATGCGACCAAGGTGGACTCGAAGGAAGTGTAAGGATGAAAGGAAATTAGAAAGAAAGATTAGCAAAAGCAACAGTCAAAAGAGAGAAGTGATTTTAGAGAGATAAAGCCAGGTGAAAGCAGCTCGGTGGCCGAAACTAGTTTAGGTGCTAAACCCTACGCCACTGGGTGCACTCAAAAGCGAAGAAATGCAACCCATTAATCAGGGTTGCACTAACTGCTGCCTATAATACGGCAACCGGAAAATTGAGTGTTACAGGTCCAACGCGAAATATTGTACCTACAATGCAAATTATTGCTAAAAAGTTAAATTTTTAATAGCGTATTTTACATCCTGCTCTTCTCTCGCAGCGAGATGTTAGATTATACATATTATGCTTAAGAATTATTGTTGAAGACTTGTACTTTATGAACTTGATTGTGAAGTTTTTGTTGAGATTTCTATCAATTCGTTGACTGTTCTTAGGATTAGTAGTTTTTGTTCAAATTTCCGGATAATTTCAAACGTTTTCTAAGATATCAACTAAGATCACATACATATCAGAATCAATCGATTCGCTTCTTATATCGTGATAGGTCGAAGTTTTGGCCAATTAGTCTTAGAATCGTAGGAATTAAGAAAACTTAGGCGATAGTAAAACTAGGTTAAGTCACTGAATAGCCCGCATCACACCCCCGTCTCCTAAGAAAAACAATTTATGTAAGTCTCTCTATTCAAGTTGGATTTTATTCAAATAGCTCTCGACTCGATAGTGTCAATTTCCTTTGTAAGTATGTGTGCAAAATGATGAAAGTGTTATTTTGCCGTTAGTATAAATACGTTCGGGAACCAGAAAAATTGCTCAGCTATGTAGATATTCACATAAGTGTAAATTCTCCTAAATTTATAACCGTAAACTGATAAAGTCCCCCGAAAAGCAAGTAAGTGTTGTAAGAGAAGTTTGATTTAACTTTGGAGCGAATTAAATAAAAGTAAGTATAAAATCACGAAGAGAACTAATAAATAAAATCCAATAAAATTAATGCATGTTTCTACTAACTGCGTTTGTAATTAATTAACTTTTTTGTTAAAAAAATCTAGATAAAGATGCTTATAGTTGTTGCGTAAGTAAATAGTGAAGCAATAAAGATCGGTTGGGTTCGGTCTCGTTATATCTTGGCGGACCGGGCTTTAAGAATGCGAATTTAACCCACATCGAAAGATAACATGTCTATAACATATCTATTGTAAAGGTGCCTGTAAATTTAGATAACCGACTCTTCGTTGGGCTTTTTTGATGTTGAACATGTGTGTACTTGAGTTGATGAATTGACTGGTGTTTCTTCCAATAGCGCACATGGGACAGTCAAAGGGTTCCAATAAGACAACCAACCTCCCTGACTCGTCGACCTGCTTTAAAATCCAAGTAGAAATTTTGCTAATTTACGCAGTGACTGTTTTGTAAAGTACTGATAGTTTAAAGTGTGAATTAATCAAAGAATGCATGTAAAATTATAGGTAACCTCTAGCGCTGTCCTGTAACATAAACTGTATTGTTTCAATGTATGAATATACTGTTTTGAAATTTATGTAAGGTGCCGTTCAAGTACGTTGTTGTAGCACCGTATAGGCTCTAACTGATTCTAAAATTTCAAAGACTATTTAATTTTTTGATTGAATTAGGTAGGTAGAACTGTAGAGGTGCATATCTGTTATTTATAGAACCAGTTGCAGCCGGAACATTTCCAAGGAGCAATCACCATGTACTGACCGTTTATCGATAATGAATGGGTCTATTAAACTAATTGTTATTCAAAGCGACTTTTTTCTTCTTTTTTCGCAAAATTTCCATCACAAACGAGAATTACTTCGTAATTGTAATTAAAACATAGAACACGTAGGGCAGAGTAATTGGCTAATTCTGTCGGTTCCATTGTATAACAGAGGGCAACCGCATAGCAAATCACCCTCAGTTCGTTATCTCTCTATCTGGGGTCCGAGCCAAGCGACGAGGGTGAGGCTCTAACCCTCGCCTGTGTGACGAACTCGCAGCGAATCGACCTTTTGAACCTCTGGCACATTGACTTTTATTTCGTATAGACCGTAAGGCACTGCATTAGGGTAATTACCCGGACTTGCCTTATTCGGTGCGTTGAAATTCGACTAGCAAGATCGAATAATTAGAGTAGATTCGAGGGTCCAATCCAATTTAACTCAAACTCCAAATATTTACTCTTCGTGCAGTTCTGTCAACCGAACCGATAAATGTAAGGTAAGAATTAAAAATCTCCACAATAACAAAGACAAGAAGAGTGTGGTGACAAATTCATGACAAACGTTAGTAGTGTTTAAAAAAAAATTTTATATGCAAACTTTAAGATTTCCATCATCTGTTTGCTTTGTCCGTTCTTTACGCCGTAATTCCAATTACTCAAATTCTCGGTCCGACATAAAACAGATCTCCACTTCTGCAATTCTAATCTCATCCCTAATGGAAAACGTGAGAAATTCGCAACATTGCGGGAAAATCTAATTTTCGCCCCCTCTTGCGAACTTTTTATACCTGGTCGAGATGAATTCCCTGCCAAAGAAGTCGAGTTTGTGCAGCAATTTATCTCGGCAATACCGAAGAAATCCCATTGACGCTTCGCTTTTGGCGAAAATGAACGTCGGATTTTCCATTCAACTCTGTTTTGTTTTTTTTTTCCTTTCGGTTCTAGCGGCGATGATAAATTTTTTGAAACTTTGACTCGTCGTCGAGAAAAGCCTCGGTGGAAATGTCGTAATCTATCGATTATCTCGTGAACCGACGACCCTCGGTCTCTAGGGAGTCTTGTTTCTGTTTATAAAGCACCAGCTCTTTCGGTGCTAGCTAAAAGAACACACAAGCAGAAGAGCTCTTCAGTTGGCCGAGTGGCGGCGAACCCCTTCATCTTATTACCGAAATGCCGGGTAAAGCCCAGGATTGATTCGACGTGATGTAATTAAATTCGTGAAGCGAGTTCGGTTGCTGATCGATAAAGTAATCAAAGCGTAAGAAGTGTGTCACTGTCTCACGCGAAGAATGAAAGAAAGTAGTGCCAAAATTTTCACGCAACAACACAGTTCTTGCCAAGAGATGCTAGTTATTTTATGAATAGACGAGCACGAGGTGCTGCAGATATTAAGTGACATAAAACTCTCCCCCTTTAATGTTAATGTTATTACAAGCCGGTATTAGTAGATTATGTCGTTGATTCTGTGGTGGCGCAAAGTAATGGCCAATTTAGCCACGCCGTTAACAAACATACCAGACGCCGTAAATATGTTTCTATCAAAAAGAAGAACGTAAACGATTCTTTTGATTAAGTCATAAATAGATTTAAGAGAAACCTCGAGATTTTCTGGCACCTCTGCAGAAACGGGAGATTCGTGTTTATCGTCGTTGTTGTTTGGCATTAGCAATGGTTACCTTGCAACCCTCTCGGTTTACGGCCGTCATAAATGTTTTATGTCTCGTGACGCACTACCTCCCCGAGTCTAACCTCCGCCCTTCGTAAAGCTTTTTGCGATTCCTGACGGCACCCCGCGCAAAGACGCACAGTGGAAATTCGGCACTGTTATGAATATTAATGTTGCTCGTTCTGTCATCGCTGCACGGGATGGAACAATGGAGGAGTTGCGTAAGCTATATTTATTTTCCTAGCCGCAGGGAACCTTTCATATTATCCCCGACGTTTATCCCCCCACGCCCAGGATAGGCGACCGGTTCGCATAAATTCCCTTCATTGCTTCGTCACGCGGCTGCCGTAATCCCAGACACCGCTTGTTTGGGCGAAAATAACCGCTACATTTTTCCTCTTTAGATCTACTTTGTTGAATTTTTTTAACAGCCACAACGAATAGTTTTGAAAAAAGCGACTCTGAGCTCATTAACGAAAAATGTGAGCATCACCCTTAATTGGTAAAAAAATGAGAGTGGATAATAATTGGGTTCCGTCGACCCGGACATGCAAATCATTAAATTACCCACGCCTGGTCGCACCACCGACGACCATAAGAAACGTGGAGAAAGCAATTCCGCGCTTGTAGTTCTTTTAGAGAGTAACACGGTCGGGACTACTGGGGGCCAGCTAACAAAGCCAATCTCGCTTATCCGCGGTCGTAGAGGGCTTTAGCCCTCCGCACGCCCAATTGACTCGGCACCCGCTCGCTCGACAAAGCGCCGCACTTCTCCATTCATCCAACCGGAAGTTATGAGGAACTCATTGAAATATCCGAACGGAACTTATGGTGCACTTCATCATCGTGTTTATTATGTTAGTTTTCCGGTCGGAGAAGCGCGACGGCGACGACGGCCACAGTTAACACCGCAATCGGTCACTGATCGACAAACTTTTTTCTATTTTATGAGAATGGAAGAAATACAGAAGAGTACGAAGCTGAAGAAAACAAAAAATAATAGCAAGTTCTCGAACAAGTGTTGGTGGTAGACGACACCCCTTTTAATGTCACCTGGATTCAGGCAATATAACTATTTGTCTCAAGATGACAAAAAATAAGATTACCAATCTATTCGAAATTTGACAGAACTTAATAAAATACCTATTAAAGAAACCACAACAAATTATTATTATTATTGACCATCATTACAAACCTTCTCTACTAAAAGTCGATTCTAGAGCTACTGACGTGAAGAAGGAAAGCGACGCCGGCTTACATGGGTTGTTGAATCAGTAAGGCAGCAGGTCTAGCATTGTTCAGGATCCGGTCTAAGATGTGATGATCTGAGCAAAGCAATAATCTGAAGGATGTAGGCAATTTGAGAACACGTCTTTAGAAAGGCGGCCATCGATCACCCCTCGGCGCGCCTTTTAAAGGGAAACCCTGCAGGAAAATCCACCTGCAAGCGCGGCTCTTAACAAAGAAGTAGACACGGTAGAATTAGAAATAATATTTCAAAAAAAAAACAATATATTTTTAAGACAAACTGTGGGTGCTTCGAAACTTCCAAGATAAATAAGCTAAATACGTTCTAAATCTTTCCCGTCGTAACATGTAGAAACGCATCCACCCCTCGTAAGGATTACGGTGGTCGGGCATGTAATCCTCACTATCGCGACACGGTATTAGCGGCTGATAACTGGCCCCCACAAGACTTCAACCATTGTTTCTTTTTTATTACACTTCAACTTATCCATATAACACGCAAAATTCTTTTCGAGAAAATTTTGCAACATTATTTGCAAAAATGTTAACACTATCTCTAAAGCCAAGAACAATAAAATTAGAAAGCTCTACTAATAAAAAAAAGATGGAAACCAATACATTTTGAGGGCATAGAAGTTTCTCGTTCCATCAACGGTTTCGCTCTGGTAAGTCTCTTCGTGACGACGAGATAACTGCACGTTCGCCTCTTTTATACTTATATCCATCAATAAAATTATACGCACGTGTTATTTCACAGAACCGGGCGCGGTGTACATGTGTAGGTTCTGAAGGCAATAAAGCGTTAGGGGAACTCAAACATTTCAAACTAACTGTAATAGTCGAGACACATTACGTCGACGAAACTACCCCTCGCGGACATGGTTGGAAGACGTGCTAGGAAATGATGGTCACATTTCTCTCGAGGCTCGTATTTCACCAGTGAATTCTACCATACGGTTGGTAAAGCATTTTTCTTCATCACGAAACCTTTCACGGTGCCAGAACTTTATTACCCGTATCGTTATTATTGGTTCGACCATGAGAAGTTTTGAAACCGACACATAGTGACGTAAATATTTTAATAGTTGCTTCTGCAATTTAATGCTACCTATTTATATAAAGCAGTTTATTAAAAACTTTACTTCCTTTTTCCTTGCATATAATTTTCCACATAACACTTGATTTCAGAATTTTAATGTTGGCTACAAAAATGTTTGTCCTGTAACGGAACTAATATACATATTATATATTTATTTTTAATAACATTAATAAGGTCAAGAAAGACAGCCTTTAGAAGAATATTGTGACCAAAAACCAAAAGAAACAAATAATGTGCCCTCATTAATTTTGCTGCCTTTAAGCCATTTAATTATTTGACTTATTTAAAAACTAGTTACTTATATGTATTAAGAACGTTAATAGAACACGAGATTTTCCAACCGCTGAATTTTCTGATTCACAATAATTCACAATATCGTAGCAACACCGATCCATCAGAATTAAAGTCAACCTCCAATTTCGTCTGCACCCTAGAGATTATTCCCTTCCAAATGAAACTATGCCAACCCTGGCTCAAACGAGAGAAATTGGATTAAGGTAATCGATAGAAAGCAGATAGATGCGGCAACTAAAGATAAAATTCTAAAAACGTGACAAGCCACTGAGTTACCGTAAAAAGTCAATGACAAGAGTTATTTAGAATACAAAAATAGATTGAAATTTTACAGCATAACGTAAAATGGGTAGTATCTACTAGTTGTACACAATTATAAAAAAGTCGTGTACAAATCCGACATGGAAAGTAATTCCATAATTGATGATTGAAGAAGAAAGAAACAAGTCGACTGATTCACCCGGCGCATCCGCCAAAAGTGTTGCCTGCACACCAGCACAAGATTGTTTTGTACTCCTTTGCTTATTACGTCAGGTTGAAAATTTTAATCAAAGTTAATACAAAGATTCCGTGATTAATGAATTGTAATGTTAATCATCAATTTAAAGACTTTTATTTAAATTCCTTGGTAAAACCTTTTGCAACCTCGGCGCGGCTTGCCGGTAGCTTTAATAATTGCACGACGGAGGTAACTCGATGCTCCGCAGATTCTTTGTGTAACGTCGCTATTTAATCCGACTCGTACCTATGCAATCCGATATTTTTTCGGTTAGATAAGGACTTAGCAGAAATCGCGGCTTGACGGAAGGGATTTGTCGGGGATAAAGTCGTGCCTTAAATTGGCCCCAATCTAAGAGCAACACGAGGTGAGAGAGAACTCGGATCGATATAGCCGTAAATCCGACTGCGAAAGGCCCTGCATCCAGAACAACAGTTCCTTGCTCCTTCAAGACCCGTTGATGATTATCCGTGGCAAGTTGTTTTTCGTTGCCAGTTTTCTACGTTTTCCGAAGATATCCACCCTCTTCGTGTCCCGGTGCGCGCCGTCGTTTCCTTTGTGTGCGGACAAAGTTAGCGTTGGGAACTTTTTAGCCTGGATCTCTCTCGGGATTTACCTCGGTCGACGGACGTGAGGCGCGAGCAAATAAAAGGAATGCAATGCCGGATCTGCTTTATGTCGCCGCTTTAAAGCTCCCTCGCCGGATTCGGTTTGTTGGGCGATTTAATTTTTCGGCATAATTGTTTCCTTTGTGTCCCCGAAAAGCAATCGACGGCACAAGCATCAAAACTCCGTCGGACGCTGAAAAGAAATTTCCAACTTTTGACAACATTACCTCTAAGAATTTCTTTTTTTCTAAAACTAAATCTTAAAATTCAAATTTTCAAGCTACCGGTATAAAATTGATTTGATGCTAACATATTCCAATGCTGAACGATCTTTGATAAAAATATCACTTAGTTTCTAAAAAGTTTTAGATTAAATAATTGCCAGAAAATGAGTATTAAATTGTATACCTACTTTTAATGGCACTTCATAATTTGCAACATAAGTGATTAGATACATTTAAAAAAAGCTTTTAAGGCGTTTCAGAAAACCTAGGATATGTTTGCCTAGAGTTAAAACAATTATTGTTTTTTCTCCGTATTGATGTTTCCCGTTTCCCTCTATTTGGTTATGTAGGTACGACGGCGCCCAGGGCATTCGGGGAGCGGAGGACTTGTCTCTGCGTTGAACCCCCACGGGACTTTGCCCTGCACTCGATCAGCTCAGATAACAACACTCATGTTCAGCCTTTGTTTGAAACAACTTGCACCATTACAACGCTTTCCCCAAGTTTCGCTAATTGCTTTCGAGCAGGCACATTGCGTAACTGGAAACTAGTTGTTTCTCTCGGGAAAGCATTTTGTACTCAAAGGTAAAAGGTAAATTCAAAGACAATCGTGACGTTGACAGTTCCGGACAGTTCCCTTTCCTACCCCCCTTACCGATGTCAACAATTCTGAATTCTTACGGTAATTTTATTTTAACAAACGGCTGTTTTTTGTTTCCGGCGCTTTGCGTATTTATTTCTCATTTGCAGTAGAAAAAATTGACAAGAGTGGGCGTCCGCAATAGATCCACTTTTACTTTAAATTTCTTGCCGCATTTCTGAAGTTTGAGAATTGCTGACACCACAGCAGCTGAAACAACCGACCAAAATCACGACTAAATTAGTTCGAAATTAAACTTCGACAAAAGAAAATGAACCCGAGCACCCCGTCACGACCCATTGTTCTACCACGTTTCCAGCACTTTAGATGTCTAAAAGCCTTTCGTAACGGCCAACCCGCAAGATAGTATTGGTTTCCGTGATATATCTAGCTAATCTTCCGCCCTCATCCGGGGTGGCCATCCCCATCCGCAGCCTCGCTTGATTGCTTTGTCACGTTGTTTTATTGTCACCAGTTCATCGTCGTATTCCGGTGTTGTTTTTTTGTCGCTTTTATCGTCCACTGCTTTCAACCGCAAATTAACTAGCAACCTCTTATAATTTCCAACAGCACCGGGGCGACCTTTAACGTAATGGCAAAGTTCACGAAATAAATCGTTATTCGGCCTGGGGATGCAAAGGACGCAGCTGTGTGAAGACAGTTGCGCTTTATAACCAGATTATTAGATCGGGTAAACATTGAGAGGACAACCTCATCTCAATAAACGTCACAGCTTAACGCGACCATAAATCAGGACCAAGCATGTCACTTAGCGGCAATTAAACGCACCCCCGTCGAATTAACGCGATTATGAAACGAGCTGCAGTTAAGTCAGTCGCGCCCCATTAACATCAACAACAAAATCACCACAATTTAGTAAAAATTCATCTGGCATAATTTTTTTATTTTTTTGCAGGATGGCGCGAATCGCTTCTGTCATTGCCGAAGAAGTGGTTATCCGGGACGTCGCTGGTGCACGTCAACTCCTCGACTTTGGATGACAATGAGGTAACAAACCGTTGGGTGCGGTCTTTGTTGGGCTTTGAGCGGCACAACCTGGATTTGACGTGCCATTTTCGTGGCACAAGAGGAGTCCGCGGAAACGCCATTGAAATTCTTTGTCATTGTTCTTGGTTTATATTAAGTCGCAGCGTGTTGCAAGCTGTGGCGAGGGCGTGTATCCAATAATGGTACGTGGAGCTGGTGAGGCCGGGGATGCGACACAAAGAAACTAAAGAAAAAAAGTGTCTGATGTGTGAATGCAAGTGAAAAACGAATCAACGTTTGGATGCGTCAAAACAATTTACGACCAAAGGAGAAAAGCCCTCAGCAAAGTTTCTTCCTTATTCAATTCGATTCTTAATATTTTTGAAACCTTACTCTTTAAGTTCAATCTGTTAACGTCTAACTATATTATGGAACTTAAAAATGATTTTAATCCGTTCGATTAGAAAAAATTTTACACAATGTATATCTAATACTAAAAACACATAAATAACATAGCAAAATAATACTATGTTGGATTGAAAAGCTTGTGGTCTAAGACAGAAGTAATTTATTCAAAAATCTTACAAAACCTTTAGTAATAGAACTAACTGCCTTTCAAAATCAGACTGTAAATTTTCAATATACTTTTATACATTATTTTACCATCTTGCATTGTTTGTTCCACTAGATGCTAATCGTCTCTAGGAATAGCAAATAAATCGTAGTATTGTCAAAAAGCGTGACGTAACAGATTCTGGTAAAATCATTTAGATTAGTTTTTTTTTCGGATTTTAGTAACTTAAGATTTAGGTACATACTTACCCGACAATGTTTAGTTACAAATAATTAGCGCCTCCTCTTCGTTGAGGAGCATCAATTTCAAATGTGCTCGAAAACTGTCAGGTCAAGGATTTCTTACTCCTTGAACCAGTCTGGAATGCCAACAATCCTTGCGTACTCAAACTGAAACAAGATATCCTTTGTGAAACCCGACCTCCACGTTCGACCTGGACATCTATTCCGCCGTCGTCAGAAAGAAAAACAATTTTCATCGGCCATCCGTCGCTAATACCTAAGCAATTTAGACCCGAGTGTGTATTATTAATTAATTCACAATGCAAATTCTGCCGGATGCCATTATAACGCAACACTGGAGGGCACGAAACGGGGGTTGGACCCTCTGTGAACTCACTGGTGGTATAATACACCAAACACAATAGGACGCAGCCCCGATGCGACAACGGCTTATATCACTAAGATAAAATTAATGCAAGTTGTGATAGTCCGAAACTAATTAGATGCAAAATTTTGGTACTGATATACCTACCTAGTCTTGCCCCTAGCAACTTAGAGCAATTTGTCTAAAAGAGGTCTCGTCCATCGATGGACGCCGTAGTCTTCTTGTTCCAGAGACCGGAGAAAGCTTCCTGATAATTGGAAACTCTATCTCTCCAAAAATAGCCGGAAAATTAACTCTGTGGCGAGGTCACGGTGCGGCAGGTAGACGAGGGGCAGCTCGTCGATCAATACCTCGTTGCTTTGTGCACGCCTGAGCCGTGTAAACCTATGCATTCCTGGCACGCTTTTATTTTATTCCTGCAGGGAGCTAAAAAGTATCGACGACGAGACGCTTAATTATTTACCTGTTAAAGGTATTTGTTACAAGTACTGATGTTTTATTGACTTTTAGAAAAATAATAATTAACATTCTATTAACCTAATGCCCATCTGCAATTTGTGTGAAACAAAAACGAATTTGCCCCGAGTTGATCAAATTAAAAAGAACGATCAACATTCTCCATGTTTGTAAGGGAGGAAGTTTGTTACAATTTTGTGACACAACCCGTCCAAATGGAATAATTAGTTTCGGTCGAATTTCTGTCGACGAGAAATTTTCCACTTCCATTTGAATAAAGACTCGAGTGCTTGTCAAGTGTCCCTCGACAAGTAGGTGCGTGCAACAGAAAAAGGGATGTTGTCCTAGCTGGGTAAGAAAATACAATGTGAAAGAGGAGTTGTTGGTCGTTAGCGCCCCGGGGGATTTTAAATATGTAGATGGCATTTCTGTGTTCTGACTCGATATTCTCTAGGGACAAGCTTTAAAACGGTTCCATTGCTCCGCCGCAAATTACAATATTAAAACATCGATTTTTTGAAAAGGCGACATGGGTTAGAGTAATGTAAGTACAACAACAATTTTAATACACAAAGAAAAATAAGGTTATTCTTGAAAATTGATCGAAAGCGACAAGGTTGCTGTCGATTGAGGCGTTGTCGCAAGAAAGTGATGGATATCATCTACGGCGCAGCAGCTCTTATAGCATCAAGCGGATGATAGGAAAGATGTAGAGGAAAATTCCGATTTGTGAAAGGTTTTTTTTTATTAGAAGCGACAGTTCGGTAATAGCATCATCTACCTACCTATCAGACTAAATTTTTTTGTTGAATGGATTTTTTAACAATAATTGAAGTGTTGACGCCTGCCGTTTCTAAAAGATTAGAATTATTGTGAATTAACTAGATATGTTTTCAATAAGTCTTAAAGACACCACCTCAGAATGTCTCAACAGAGACATAAGGAATTTTCATTTTGTTGCAGGTGAAATAAAATTTGATTAAATTGTATCATTAACCAAAAATACAAATCTTGCAATGTAATAAAAATACATGTTTTTTTTGGGAAAAAAATTGTTCTAGTTTAGATTCAATGCCTAATTAAATTTCTCATCGAAATTGACTTTTTGTCTTTATAAAGATATTTACGTCGTAACTGAGCTTCCAAGTCAACCGATATTTTGATGTTAGAATCATAAAAGATTTTTTTAGATCAGTAAACATTATCTTGGTCAAGCAAAAATGGCGAATTGTTGATATTATAGAGAGGGAGAGGGTAGAAAACCGTCCGCCAAACCCTAAGACATGACTCGTTTTTTCCAGAACCCACTAGATGAGAAATTTAATTAGACACACTGTTATTTATCGCCGGAAGATTCGAAACGGTAAAGCAACAAAATTATTAGTAAATCGTTGACACACCATAAAGAAAAACAATTTATAAGAAAATTAAGCAATTAAATTGAAATTGACTAAAGATATGGATGTTTATCGAGCATTCGCCCGGCGCATCCGCCAATTTTAACCAAAGCCATGTTTTTACCCGTAAGGAAATTCCACCTACTGCCTTGTTTTATTCCAAAAGTAACTGCAAGACTCCAACAACTAGAGGTCGATAATTTAAGTGTACTTAAGAGAGTCATTATAACTTGACAAAGAGCCCTAAAAATGCTCCAGTCTTTTCCTACAAAATCTCTTTATTTCGTAGCACGCCTGTCTCTAATTGTATCCGGATTTCGCTTCAAGTGCATCAGAAACATAATGAATAATAAATTATTTTCCGTTTATGTTGTCCTAAAGGTGCACGAAATAACGAGGGGTTGCTTCCGCCGAACCGAAAACATAACGGGGAAGTGCGTCATTATCCAAACAAGCCACCTACTCCTCTCCGTGAGAAACTGAAATGCTGTTGGTACAAACAAAAATTTCAGCGGACTTTACAGAAATTCTTCGTAATTACGTAATTTGTTGGTCTTTTGTTTGTATTGCGGCTTGAGTAATTTCCGTTTTAGTTGCGCTACTCAGGTGAGCGAGGCGCTTTGTCGTCATTGTATCTGATCGGTCGATAGTACGTGTGTCGTGACGTTTGGCATCGGTTCGTGACGCCGCCGTCTACGTCCAGCATCCTCTCTCGACAACGTTACAGGGTTTGGAAGAGAAAATGATGGCGAACCTTCGATTCACCCTCGTCGCCACCTTCTACTACCTACCGGAGCGAAGAGTTCTGCTTTGTGCCGGGCCGCGACCCTTGTCTGCCCTGACGGTTCGCTCTATATTTCATTCCGATCGATAATGATGCTCATGTAATATAAATGTGTACACTCCGCCGCTCCCGCGGCCTTATGGTAAAGTTTGTGTTGCTTGTAGTGGAGTTTTCGCCAGAAAGTTTGACAATCTGCTAATGATAACTGAGGCACTCCACGATCTGGTGTGCTCGTCCCCTTTGCTTTGGGCACTTTTAAGACTAAACTGACAAAAAAAATTACTCTTACTGGTAAAATTCAAAACTCAAGTGGAAAAAGAATGTTAGGTCAGAAACGATGCAATAAGAACATTAGTAATTTTGAGTCAGTATTAAATAGTGATGTTGGTGGTTGATTTAATATTATTAAATAATTTATGTTGGAATAGTAAAAGACTGCCGAAAACATAAGAAAGCAATAAGGAAAGAAAGTACAAAAAATCAACAACTATTAGTTGTACTCAAAAAAATAAAAAATGAACTAGAATTCCAGTAGCAAAGAAGATTTCGCTAATTGTTGTTCAAGAAATAATATTTTGTACACAATTTTTAGGTATCCTTCATCATTATTATTATTATTATTAGTTGAGCAGAAAATTGTAGTAAAATTTGGAATTTGGCACGTAACATATTTCTTCAATTTCGTAAAAAGTAAACCGTCCACAATTATGGTGGTAGTTTTCATGTGCAATTCTTTTTAAGATAAATGACTATTTGAAGATTTTGATTAAAAATTTGCATTAAAGTTGGTCACCATCGAAAATTTTAACTTTCCTATTATAAGCTTTAGGCTTCTCATGCTAGCAGCATTCCATAGACTCTGAAGTACTGATAAATGTATCTTGTAATATAAGAGCAGTCCTGAAAACGCTGGAACATAAAAATTTTAAACTGCTTGTTATAAACGTAGGTACAGCCATATGTTTAAAATTATTTCCAAAGCTTTTTACCCATTTTTAATTTAACTTTTTTTTTTTGTTCTATGGCTTGAAATTTTGGAATCTACGCTTGCTTAAAGTTTTTAGTTTTCTATTTTTGACGTTATACATACCGGCTCTGCGGCAATTATAAAAGCAAATGACGTGCGTGATTGCATGCCAGTCACGCAAGTTCTTTTCTATCGATATAACGGGGACGCGTGTAGGTACTAGAGCTTTAGGGGTGTATGGGTCAAATAGTGCCGTCGCGTGTTTCCACTTACCCTATTGGAAATGATATTAAGAACCCACCATTCAACATTGACGCCTATTATTTTGGTGAACAAAGCACACCTTTAAAATAAATCAATTTCCAAAGACGTTTAATTTTGCTGATATATCTGAATTATTTTGCTTTTAATAAACCCTATTGGTCGCTTAGGCACCCAAAAATTAGTGAACTATCCATGTAATTAATCTCGATCGTAAAAAAATTTTAGTGGATAGTCAATACAAGAAACCATTGAATAATTTGTTCCTTACAATTCATTCGATAGTGCCCATCACTACGCAAAGTGATAAGCAAACACACTAATTGGGCGCGGTGTTGTACGAGTGATTCACGTGATGTTAATTGGTGTCTAACCCTCCTCAACCCTGTTCGCGCGGGTACAACCCCTGCCTACTCCCCCCGTCTATGAATATATGGATGATTCCGAAACTGAATTACGGGAATCGGTAAGGGTGGACCGGTTACAGTGTGCACGGAGCAAAACAGATGTGTGCGAACCGATGCAGTTGCATCCATCATATTCCGGTTCTATTATCGAGATCGCGGTTTTCCTCCCCACATTTACTAGCTATAAGCACGTCGAGAATAGGTAGTGAGATGATGCAGAAGCGACATTTTTAAATCATTTGTAATCAGTAAGAACGACTGAACGAAGATAGATGCTTCTTGTTATTTCTACCACTTTCTATCAGTTTTGCCACTCTCATACCTAATCCATACAATCTCCAACTTTCTTTAAGAAGAAGCCCTTTAAACTCCAATTCTCATGCAAACCGATATTTTAATTAAACGTCGTTCCCGAAAGCTTTTCTGCCAGAAACATTTCTCTCTCCTATTCGAACGGGCCGTTTCCAACTCTACGCAATAACCAGACGATTTGCTCTTGCAGAAGATTTCACTTCCCAAACTGCCCGTTCCGTCGCTCGAACAAACCCTCGACAAATATCAACACACGATGAGACCGCTCCTGCCGTTCGAGGAACAGCGACGACTGGCCAGCCTCGTCGAGAAATTTTCCGGTCCTGGATGTCTCGGAGGTCAGCTTCAATTGTATCTTCAACGTAAACAAGAAACGACAGACAACTGGGTAAGTCATCGCTATATCTTTATTATTTTTTAAAATGCTTTTGTAAAAATAACGAGGGAGGAAGGAAATTATTGTAGAATTGAGTCTGAGATGACTGTTTGGTTATTTAGAGTCACGACTATACCTACCACCTGAAATTCTGCATTAACAAAGTTTTGGCAATCACGAAATTACGTCGTGTGAGTTTGGGCACCGGAGCGCGAATTCGAAGGCTCCCCCAAGCCGAATTGATCTTGTTAGCTATGAAAATTGTTTGATCACCGATTCGGAAAGTAAACGTAGTATTTTCCACCCCTCCGTTCGGCTAGTTAGCGCTTACCTACATACTGTTCCACAGATCTCGGTACGCGTAGATGACCTTCAATCGCAGAACATGCAAAGTATCTTATTTGATACTTAGAGCTTCCACAATAAAATTTCAATGTCACCTGAACTAATGGAAATATCTGGAATAATCTCAGTAATTGAAATGTCAAGACGGGTATTTGAAATGAAAACTATGCACCACGGAGCTACGAGTAATATCTGCTGCCAGCTTAAAGTGACTACGGCCTAATGTTTAATTTGAAGATTGTAGATTTTATGTATAGCCTGAAACCTTTGAAACTACTCCAACTGGCGACTTGATATAGAAGGCAGACGTATATTAGTTGGAGTAAAAATGGTGGAGGCGCCGGGTGAATTGTTACAACGATTCGTCAACTTCAGCTCTCTCTAGTTTGAAACTTCTATAGAAGGGCTGCGATCCCAGAAGACCTGAAGAGCAAACAGCGCGTTGCGCTGCCCCTCGGGGGATTAAAAATTATAATTGGATTGTACGGAGATGGAGAACGCAAACACACACAAACCTGCGCCCAAAATTCATGTAACGGAATGTCGACTAACAAACACTGACACTAAGAAACATACTGAAGTATTTCTCTAGATGGATGATTGCCAGGTAAACAAATTCTTTTTTTAACGAAAAATAACAACTATTTGCGGTCGAAGTGAAACAGGCTAAAAATTGTTTGTGTAGGCACAAAATAGGCATTTCTGAATCAATAAAAAACATAAATCGTTTGAGTTTTTCATGGCATTCATTGGCAGTGTTGGGGTCAACAACCCAACGACCGAGTTTCCTGTAGCCGGAATCCTGAGCTTTCAGTAAAGCATGAACAGGACTCAATAACGGATTCTGGACAAAAGAGTGCGAACTCCCTGATTTGTCAAACAATCCAACACTTCCGAACTGACAAATAGAGACAAGCTACGAAAAGGAAAGCTCATATAAGCAGAACTAATTGCGAAATTTTCTGCATCTAACTCGAGCGTAGAGCTTTCAAATCAATTTGTTGATGGATTAATAAGTAATTTATACTAAACTTAAACTTAATCCTTGTAAGACATATACAAAATTAAAGATGGAGATAGGGAAGATCTGAATGAGTGAAAAATAAGAATCAATTTAACGGCAGAGAAATGAGGTACAATTGAAACACAAAAAAGTGATTCAGAAGCACGAGTAGCGGATTATCATTTAAATCTCGGTAATCCTGCAGATCGATCTCAAAACATCTTTCATAATACGAACCCGACATTTGTGATTTCCTGTTGAAGTCTTCTTTGTCAAATAAAATTCACTAATATTCCGCGACTTTATTAAAAAAAATACGAAAAAGAAATTACATTTAAAAAATAAAAACAATATTACAAGAGTGGCAAATTGAGAGCTTGGGAGCGGTTGGAAAACCTCACAAGAACGATAAAAAAATTTGACGATATTGAGGCGAAACAATTGAATTATTCCCCCCATTGTCTTCCGGGGTAGCAGTTTCTTGCGATTGGGTGATTGTGCGAACTGATAAAACGCGTGCGTGCGTGCCGTCCCCCCTGATTGGCCGCAACCCCTAATATCAAACTCTTATCCGGGCCATAGAACTCATAACTTGCTCACTATAAAGTTTTTTTAATAACGTTTACAAATGCCCATGCACAGAAACAGTCGGTAAATCACTAGGCATCTACTTTTCAAAAAGTGACGATGTTTTCAAACGCATTTGCTTCATAACTGTTCATTGACTTTTACCTCTTCTTGCAGGCTTACAACTACTGGCTCGACGATATGTATTTGAACAACCCGATTCCTTTACCAGTAAACTCCAATCCTGGAATGGTGTTTCCGCCTCGAAAGTTCACCACCATCCTCGACGTAGCCCGGTTTGCTGCCAGACTCCTCGATGCCACCTTAGACCACAAGTCGATCCTCAACAACCACCTCCTTCCAGTAGAAAAAGCCACATCTCGAGAACCAGGCCAACCTCTTTGCATGGCTCAGTATCACCGCATTCTGGGTTCCTGTCGTATCCCAGGAAAGAAAAAAGATAATCAGTTCATAACCCCCCAACCAAAAATTGGGGAGTTTCTAACCGAACACGTAATAGTCATCTGCCGCAGCCAACTCTATTGCGTTCCTCTTCAAGCCCCCGACCGAGGCAGACTCACCGAGGACGAAATCTGTGCCCAATTACTTCACATCTTGGACGACGCTCCTTGCTTAACGAGTCCGCCACCTTTGGGCTTACTGACAGGATGGCAAAGACGCCAATGGGGCGAAGTTAGAGACAACTTGACTAAGGACGAAACAAACAGAAGAAATTTTGATTTAATAGCAAAATCGCTTTTGGTTCTCTGTCTAGATGAAGGATTACCCAGTAGTTTCAATTGTCGCACTCAAAGAGGCGCAAAAGGTCACACGACCGGTCACCGTGACGAAACGAATTTAGCCTCGCAAATGATCCACGGTGGCGGAAGCAATTACGATTCGTCCAACCGATGGTTCGACAAAACCATCCAGTTGATAATTTCTGGTGACGGAGCTTGTGGACTTTGCTACGAACATTCGCAAGCTGAAGGAATCGCAGTTATACAGCTGGTCGAGAAATTGTGGCATTACGCCGATTCTCAACCTACCACGTCGGAAGTTCCTTCGACCACCAGCCATTTGCCGCCCCCGGAACGTCTCGAGTGGATTCTAGATGAAAAAGATTGTGGAAAAATCGAAGAAGCCGCTCTTGATCTAGACAAGTTAGTTAAAGATTTAGATTTTCAAGTGTTCAGGTATTCGAATTACGGAAAAAATTTCATGAAATCTTGCAAGGTTAGTCCCGACGTTTACATCCAATTGGCCTTGCAACTGGCCTATTATCGAATTTACGGAAAACTAACGGCGACTTACGAGAGCGCTTCCACCAGAAGGTTTTTGTTGGGCCGCGTCGATTGTATACGGTCCGCGAGTCCGGAAACGTTGAAATGGGTAACGGCAATGGGGCAACCTCGCGAAGATGACGAGGGCAGTCGTAAAGTCACGTTTCATTTAGTTAGTGACGAAGAAAAATTGAAATTGTGGAAGGAAGCGGTTAATCAACAAACGTCGGAGATGATCGACAATATTTTAGGGCAAGGCATCGATATTCACTTGTTGGGGTTGAGAGAAGCGGCTAGAGAAACGTCTCCGACTGCTTCATCGCCACTTCCGGATTTATTTACGGATTATACTTATAAATTAGCTAATACGTTTTTGTTGAGTACGAGTCAAGTTGCGACTTCCTCGGATAGTTTCATGGGTTACGGACCGGTGGAGCCCGATGGTTACGGAGCGTCGTACAACCCGAAACCGGATTCGATAATTTTCTGTCTTTCGGCATTTTGGTCGTCAGAAGTGACGAATACATCCAAATTCGCGCAATACTTAGAGGAGAGTCTTAACTCTATGCAAGCTTTACTCACCAGGCCAACAGTGCCGCCGAAGTAGTCGGTATATTGGCAAAATTATTATCAAAATTCACTACTCAAGGTGGCTGAAAGTCTATAGTATTTCATGTCGGTAAAGGAAATAGAAATGTTCACTTATACTTAAGAGAAAAGTTACGTTACTGAGCTCGGTAATTAAATTTAAGATAAAGATCGTTGACGTTTGCTCTAAGAAGTAAAAGGAATACCAGAAATTGCTATTCCACGCTGACAACGATATTGCTGAATTAAACAATGAGTTTTGTAGGGTTTAAAAAATCCATTTACCCTGATTGCTACTGCTTAACGACAACAAGTTAATTTGCAA
Organism: Schizotus pectinicornis; assembly: GCA_951805265.1. Taxonomy (NCBI): domain Eukaryota; kingdom Metazoa; phylum Arthropoda; class Insecta; order Coleoptera; family Pyrochroidae; genus Schizotus; species Schizotus pectinicornis. The sequence continues at coordinate 31,050,413 of OX638202.1, read as the reverse complement.
AAACAGTATTAAAAGCGTTGAAACTTTTTGTGGAAGAATTGAAAATTACTTATTTCCTGGAGAAATAAAATTTTCAAAGTAAGGTTTAATTTGATCGATAAAAATCGAAGCAAGCGCGAACATGTTGAAATTCAACACTAGTGATAATTATTAATTGAAGATAAAATATTTAGGTACTTATCTACTCCAAAAAAATGTTATACCTATTTCTACAATTTGTTCATGTTATAAATTTTGTTGAATTTCTTAAATTCTAATTCAATTTTATTAACTTATTGATTGACGAAATTTTAAGTAGAAAACCGACATTTCCCAAATAGGTTCATATACAGGTTGTCTGATAATTAAAGTAAATGAAAAATAAAGCAAGTTGAATCCCAGAACAATCAATAATACTGAGCACAATAATATTTGTATTAATTTTTAGGTAGTTGAATCCAACTTTTCAAAATATTCATTTGGCATGTTAATGATAAGTTTATATACCTATATGCTTCTTTAACGGATTCCCACAACAAGAGTTGTTCAAAGTGCTGCCATCTATATGCCCCTTATCTTAATTATCAAGAAGCCCTAGCGAAGAAAACTAAAATTTCGATAAATAATTGTGGCTTTGTTATATTAATGGTTTTAACTCTTTAAAGTTTAAATTGATTTGTTGATTAATTGATACAAGTAATTACGTTATACCTACTTACTTATACATATAGATTTATGCAATTATTTTTCATCGGTGCATCGTTTGTTGTTAGAAATCTTATTGTATAATAGTGAAGAAATTATTTATTATAATAATATTCTGTATAAGAAAAAATCCAAGTTTTCATCCTCACAGTTGCTTGCACGTTTCTTCGTTCTGTGATAGAAACATATCAAACTATGATATAATATATAAATTGGAGTTATTATTTCCATATTTACATTGATTCGGACACAAAACTGGGGTGCTATCTTCCATATACAAACAAATAATTACGTTGAATCCGAAAACCGCGCGACATATCAAATAATTGTAACCGGAATTGACGATCTCTAATTTTATGACCGTCAGCAGAAAACCCGATCAGTATTTCACTTAGTAGGTATATCCCTTATTGCCAAATTTTCTGCAGATATTCATAACAGTAACCAGATATCGAAAAAATTTAAACTCCTATTTGTTGTCGGTATTGTGTTGTTAGAAAAAATATTTATCTAGGCCTAAATAGTTACAAAATATATTTATTTGTAGTTTTAACCCATGATTATCTTTGTACGCTTATCGTTAAACCATTTACGCTTTTACCAAAAAATACGTTTGCCATAGATATTATACGTATTTATGACTATTTGTTATCGTTTATGTACATAAACAGCATGTCTTTTTTTTAGACACAAGTACAGTATCTATAGTTTATTACTTGTTGTAGATGGCGAATTCTTATATGCACCTGTTGATATAGTTATCAATTATCTTTATCGTTGTATAAATGTGATAGAAAATTTGTATGCATAAATTAATTAGTGTCGAATTTTGCATATTTTTCAAAGTGTCTACGAAACGTTTTGTGTTTGCTTATGTAAAAATTGTAATTATGTACGTGTTTTGTAGACACCCCTGCGCCAATCGTGTGGCTATAAACATATCATAGCTTGTAAACTTACATGATTTAATTCCTTGAAAATTAACCAATGGCCTTAAAATGGCATATCACTACGTCTGTCAATCTAGCTAAAAGAAAACTGTATACATATCGCAAAACAATTGTATTAAGTGTTGTACACTTCGGACAAGTTATTTTCGTAGAGAAATTTCTAGTTGTGGCCTTTATTGGAAAAAAAAAACTCAACATATCAAAACGCCGGCTCAATTTAGAATTGTACGAATTTGCAAAAAGAGCTTGGAGATATAACTTGCGAGAAGTGCATGTGTATTTTAGGGAATTTTAATGATAAGCTAATTGTTGTTATCTGCCTGTATTGGAGTTTGCGGATATTGTGTTGACAAAATGTTACGGTGTTTTTACAGATTTAATTGAGTGTCGGTTGGCACGCGTTTTAGCTATTAGGTTGTGATTTTCTTTCACTGTACATAGATTAAATAGAAAAGTCGTGTACTAGCAATATGAAATTACAAAATATATATTTTTTCCAATTAGAGGAAATAAAAGAAAAACCACATTTATGTTTGTCAATTATGCCAACATAACTAACTGTCCTTTCGTTCCTTTTCCGTTTGGCACTTTTCTTACCGTTTTCCGGAAAAATTTTTAATTGGCAATTGGCACCGACAAAGACGTTCATACAATAATTAAATATAGAATACTGAGCGTTGTTTTAAGAATGCCTTGGAGAACGCGCTCTTTCCAATAATAAATATCTAAAAAAATGGGTCGTCTCGAACAAGTCCAACACTCCGAAAAGAGTAAACCAGTTGCTTGTTTATCGGCACAGTGTCGTTTGTTTCATTCATTACAGTTTTCAAAGCTACGCCACTGGTGCCCGCCATTACTCAACATGCTGAACTTTCTCTGGACAGACTCTACACTCGTAGAGTTTTTCATGGTCCTGCCTGAACATTAACACTATATTCTGCAACCAACTATGCAGTACAGTATGCACCTCTGTCGTCTACATAACCGCATAACCCTCTATTTCTCTATTTGCAGTATGCATGCAGTATTTGCTCTTTGTTGATGAAGCCCGTTCCGTAGTCCGTGACGTTGCTGGATGAGTAACAATCCGGTGAAGCTGTTTCGCAACCAAAGAACGTTCCACAAACTCAAAAACAAAAAGACATGGAAAAACCCCGAATTCTAGTGTTGGGAGGTAAGGCCCATCTCACATAACCTCAAATTCTTATCTCGTCTCCATTCCAGGTTGTGGTTTCATCGGCCGCAATTTACTCTCCTTCCTAATCACCAACGATCTCGCTAGTGCAATACGAATAGTGGATAAAGTTCCCCCCCAAGTTGCGTGGCTCAATAAACGATGCCAGGAGCATTTTCAGAACTCAGTTGTCGAATTCAAAAGCGCCAACTTAATCAATTTAGGTAACTTGAGGTCTTTTAGCGCAACGCAAATGAATATTTAATTTTCAGAGTCGTGCAAAAATGCTTTTGCTGCTGCAGAAGGTTCATGGGATTTTGTGGTAAATTGTGCTGGAGAAACAAAACCGGCTCAAACTGATCCAGTATATGAAGAGGGTATTTTGAAGTTGAGCCTGAATTGCGCCAAGGAGGCGGCACTTCAAAACGCCAAACACTACATTGAGTTGTCTTCTGGGAATATGTACTCATCAGAAAAAGTGGCCCATGGGGAAGATGGGCCTGTGGAGCCCTGGACATACGTAGCCAAGTGGAAGCGACAGGTTTGTTTTTGCTCCACTATGAACAAAAAAATAATTCGGTAACCAAGAGCTTATTTTTTCTTTCTTTTTGTAACGTTAATCATTCAGATAAAATTTATTATTAGAAAGTCAATATGTTTACTGAATGAGATTCACGCAATATCTATATTGGCTTTGTCAATATCAAGTAACAAATACTTGAAAGGAATTTTTTAACGAAGGTAATGATAACGGATTAATGACAGGTTTGAGTGGAGCACAACATTGTACTGCATTCAAACCTCTTTGTCGGCATACTGTATTCAAACCTCTTTGTCGGCACACACACCTCCACGGTTCTTGACAAAAGTGAACCATTTCTCCACACATTTGGAGCGTTTATGTTTCTAATGTTTTAATTTGTGTTGACGTAGATAATAGCAATTTTCTCATTCTAATCACTTTTGGTAAGTTGGTGCAACTTTAATAATTGATTTGTGCTTAGGTGGAGAAACAATTGGGTGATGTTCCGAATCTACGATACACTATTCTTCGACTGGCCACAGTTTACGGTCCTGGTGACCGAATGGGGCTTTCAACCAGGCTGATGGCCGCCGCTATTTACAAGCATCTAAATGAAACCATGAAACTTTTATGGACTGCCGATTTGAAAATCAACACGGTTCATGTTGAGGATGTCTGCCGAGCGATTTGGCTAGTATGCAATCGAGACGACACTCTAGGCCAAGTACATTGATGATATTGTCACTCTCAACCACGATAACTCTTAATAATTTTTAGACCTACAATGTAACCGATGACGCCGATTCGAGTCAAGGTTCTATTTCCGACATATTAACTGACATCTTTGATATTAAAGTCGAATATTACGGAAACTTAGTGTCTTCTGTTGTTGATTTGGTGGGGGCCGCCGACGATGCGAACGACAAGCATCTGGTTCCTTGGGCTGAAGCGTGTCGCAAGGATTCCATTCAAAACACTCCGTTATCACCGCACATGGATTCCGAATTGCTTTTGCACAAACATTTGAGACTTGACGGCACCAAGTTGAAAAAATTAGGGTTTTCCCTGAACGTGCCTGCTCCCACTTTGGAAAAGCTCAAAGAGGTAGTCGATGACTACGTTGATATGAACGTGTTTCCGCGTTCTCTCCTGCCTTAATCTCGCGTACTTAAAATTAGCTTTATGTACTTCGCTTTTTTGTTTGTCGGTTGTTTATTGATTCGATTCGACGACATTCCAAGCATTACTTTGTGATCGTTATTCGTGATTCTAGTTAAGGGATAGTCGCCCGTTGGTGCAATAGAGCATTGAGATTTATTCGTCATAATCCAATGTAGTCGGCAAAAGATAATTTTGTAACGCCACTCTCAGTGCTCTATTGTTGCGAGTACAAGAATAAGAGCAAAACTTTACCAACACACCATTTTTCGACGCCACGGTCATTTCTACAACTTGTTCTTGGTCTTGAAAAAAGTTGCGAGGTTTTGCTCTTCCTCACTGTCGCGTTCATTAATATTCCTATTAGATATGTAGGAAGGTGGGTACTTATTGCGCTTCGTCAAACGGGAACTTAATAGGAATAATTATTAGTCGTTATTCATGAACTGAAAGTTTTGTCAATTAAAATTGCTCAAACTGTTTAAAGCGGCTGATAGCTGGTTTGATATTTTATTGTTATTGGAACTGAAATGTTGCAACCTTTAATAAAAATTTTCGCTTATTGTAAGCATAGTTTGAGTTATAACCACCACGATTAGGAAAGTTAAACACCAGCAAAGTTCTACATAAAGTATATATTGAAATTTATAACAAAATTAAAATTTGGATATAAAAATAGACTTTTGGCATCTAAACGTTATTCAATGACGTGATAACTAAGTTCACCTTCAGCTGGTCGCGATTCGGTCCTATCAAATAGGGGCTTTCATAGTTACGAGTTGAAATGCCTGGATTCAGTTCAGCAAATGGTATCAAGTTATCAATGTTCAACACCCGATCATCAGAGTCAAAGTGATGAATTTTTTCTTTAATTTCCATAACATGTTCGACGCCTCCTTGAATCCCGTATATCAAAACAGCAATTTTAACCCTGATATTAGCCTCAGATAATTGTCGGCATGTCAAAGACAGTCTCACAGTAGACAAAATTTCTTCAGGAACTTCCATTGTTCCTTCCCACACTATTAAAGAACATTTTTTAAACCACACGCCTTTCGGGTACAAATCGACAACCCAATCGTTGATTTTATCAGATTCATGATCAGCCGTCGACATGTGAGAAGAAAAAACGAAAGTACTGGTGTGATAACTTTGCAAACTATTAAAATTCTCAATGACTAAAATAGCACTGTAAGTATCTGAAGTGTAGAGGCGTGGAGTGAACAACAATTTCCCTTCATTCGTGCGACTGATGGTTTTAATTTCCTCCAAATGTCCCTTATGAAATTTCATGCCAATCGCCATTCTATCAACAAAGAAATCCTTGTGTTGTTTTATTAGTGGCGAAACTAGAAGATCCGCCAATTCTCGCGGAGACATCATGGGGAATCTAATAAACGTCATGACATGCTCTATTAAATCTTTGATGCGTACATTGAGTTCTAATGGGGTAGTTCCGGCGTTGAGAAGTTTCACTTTCTGCAAATCTAACCATCGCACTACGCAGTTGTAAAGCACCATTTCATTGTAGACGACCAAATCGTTTTCTTGCAAAATTTTGATAAGCATTTCAGCGTCCACATTGCTAAAATCTGGAGTGTTAGCTATCGATTCCAGATTCCATTTAATGTAGTTGCGGCATTTGTCGGCCAAGTCAACGTGATCGCAAAGAATCGAGTATTGCAGCCACAAGAAGAGTTGGTTGTGCGATGCGGCGTGAGGAACATGTTTGCACATGTACTTCACACAGAGTCTCGACAATCCCTAAACAAAACGGAATCAATTACCTACAGAATCTAAACTGCTTTTTCACTACCTACTGACATCAACAGAACTATTAAATAATGAGGGTTAATCTCTCAAGGAATGATTCTTGAAGAAAAAATTCACTAGTACCTTGACTATGTATTTATCTGCCAATGCTAAAATAGGCATGACATTGGTGTGGGTGATGAGTATTTTGCCCGTATAAAAATATTCGAGGAACAAATGGAAAACTTTTTCACATTCTGGCAACAATTCCTGCAACTTTACTTTGCTCTCCTGCCATTCACACCATTCTGGCTTCATCAGCATTGCCTGCGACACGAAAACATCGTTGTGTTTACTGTTGATACCCACATTACCGCATATCAACCTGGAACACGTCACTGGAAGCACAAAGGATGAGGCGATGAGCCTGGTGCTCGCGACTGCCAACAATCAAGGAAACATCGCACATCTGCCGGTCTAAATACAGATTGCGCAACACTCTCAACACGTTCTCCGAATTGTCCACCTAGAATCAAACTTGCGTTGAACAATTGTTGAAAACAAAAAATACGTTTTACCATTATCTGACAAGAGTCGTCGTCCGCATGTTGCGAAGTACATTTTCGTCGGCTCTTGCTCGAAGGCTCACCGCAATCGGACAGGCGGTCCATGGTTCTTGTTTGGTAAATTTAACGTGTTGTAACAACGATTTGCGTTGTTAATTGCGTAGTTTAATCTTGATGCCACCATCTTTTCGAAACATTACGATTTTTGTTAACACGTTGACGATTACTTTATAGATACTTACCGGATCTAAAATATGATCATTGGGGAGCGCTAATGCTTTTGGCAATACAGAAAAGTGTTCAAATGTTTGCAACAAATAATAAAACCATTTGGCAACAATGTCGACCACAACTGTCAAATAAAGTGTCAACGTAAATGTGACAGACCAATTTCCTGTAATTTGCGAACTGGGCGGCATCTGCCGGGACGAGGGAAGATTTATCATAGATTTCCAACTACAAAAACTTTCTAGAAAGCCCGATGTTACTCAAAAATAATACAAAATTATATCAGGGTCCTTTTAATACTACTTATTAAGCATGAAGTAGCATTTCCCTGCTGTTCATTAATTTTCTCTTGGAAAACCCTCTCTTTATAATCAATAGAAATTAACCTTTTTCCACATACTATTTTACTTTTAGAATTTTTTTAGTTACTAATACCTATTACAAATTTCAACCTTTTTTCAATAACTGTACCAATCATTCCCTCAACAAAAGCTACTGCAATTATTGAACAATATTCAACGTTGAATACAAATTGCTGAAGCATAGTATAATTCAACAGGTAAAATTTAATATTTATATGTACTATATTTGATTATAGTTCGACGACACTATAGACTACCACTAACAGATTATAATAATTATAAATAGCAAAAGATTAAAATGACTCACCGATTATCTTCAAACGACTGCAAAATTAAAGGATCATCCTTCCTTCTCTTTCGCCATTGTAGTTGGGACTTACTAAAATTAACATTAAGAACGTTAATTTTAATCTTTAGAAAATCTACTGCATATAAACAAAATTGAGTAAAAATAATTTAGAGCAGAAGTTCAAATAAAAATTAATTTTTTTACGGATCTTTAACCGTAATTAGTCTGTTGGGCTGACAACAATAAATAAAGATCTTACCCTTGGTGACAATCCCTGTCGCTATCGTCTCCCATTAGACACTAGACTACACTTATCACACTGCAAGTCCTCTATTTCTGAAAGAATAAGACAAAACTTGAATACAATTTACTGTCAAAGTGCCGTGCGTTATTCATAACCTAGATAGACATGAATAGTTTAATCCCCTACACATTTCTGCAGAAAAAAATTGTAGTGTTTATTTGAAAAGTAAAAATGGATTATTTTGCGACTAAACTGAAAGTGAATGAATTTTTTAATTTATTAATATTCATTCAAAGTCTGATCAAATTTAGTTTTGAAAAAATTTGTTTGTGTTTGTTTAAGTGCTAGTAAAAAACTGTAATTGTTTTTACTTACGCTAGAGTGCTTTTATTAACATTACCAAGTTGAATACAGCGTTTGTGAACCCATCAACAAAGTTGATCACAAATCAGCTTTAAACTATCGCACGTTAAAGATTTTTACCAAAATTTTGAGATTATTACCAAACAACGTTACTGCTGCACAAGTGCAATTATTACTACCTATTAGCAGGTGACTCGAAAAAAACTGTTGTTGTCGTTATCAACAGTTTCGCAACAGTTTTTTGCCTAACACTCGGAGTTAGTCTATTTTTTTGTTATTTCCAAGTATTAGGTATTTGCGAGAGAACAGTAAATATTGCAGGTATTCAGAGAAGAAAAGGAACGTAATGGTGAACAAATTCTTTGAATCTGTTTATTTAAATCGTATTTTAGATATAACCTAGAATGCTGAATCGACTGAAACCTTCCCTTTCTTTCTCACATCTCCTGAGCGTAGTGTCCGCCAGAAGGCTGTTCTAATTTTGAGCAATAAAACACGTAATTTTAAATATCTATATATGTATGTATATAGTGTGTTACGTATAAATAATTAGATAACTAATTGCACAAAAGAGGGGCTTTGTGATAAAATAACGTACAAAGTGTTTCCGAACTAGATGTCAAAAATTTAAAGACGTGGAAATTAAGTCAAATAGTGAAAAAAACCTGAGCAACATTTTTTCGTGGCCCCTCTCAAATGTAGGTCCTGGCAATTAGTTTTTTCTTTGCTCTCGAATCTTTCAAGATTCGGGTTCAATGATTCGTACAGATGAATGCAGAGGTAATAAGAAATGAATTTAGTTTGATGTATACACGGCGTTTATTTTTTACAGAGTGATTACAAATTTTTATTACAAATTAATCTTAAAAGTAATAGTCAAGACATCCTGTAGGTATGTCTCTACAAGAATGCTACGAGATACTAGTTCAGCCACATTCCATAAATTAGTAATATTTTATTATTTATTTCTAGAATACAACAACTGTTTGTGTTAATTTCATAACGTTTTGTCGTGCAGATATTTATGAACTCTTGGTTAGAAGTAAAATAAAAGCTTAACATTTTATTACATCAGCAAATGTTTGAAATGATTTTTAATTGACCCAAAATGTAAATATTAGTCCTCAGTGGTTATCAATTTCCTTGTTTGCCTCCGACTTCCACGTTATCATGCAGAAAACGTCCGAAACAAACTACACTTAACATGTTCGAACAAAAAAAGACGGTGATTTGATTGAACCAAGTTTTTTTGCACACATGCGATAGACTCGAGTTTAATCGAACGTGCAACTTGAAAATAATTTGCCTCACAAACTGAACGTCACATAGAAAATCCATTTTTGATTGTCCTTACTAAGAACAATTCCTGAATACAAATGCGTTCGATTTTCTAGAAGACGCCATCAATGGTTCGAGGGTGTTTCTTTCTCGACACCCGGCTAGATGAAATAGAAAAATGCAAAGTATTGAAGCTATTCCGCTTAAAATACCTGAGTGATTTATGCATATGTGCTCCAAATGAAGTCCAATAACGCTACAAATCCTATACTTATACGCTACCGATCTATCCGGATCCCCGAAGGCGTTCGTTCATTAGCATTTTACATCAGACTTCTCCGTCCTGATGGAATACCCAAACGAAATTACTTATTTATGCTTGCAACTTAACTGAAGCGTCTCATTTTTCTCGCTGAGCTACGTCGCGACAAAATATACATGGTGTCCCATAATTAGACCGACAAGCTTTGGACGCCAAAGCAAACCACTTTTATCAATAAACCCTTGTTTACAAATAAATTGTTTCGGCTATAGAACTTTGTGCTAGTGAGCATCGATTAAAACAAGTTAAGAGAACGCGAAAATCAAGTTTGCTGTGTAAGTAATTAGTTGCTTCTAATTATGGAATGATTGCAACTGGAAAAAATATAAAAGTGACATCAGAAGACCCCTGATTTACCTGCTGCTTTTAATTAAAACTTTGTAATAAATGCAACTTTATGTTCCCCTGGATTCCATTTGTAATCTAGTTATTTGCCGTTGCAAGTAAACGAAAACCGGCACTTAAAGTTAAATAGAATAAATAGTCGCTGATTCTGAAATAACGCCATTTTGATAATAGACCTGAGATTAAAATTTTGCATTTTGTTAACGTCTAGTTTTTAACAAAACGCACTACCCACGTACTTACCCACAACCACCCAATAAATCAGGACAATAACAACGAAATGATAACATGTAAATCGAGATTTCGTCAAACATGCCGCCAATAGGCAAATAATGACATATGTCTTTAACCATAGTTTACGGTCGCTGCACACGATAAGCCACACAAATTAATCAGTTTAGTTAAAAAATTGTTAACAGAGAAAATAGTCGATTTGGCGGTTATGTACTCGGAAGTTGATGCGGTTCGTAAGAATTATCGATAGAGGAACCACTCGACGTTGGTTTATTTAATTGTTAACAATCCGATCTGATGGCGTTATTAATTGCGGCATTATCAACCACAAAAGGGGCCAGAAAAATATTGTACATATAGCAAAAAAATATTTTTGTAAATGAAATATTCACCATAGTTTCTTCTTGATCGCCAAGTTATAAGTTGGCCGTAAGATTTTACTATGTTTTGAAAAATATTTCAACTAGTTGTTCATCTATTCAACATATGTCAGTAGATAGACTTTAGACCGCTAAGTTTTCAATGTATCCTCGTAAACGCTTAGAAAATTTATAACTAATAGAACTGTCGAAATAATTTGCGGGTTGCGGAAGCACAAAAGTCAGGCAGAAGTTGGTCTAGCAGTTCCACAAAATCTCGACAAATCCGTAACAAATTTTAGTTACCGTTTAAGAAATTTACAGGAAATTGGGTAAAAACCTCGTTGCTAATAAAAAGTAACAGATTCGTTCGTCTGGATGGGATGGTTACAATGGCGCTGTTCGTTTTAAGTAGATTCGAAACGAGGCCTCGCCACTTTTATTGACTTAATTTAAATTTCTATTATTGCAACATTTCTCCTTTGCATTAATGAAACATTTTATTAATAATGAAAATATGTAGGTATCTTAAGCCCATCGAAGTACTCGATTCCACTTCTTATGAAATATCAGTTACGACTCTCACAATATTCTGTAATATTGCCTAACCATAGTCGACTTGATGGTGCATAATCAAACAATAACTTTAGCAAACAAATTAAAAATAAACTAACTAATAAAGAAGAATGAGCTCCGGAACAAGTTGGAAAGTTGGAAATTTCCAAATTTTGCCAGCGATTTGTTTACTGAATGGCTGTTTCCAATTTGTTTCCTTAACATCTCAGCAGTTTCCCGCCCATCAAGATCAAGTTATAATTTGTAGGTACCCGAATTTAATTAAAAACGTGATATTTGCATGTAAATTTAAACCATAAGGTAATCTGGAATAAATTTATTCTTGCTACTCTTAATCCCATCTTCATTTAACACGAACTGAATTTTCGCTTCGGTAAGCTGCCTCTCTCTCCCTGCCCACGTACCGATAGATACTTGTGTTATTATACTCAATTACGCAAATTTCGAAAAACGAAGCATCAAAATGTCTATTCGAGCTTTTCGTGGAATGGCCGTTTCAATTTTAATGGTAGTAGTAGTTGAATCTTAAAATAATGAGAAAGAGCATTAAAATAAAACAATCTTCAAATGTGTAAATGACATTTATTCACTGTTGATGCGAGTTCACCGCCGCCCCCATTGCAGTGGGGCGCCGGCGTGCGTCCCCAACTTATATAAAAGCTCACGCCGGAGAGGCCAAACAGTCTCCACGCTACATATCCCAATAGTTTCAACAGGTGAATCCTGACAGTGGTGTGGGTTCTTTATCACTCGTAAGTTGTTTTCGTCTTTTTTTTGAAACAAACTGTCGACAACGTTCAAGTTCCGCAAAGATTTTCTCAACAGGTTGCGACTCAAGGCGCGCATTAAATTTTGCAATAAATTTTTTCTTAAGGTATTACCTAGCCACTATCCGAATTCACGACAGCTTAGATTCTTAGTGCCTAGTCTTTTGTTGCTTCATTCTCTTCGGCGAGTTATTGCTTACAACAGTTATTGGAAAAAGTCATTTTTTTTTAAATTTCAAGTAATAAGAACAAATTCGGTTAATTTCCCTTGAACATTTTTTTAAATTTATAATCAACAATTAGAAATAGTTTGGTTTTAATAATTTACATTTATTTTACTCTGAAGTTTTGAAAATTATTAATAGAGAGTTAACTTTTGCTAATATTAATTATTTGTGTACATGTTGCAAATTCATGTTTTAAAAATTTTAAGTCTAATTTTTTGTGAAATTGTAGTCATCAATTTTTTTGCAGCAGTTGTAATTTAGTCACTTTTATTAAGCGAGTTGCTTCTTGTTCTTGACAATAATAAATGCATGCTACCTCCTAAAACTTTTGGTACGTAACTCCTTCCAATTTACAAGGTAATTGTGCTTGAAGTTCCTAACGAGAGTGGGCACTATTTGCCACATTTACATATACTGTAGGAATTGAACTAATTGGAACGAAAACATTTGTTTAACAATTACGTTTTAAAACGTGAGCATTGACGTAACGACTTCAACTAATAATTTGAGACGAAGGTCCTAATCCTGTCTTAATCGATGCTTAAGATCGGAAATCACTATTTACAATATACAAAGCGATAATTATACATATATCAAGTTTTCGTAATGTTATCTGTAATTCTTTGCCGTTACATAAATCAAAGAAATTAATGTTATCCGATATTTTGATGAAAACAACTCGTCGGTTGATTCGAGATAAAAAAAGCCACCTGTCACTTTTCGTTACATTTTACTCATCGGTCGTGCAACATTTCTCCAAGAGGTTTCTTCTTCTGAAGTGACGAAACACTGTGACTGACACCAAAGCACTCGAGGATTTTCAAAAGATTTGCTGAGATCCGGATCACTTATACAGGATCTTTATAGCGCACCGAAAAGAAGGGATTTAATGAGAGCTTTCAAACTATTGTAATGTCTCGGTCTCTACTATAATTTAAAAAAAAACTGTTTAATGTCAGCTACATAATATACGATAAATGTAATTTTTTTTTGCTTACGTTGTGGTGATGTAACCAATGTAAAAATTTTAAAAAGTATAAATTGAAATGAGACCTTTTGTTGGTGACAGTTACGTATTTTTTTTTTAACTTTTTTCTTTGTACCCATAAAACTATCTGTAGAAAGAAGCGTAAATATGATTTACTATAAAATTTGTTAACTGTCTCCATAACTTCAAAAATATCAAAGTCATGGTTGCAGGAATAGTAGAAAGTGCAAAAGCTTTTTTAAACACACTCAATTTAAAAACTAAAACAAAGATAAAGAATGACAATTAAGCTCTACGCACTTGTTTGCAGATGCCGATTCAATAGCATCAAAATGACGACGATTGATAAAAATATCCGAAAAAAATTCAGTCAATACGAGAATTAATTCTTTCAACAATAACAGATCCAGAATGTTGAACGTTGAATCACAATACAGTAAGATGCATTTAAGTTAGATAACTTGTTGACGTTCTCGAACTTCTTAAAAATGCATCGTGGAAAAGTTTAAAAATAATGGTCGTTTCTTATTTTTAGATTTTGTCACTGCAATACTTTATACGTTAGCTAAAGGCGTTATTTTTCTTAAGCAATATGAACTGCACCGCGTAAACACTGGACTTGACTTGAGCAATTCTTTACGATTCGCCCGGCGCCTCCGCCATTTGTGGCAAGCGATCAAACTCGAGTAAAACTAAATATGTCTTTTAATAAATCAGAAATTACAAAATCTTTATAATTGCTAAAAATACGTGACAAAACTCTAGAAAATTTTACATGATGGTATCTAAAAATTTTTGTGTGGAAAGCTGCAAATGTGCAAAGTAAGTTGGCACCTCGTGCATGGAAATCAAATAGTGGTTGGTTCCTGATTTTGTTTGTACTCAAAGTTCACGTGTTTGCCTGCAGGGATGTGGGTTGTGACGCCAGAGACAAAATTATTTTCAAAGACTGTGTCACATGCGTGACAAAGGTTTTCAAACCACTTTTCAATTTATTAGATAAAATCGGAAATTATTATTAGAATTAATTAATTATTATTAGAATTTAAAACAAATTTTAATTGGAAAAGTTAACAAGCAATTTATAAATTATTAAATTAAGTTGCATCATAATTGAAAATAAAATAGTTAATTGTGTTTCTCGAGAGTCGTTATAGTTTGGTCAGTAATATTTTTTTTAATACGACTACATAAAATATTTTACGGAGCGTAAATCTTAGTTTTCCTTAGAGACCGAGAACATGTAAGTTACTACTACGTAGATTTTCATGCTATTTTAATAAAGAGCAAACACCAACGATACTTGTGTTGAAGCACAGACAATTTGCATTGATTTCAACAAATGACGATGGTAACTTAACTTGAAGAAGTACAAGACAAAACTTGCAGGTAAAGAAATGTAAAAAGATTATTATTTTAATTTCTATACATAATTCTTAATCGATCAATATGGCACAATCTATTGTTAACGAATTATGGCGAACATGTACGTCTTTTCCGTTTCAGAGGTGTTGTTCGCTTCGGTTTGCATGTTTTTATATGGTTTTCATTAGAGTCTTAAAATTTCTCATTTAATAAGATTATAAGATACTGAGGCCCGATAACTTAATTAAAATTGATTTGCATTCTTGACAAAAGCCCCCGCTCCTTTCTCGCCAATATTTCCCTTATTATCGATTATGAAATTACGATCGAAGACTATAATTATTCTCGTAACCCAATTACTAGCGTCTTTATAATTACGTAATTGCGCCGTTAGATCTTTCAACGGGGGCTGTTCAAAAATTGCACCTTAATGTTGTTCGTTAAGTAGATTAGAGGCGGCGAAGAAGATAATTAAGCGCCAAAAATCCGAAACCAATTTAAGTAATGAATTTTAGCACATAACATTTAATCGAGAACTGAAAAGATGATTAATGTTGAGTCTTCGATCTGGCTATCAAGTTTTGCGAATTGTAGCTAATTCGCATTATTATCGCAATGGGAATTTTTCTTAAAATAAAACCGATTTGACAGAATTCGATTCGGAGGGGTTGTTGTTAATTGAACAACGGTACTCAAGTGCCTCACAATTGGCGTTGATATATTCGTTCAAATTAGATAAGGCATTCGGACGTATTAACTGAGAACAGAGAGGACGGCTCTTTTTGCGACTTTGACAAGTTTTAAATAACCTTTAAATATACATCAGATACAAAGTAGGTTATGTTAATTTCAACTTATTATTCATGGGCAAACTTGCGAATTATTTTGAGTTATTTCCACCCAAGCGTCGAGCAACAATTAGTCGGTACAGATTTTCGGGTTATTGCCTGTTTCATGTTTGATAATTTCAGCTGCAATGATGCACCTAAGTCCGCAAAAGCAATAAGACTGCGAGTTTCTATAACTTTTACTCAAGAGTGGTTCTATTTAAACTCTCAATATATTTCAAGAACTGATTTTTAACTTTTACATTATTTTTTAACATAGATCCGTTTTTAGCTTTTACATTCATCTATCAATTTTGCAATGTGATAATCTCAACTAAAAATCATTTATCCTGGTCTACAAAAGACTCCTGTCGACTGCTGCAATTTCTTTAGTCAACAAAAATTTAATTCTTGTTCTTGTTTTCTCCAATTTTTCTCTGTCTGAATTTTTATTACTTCTCAACTTTTTCTCTAGTATTTGCGTTTGGTTAAGTAATAAGTCATAAATATGTCGCACCAGATTCAACTTAACTTTATCTTAACCATCAATAAAGAAGGAAACGTAAAACATTAAAATGCTGGCTATCATGGTTGTGGACGCCGTCATAAATAATTTCTTTGTTTGCCATTTTCTAAACCTTGTTTGTTATTTTTTCTGCATGGAAAAGTCCCCAGGCGAGGTGCAGGACTCTCGGGCGCTTAGTTATCCCAACTTAAAAATTTCTTAACGTTGGGGCATGTGCAAACAAACATCCCTCATACGATATGGTTGGCATTCGAAATCCATCCAACTCTCACAATTTTTCATTCAGATCCACCGACATATCGTCACGTACCATTACCAAAAAGCTCCATCTGGAAACAACTCGTTTACTAATTAACAGAATGTTGTTTTATCTCGATTTGCATTATGACATCGTTTCGAGGTCGTTAGCTGCATATAATATAAGATTACAAATTCACGCCGGAGCTGATCTTCTTTGATCTGCGCAATAATTATGCACATTAGCTCCCCTCGGTAAGGATTTCAACTTAGTTTCGCTAACAAATTAACTTTGCGCCCCCAATTATTCCCGAGAATTAAAGGAGAAGGTGGCGAAATAACTTTAATACGTTGTCTATATAGACTTATGTCTCGAAAGACAATTAATAACCCCGCGCGACAACGTCACACTTTCCTTAAGCGAATTTAAATCCTAATTTAAAGGCACTTTCGCAGAAATTTTCTAATTATAATTAAATACCGACAGAGTTGCGTTGAATATTCAACCGCTTAACGACAACGAAACTTTAACATCTTCCGGAGACGACGCAAAGATGCGACAACGAGGCGAGTAATTGTTGCGTTGTTTAATTCAAACCAGCAAAAATTGTTACGTTTCGGGCAGTAAAAAAGCCATAAATCTCGAATCTTGAGTCGAATTATTGCGTTAATATAAAGAGAGAATAAATTCACTTTGTTTACGGCGTCGCCGAAATTCTTGTCGATAACGAGATCAAAATTTGCCGTCTCGATACAGATTAATTCGATTGAAATTTGTAACTTCGGGAAAGATGAAGTAGAATGGTTTCATTCTCTAAGTTTTCTTGTGTTTTGAATACCGGAACGAAAATCAGGTTAGAACGGCAGACTGAAGGAAAGCCGTTTGACTTGATGACAGTGAATTAATATATTTAATTACTGGCAATTCGGCTTTGTGCTTTTCCACTTTATCCTCCCCACGCTTCAAATTTAGACAAACGGAAAGGTAAACGGCAATAATGACAGTTGCCGTAACTACTCTAATTGCTTGCGATTTCATGGTGAAAGATCCGCGAAATTTCCTGCGTTGAATAAATTCTTAACCGTGTTATGTCTCTGTTTCAGCATAGAGCCAATTTAAGAAGTGATTATCAGCGGATAATATGAGGTGGTCGACACTGTGGTGGTTAGCTGTAGTCGCTACGGTGGTAATGCTCGAAGGAAATTGGGTAAAAGCCGCCCCCAGTCCTAGGAGCGAGGACATGTTCAGAGAATTGCTGAAGCTAGATCAAATGTACTCGTCCATCGCCAGACCGAGGTAATAGTGGATTTCGTACTTGATGTTAAAGTTTCCTCTTGTTAAATGTGGATTTGCATGAATCGTTATTGTTACGTCGTTGCTTTCTATACAATAATATCCAATTTTCTGGAATCAAAACTATACTTTTATACATAATAAACTTAACAAGAGAAGATTCGCGGTCCGGTGTGGGCTAGCAATTATTGTTTTGCAGATTTAATCATTCAGGATCAATGTGATTATTTCTTATTTGGTTTATTTAGGTTTAGCTTCATGGTGGAGTTTTCATCGTAAATGATTTAATTGTAACAGCATTGTTTAAACGTCTAATAAAAAAGTTTACTGCACACTCTTTATGATTTACAGCCAATTTCTGTTAATTCACGTATTATCTGTTCGAAAAATTACAAGGTTTGACAAATGGTGGATGCGCTATGAGGAAATTTGCAAATCAAAATCTTTCAAAATATGGCCAATAATAATGATTGGTAATTGCATCAAACAATTGAGTGTATTATAACCTTGCCGAATTTTCGACAAAATCACTTTCAAATTGTTCGTCCAGGTAGTGCCTTGAGGTTGATCAGATAACAGAAAAAAACGAAACAACAGAGATACCTTCACGTCACAACCGTGTTTCTTATAGTCACAAACACCCATAAACGAAAAATTTATCGCCAGAAATTATAATATAGGAGAAATTAGTTTAAAAATAACTAGTTTTTTTCTGTGTGGACTTGTAAATTATGTTGAATTACGTGATCGATGAATTCCTCAAGTCAACTGAGAAAATTAGCATACGACGTTAATTTCGGAGTGGTTTCTCGTCTCATCGTCCAGGCGGCTCAACTTCAATAGCACCAAGAGTCAAATTTCCACCTTTAAACATCAAGTCAGGGTGTTAGGTGGTTAATTTAAAATTCTAGGTAAAAATTAAATAACGTAAAATCAACACGGGCGTAACGTAAAACGACATCGTCGAGTTTCCTGCGTTATCTTATGTAGTTCTTATTAAAAGACGTCGTTATTTTCGTTTTATTATTTCGTTATGCTTTCATTTCTATAGCAAACACAATCCATATTGTGCCACGTCTCACCTCCATAAAGTATAATGACAGCAAATATTTTTTGGTGATTTTTTAACCTTAGATATGTGTTTAAGATTATGTAAACAATTAAATTTAAAACGAGTTCCTAAATTAATGACGTCCGTCACTACCTTGGCAAACAAAATCTGCAGCAGACATTATTCTTTAACATAATATATGGTTTCCGATCAAATGCCTCATTTCAATGTAGTGGGTAATGAATGTTGACGGAAATTAATGCAGAGAATCATCATAATATTTGTAAGCCAGTTAAGTTTGAAATTTAAGCCGGTTGTCACTTCTTCCCAAAAAAACGTCAAAAATTTAAACCCTCTCACCTCAGTTCTCTTACATTTCCTGAGTAAAGCAATTTGCCAATTTGAACACCTTATTTCTACTTTGTGATTAACAAGTGATTAATTTCTTTACACACAACTTATTTTCAAAACTAGAATTGCAGTTACCAGGAGGCAAAGGCTAACTACGTCACTCCATAACCGTGCTTCATTATAAATTTTATTGATCACACTGTATTATTTATTTGCGCTGAAGCCGTAACGACTCAAATCGTCAATTGTTTGTAAACTTTTTAATGAACCACGTCGGAATAACTGGAAGACCCACATTCTTTTCGCCATCAGCTACCCGAATATTTTAAGTTCAATTGTTTAAAAGTTTATTTTCATCTTCGGTACTTCTGAAGTATGCGCTATAGATATTTTCCTAAAAATATTTATTTTTATTTCGCCACTGCAAACGATAAATCGATAGTGAAATTTCAACACTAACTAATTGTTTATGTAATACCAAAATCATTTTAAAAACGCGTTGTAAAATTGGTTTACACTTTTTTATTATAGCTAAACGTTCCTTTTTATTACGTTTTCTGATCTGAATTAAAAGTTTTATTTGCTGAAATGTAATTTGCGATTAAGAAACAAAAATTCCACATAAGAGAAATAAAAATCTTTGCGTACTCAAGAGTTCTTGAAATGAATTAACTGTAATGTCTTGAAATGTTGATGGCACATACTTGTCGCTTTTCTTGAGCACGCTCTATTGATGTTTGTCTGTTTTTTGGCGTCTCCCTTATCTATTAGTTCACGTTTTTTGTGGGTGTGCATGCAATGTAAAGTCGGTGTGAGCTAACGCGTGCTGGTGGTAGGTAGTGTGCGCAGCGGGCCCACCCAACCTGATATGGGTCCCAAGGTACAGCGTGCCATCAACATGTTAAGACTCCAGCACCTCGACCGTCTCTACGCCGACCGAGCACGTCCCAGGTGAGCAAGTGGCTCGACTTACTTCACCAATTTTATAAACCAACATCATGAAACATGAATGCAACCGAATCGAACTATACCATAAGATGTTTAGCACAACCTCGTTATCAATCGAGCCAGCGTAGGTGTGATCCATCCTAATTTGTTACTTGTTGCCGGAAGTGCGGGTAAAGTAAGCGCAAACAAACGAACCTTGAACGAACATCAACCGAAACTTTCCCTAACGACAAGTAGTTATGGATAATAAGCAAATTTTCCGCATTTAAGAAAATTACGATTACCAAATTAAAATTGGCGTCACGTACAATAGTTTACAATCAAATTACTCTCCCGTCGCATCCGCCATTTTTCGCTACCCTTATTATTACGTTTTATAGAGGTAATTTTAAGACAAATTAGCATCGAGTTGCATAAAGATTAAAACAATTAGACCCTCACTGAATTCACGAGTTGTGCCAGGACCGTTTTATAAATGAGCTGTAGACTGCAATTTAGTAAAAAAGCTCTGAAACCGTTTGAGTGTTGTTTGAAAGTTTCGAATGAATTGAGACTGAGGATACATTTTGGTCCAAAGCGAGTAAATAATCGATGCCCAAAGACGTAATTAAAAATGTTTCTAGTACTGCCATGTTTACCTTAATTATTAAACAGTACTTGTAAGAGAGACAATTTTAATTTGATCCGAGTTAACAAAACGGTTTTATTTTAACAAATTTAAATTAGTATGATTCTTATTGAGAAACGAAAACGAGTCAATTTCGATACGAGAGCAAAATTGGAAAACGGGACGCCTGCATGGATTAAAGCGATTACATCGTCAATCTATTCTGGTCCTGTCAATCTTCTGATTTCGTCGATGTATTTTTCGTATCGCCGGAAGCCATTTTAATTTTCACGTGATATTATGTGTGCGTACAGCAACAACATCGATATTTAATACCGTCAACATTCGTAACGTCGGTGTATTTTTATCATCATCTAGATTTAAATATCTTTAATCTTTATTACAAACACCAACCTAACGCAATTCTTAAAAATTAATAAAATTTAATTTCAAATTTATATTTCTAAATCAACCGTTCAGTGTGACAATATAACGACTTGTGAACCTGTCGCAATGTTTGGTTATTTATATGTTGTTTAATTAATACCCGTTTTAGTATCCTACTTACGTCATAAAAGTGTCTTTTTCTTAAGAAAAAATGTCTAAAGAACATTTTTGATGACGCTCTCGTCACGAAATAACTACGTTAATGATGATAAAATAAAAAATAAATTAGAATTTTTGAACTATTAAATATTATAATAATATAGAAATAAAAACAAAAAAAATTGAGTCCTTTACGTTTTGGAAAAAATTCCAGAATTTGGCGATGTTATCTTTGATGTTTCTAACATTAGCCTTTAATAATATTGACTCTTACAAAACAAAACTTTACAATGTCTGCATTCTAGTCTGTTTTACCGATTTAGAAGGACTGCAATATGTATTTAGCTAATATTAATTAATCTATTAAATGCTCTTCCGACATGGAGCTAAAATAACATTTCTGTATGTTTTTGACATTGACTAAAGGAGTGTGTCATATTCGCTACGTATTAACTAGCAAGGTGACTCTATTAATCTGTCAAATTCAACATTAAATTATTGTTATCATTATCGGTAATGTTTCTGCTTTTGAACGTATGTTTAGTTAATAAGGTAAATTTTATTGACAAATTACATTACTTCAGGGCAAATTGTTTTATTAAGAAAAAAATCCATTAAAAAACAATTATGATTGCACGCTTTTCATAAGCTAATCGAAAATACGTTCTTAATAAACATTTGAAAGTTGATTCTAGATCAAAACTTTATTTAACATCAATGCTTCAACATAATAGTAGAAAATCAAAAAATGTCTCTTTAAAGAAACTACGGTCATCTGGCGATTTAAAGGTACGTCAGTTTTGATGTTGCGTGTCTGATTTTGATCTTGTGCAGGTATAGTGCCTTCGTTAAATCTCTTAAAGTGAATGAAACCCCCGAAACTACGCCGCCTTTACGCTAAGAGGCCTCGAGCACGTTCCGGCCATTTTCCTGCCCCCGTTCATTTTTTGCGTCAATCTTAACCGGGAAACGATTACGTTAAGAGTCCTTTGTTCCCCAAATTGCTTCCACGCCAACTTTTTACCCGTAATTATCTTCAAAAACAATTAGCGCTCTAATGGGGGCGTAAAAAAACAATATAATCTCAAACAGCCGAAGACGGTGGCCCGAAACGTTAAAAACAGAGTAAAGCGACATCGTGTTCCCGCAGGAGTTCCTTCGGCAATCCTGTAAGTACTCGGGGGTGTTTATCAATATGTTCGCAAAAATCCAATAAACCGTTTGTTTGTTCTTTGGCCGATGGGTATGATGGATAAATAAGAAACGAGCGGTCGAAAAGGCCAATAAATCAGTGGGGCTAGCACAAACATTAAAGCTCACCGGTATTACTTGGGGTTGAGTGCGTTTAATACATTTCCTAGTTGAGGAGCTGAGGCAAAAAGCAACAGGTAATGATGTGTTTGGTTTCAGGTTCGGTAAACGGGCGGAAGCCAACTCCAATTTTGCGCCGATCGACTACGAAGGTCAGGTAAGAAGAATTGCAGCTTTCTTTCGTCTTGTTGAATTAAGCAGCTCCCGCGGTGAACCAAGTCAACCTGGACGCCCGAGGAACGTCGCGATAATAAGATTACTGTGAAAGCTTCCAGCTTGCGCTCAACAATACAAAATTTAATACGTTTTCTTATACTCTTACACTGGCCAAAACCAGAAGATGTACCTTGATGAGTTGAACTTTTCACACCGTGTTGCCGTACTTATCGTTATATTTTCTTAATTTAGTTTTGACAGCTATATACATATACATATAGAAGGGTCAAAAATCGTTGCAGTCACTTGTAGGTAAATTATCTCTAAATTTCAAAACTCACTTTCTGTTCTTTTCTTCATATTGCTCAATTTTAAGGTTTTATTTTCTCAGAACAACTCTTAACAAACAATTCTTTCTTAATCAAAGAGAATAAAATTTGTGAAGGTGCTTTGACGTCATTTTGGAGAATTCTAAACTAACTTCTCTTTATCTATTTTTGCTGTTGTAAAAATAATACATTGGGGGCAATGTGACTACGTTACTAATATCCTACAAATGTGGATAATAAAATTTTGATTAGCAAAGAAACGGAAAGTAGACAACTTTTAGATGTCAAGATTTTTTAATAATAAAAATATTTGCTAAATAAGTTTGAAATTTTTAGAAAAAAATATTTCATTATTATAATTTTAATAATTAAACTAAAATTTACCGTTTCCCTATAAAATGTTCATCGTTTTACCAAAACTTAAACCATCACCGTGACGAGGTAGGTAAATTGTGTTGCAAAATTTAGTCTTAATTAAACCAAGTAGGCAGTCTGAAAAATGAAAAATTCAACATTATGGTAAATGTCAAAGTTGAAAATAAATTGGTGAGGACAGTCAACATTGTAGAAATGTCTGGTTTTGATTCGCAAAGCTTAAAGCTTACACCTTGCATCTCTTACAGTCTATATCTATACTGATTCACAAATTTTCTTTGCATTTCAATTTCGAAAATTGCCATTTATTGTCGCGTTCAACTTTTCGTTTCTTTCCTCAATCTCTTTATGATCGTTCCCTGACTCCAACCACAAGCAAACTTTTCACGCGCAATTCCCGGCATTTTTGGAGCGACGCGAGTTATATTTAGAACAAACCTTAAAAAAGAAGTTGGGAGCTTAACGGAGAAGAGTTATCCCGAAAACGCGAGATTACCGCTTAAAACGGTCTTATCTCAGAAATTGGAAAAATAATTAATTTTGAAAGCTCTTCTTAAATAAAAAGTCACTCACCTCGTCTTAAAAAACGTTTAAATATTTATCTTTGTGCTCGTAAAGTTCCACACGTTTTGGCCGCAAATTATCGTTAAAGGCAGTTTGTCACGCCAGCCGCATTTGATGCAGCAAGATATATTTATATTAACACAACTTTGTACAAATACCAAATAATACGTACTTTTGACCCAGGTCATTTGGATGAATTTTTAAAGCCGTAATAGAAGCAACTGCTCTGCGCCACCTAATTGTCAACGTAAAAGTTCTCGTTGACCAGTTGATATACACACCCAACACGCAGTGTTGAAAAAGAACGAAGTTCTTTACAAACAGAAGATATTTTCTAGAAGTTTCTAATTTTAGATTAAATCGACGTAACTTTTGTTTTCTTTTTTAACTTATTGTTGATTTGTTGAATCAGATTCCACAATAGGGATTGTGGAAAAACTCGTGATTCCGGATTATTCAAGGAAATAACATTTAAAACCAGTTTTAATGCAGTTTTCGAATTCAAGGAAATAAATGTGCGATATGGTGGTAAGTAATTAACATTGGAAAAACGCCATCTATTGATTTACGAGCATTGTTTCTTGTCAAACATTAATGGTTGTTGTTATTAAAAAAGGTATTTTTTAAGTGGATTACAGGTTGCGTGAAGTACTTTTGTAATTTTGTCCTTACCATTCATTAACGCGCGTGGGAATATAACGTGTTATTACTATAACTTTAAAAAGAGTTTATCGCTATTAAGTCCTGATAAGCCAATTTTTTTTCTATAAAATTTGATCCAACAACCTTTTAATAAACGTGATAGTATCCGCTGTTACAAGCAAAGAGCTGTTAAGAAATCGCGACAGCTAATAGCTTTGGTCAAGTTTATAAAAAAATAACTGCGATGTATAAAAATTTAAAATAATTAACGAAACAATTTTTGGTTTAGAGCATCTCTCGTTTAACTATGATTTTAGACAACTGAAAATATTTCAATAACACCAGCTCTATGAAAAATTGATATTGCTTCCTTGATTAGTGCAGATGTCGCGACTTTTTAACTGAAACGATAGTATTGACGATTCCCCTTGCTTTAACATCAATAACAATATACTAAAAATAAAGCGCTTTGACGTGCATTTTCTTTGAACTTTTATATAGAAAATTTTCTTGACGTAGAACATTAAAGGTGCAAAATGACATGAATAGCCAGCCAGATTTGCCGCATAAAGGGAATCGTTAGAAACAACCACTGGTCAAAATCGATACGATTTTTTTCACTACTTCTCTCAAGTTAGAATGACGATTGCATTTCCATTACTTATTCCAAACAATTTCCTGTTAAAACTCCTACATTGTGTTATATTTTGTGCTATTTCAAGTTGTGATTAAAATTAATTAACGGAAATGAATTTTGTCGCTAACATTGAGAATTTTCCCAACCATAAAAATTTCCCAATAATTACTCATAAATCAAATGAGGTGTAAATTATATGTGCTGATAAATAGAATGACCTCTGTTCATTTACTACCTCAACATTGTCGGATGTTATACGCATTATTAAAGGAATTGGAAATTTTACTATAACGAAGCAAACATTTAATTCTTGGCTTTACCAATAAAAATTAAATTAAATGTAAACTAAAATGATTGCGGTTGCAAATTGATTTCGATATTCAATTAATTTGCAGCTAGTTTCGTGAATTTGGAAACCGCTGCTGCATACGAGATGTACGAATTGGCGGAGGCGCCGGGAGAATGCTGAAACAAAAATCGATAAAAATTTAAAGACAACGATAAATTGAAAGTAATAATAGCTAAGTAGTTTACATGGCAAACAAAAACGTATTTCTAAAGATAAAAATTGTTACTCAATCGATCTAATCAATAAAATTTATTTACATCTATTCGCATTCGGGTTTCGATATTATCGAGAATTGTAATTTATTGTTTAGATATTGTTAGCATAACAAAACGGCAAATAAAATTGTTGAGCCGTGATGAACGATTAGTTGTCTAAAAGTATGACTTATTGAAATTAAAGATGCACTTCAATTTTTTCAGCAAACAATAAACGCTTTGCCCTCTGTCTTCACGGAGACCACCCAAATACAACAACAAAAAGAAAACTTGTTTGGCAAAAACACTAAAGTTTTAAGTGTTCGTGTTCTCAGAAGTTCAACAGAATTTACGATAATAACGTAATAATAAGCCGCTGGCGAAACTTTGATGCATTGCTACAAGGCTCTTCACAACTTATCAAAACATTCTTGCAACTACTCGACCTCTTCAATAGATGTTTATTTGTCGGACATCAATTACAACCACGATGGTGATTTATAAAAAATCCTTGTGTTATTGTCAACTGTCCGGCAACAAAGTAAATTGATTATCATTAAATAATAAAAATTATGTCTGTTGATTTCTTTCTACACATTAAAGATCGCAAACTGTGCAATAAATCAACTAATTAAGATCTAATGAAATGTATCCTCGTAAGAAATTTGTTTTGAGTTTGTGCACTATGTCGAGAACATAGTCGCAACTCTCCCTTTTTCACCGGATTTGTCACGCTCGATTGAAAGTGGAATAAGATGGAAAACATCAGGATGAACTACAAAAGACTTTGTAATGTTAACCTTGAAAGTGACTGCAATAAATAGCCTTATTAGAAGAAAACGGTGGTCGCGCATGAACATCTCTTAGTTCAACTCTCACTACTCAGCTGGGAATAGAAAGTAAATTGGCCTACCGCAATATTTTTCATTAGCGCTAATGCTTGCAGAAATGACCTTTCGAGGAATGCAGTTCTAAATTTGCAGTTTCCAGTAATTTCTTCAACCAATCACTCTTGTTTTTAACTCCTCTTTATCTTCATCAATTTTTTTGTATAGGCTTTTTTATACCAAGTTTTTTGCTCCTTTAAAGTTTTGCCGTCGGCAAAAAAAATACAAAATGTACGTCAACCGAAATTGAAATTGATTAGCTCGTATTTATTGTGGATGACTACATTTTATTGTCATATTTACGATTGATCGAAGGGTCATCCCCTAAATGGCGAATCAAAGCTCGTAAATCGGCCGCGATTGATTTAAACGGCAATAACACGTATTGCAGATGCTTGCTTTTGTTGTATGACAAAGGTTTTCAACAGCGGAATGAGGAGAAAAGCAAGTTTTTTTTGGGACAAGAGATCTCCTCTTTGATTATTCAGTTTCAGGAATTTATCAGTTTATGAACAAAAGCTCGGTCAATAACCGCCGGCTATATGTATAATGGATTTGGGCTCTACAGCTACATTATATAAATTTCTAGCAAAAAAAAATAGAACATTTCTTTAAGTTTCTGACAAGTGGAAAAATTAAAATTGTTAAATTTTGTGTTATTTTTTGTAACATGGTCTTGGAAAATTTACGCTCTACATAAATTTGGTATTTTCAAGAAATTTTTATATAACTTTATAAAAATTTATTTATTGATTTAACAAGAACGAGTTTTTTTCTAAAATTATTTAACAATTAGCGAACAAGATAAACTTGAAAATAATGAGCCTATTTCTTTCAAGTTTGATTGTTTTGAAGTAAATCGTGTAAAAAATAACTATAAGTATACACACGGGCTGACTTGTGTCTCCTAGACAGATATGAGATGGCCTCAATGGAATCTGGCAGAAGCACCATGTTTATTAAGAAGAATAGCATCAGAACCACAATTTTTTGTTACACCACACACATTTCGTCGCAGTGCCTTTAATGTTGTTAAGTGTACCCAAATTAAGCGACAGCTTATATTAAGCCACTCCTATATGTTGGTAATAATTAATAACTGAATAAAACCAAACTACCATAATCTAAAGTATTTCAAAACATTCAGCGGAGTGCAGTTCAATAATAATCGATAGGCACTCGCGAACTCAGAAATGGGAATTCTGGTCTTTGCCACGAGGCGAACTTATATATTGTCTGGAGAGGTTAGAGTGAAGGGTTTGAGGAGTAGTAGACTCAAGAGAATAACCCTTAACAAGTGATGCAATAGTCTGTGGGTTTATAATTTGTTACTAAAATTGATTGACCATTTACTGCATAGTGATTGAAGCTATTTGATAAGATTTTCATTTAGACATAAGAATTATTAGATTTTCCGCCAACATCAAATAAGTAAAGATCTAGAAAGCCACATTGAAGAAAAATTTTGGTTAACACCATCTACGCTAAGTCTGCAACTTCTTAGTTCATTCCAATAAGCGTAATGATCTTTGAATTGCACTTTATTGAAAATTATTACCAGAAAGGGATTTGTCGTCGTGCTCGCTCTGAAAAGGGTCGATGCAGAAATGATTGCCTTAATATGTAAATTTAACGGTGTTGTTAATATAACATTGCGTTTAGACGCGCTCTAAAAATCACGACGCTTTTGCACTTTATATGAAATCTTTCATCCATTAAGCGCGCAAAGTGGGAAAGTTAAATCGAGTATTTCGCTAAATTTGCATAACGTAAAGAAATTAAATTGTTGGCCGCAGCCGCTTCAATTACCACCTGTATCGTGGCAAAAAAATGATGTTAATAAGCGCTTTCGTGACTATACGATATCAATGTAAATAAGCAGATCCAGGTTAAGAGGCACTCAAGTGATTCTATTGTAGATCAATATAAAGAAACAAGAATCAAGTTGGGTATCTGAACATAAAAAAATTCGTCGCAAATTAACAGGAAGACTTTCGACAAAATTTTAATTCGAACAAATGAGGCAAAGAGAAGGTTAGTTGGTGTCCCGCAACTTTCGCTCCTCCACTTTAGTAATTACAAATTACCCTAATTTTCCTTAAACGAAGGACTTTATTAAAAAATAACGGCTCCAAATCTTCGACTTTACTCGGAAGGTTCTGGGGTCGTTTACGCGAGATTTTCCTTCAAAGCAATTTTTTAACTTCCTTTTTGTGATGTTCTGAATCACATATCTATACGCTGCTTCAAGAAATAGAACAAGTAGGTGAAGAAACGTCGGAAGTGATTTAATTACTTTCTTCCAATTTAATTTTATCGTTGAAAGCAATAAAGAAACAAATCAGTACACTTATCAAGTATTGGTCCTGGGTGAATCAAATTAATTTAGAATTCAATAAAAAAAATATGAAAATTTTAAAAAAACTTTTTAGACAAGGCTCGAATAAGCCTTCGTGTTTCCTATCTCTCCTTGTGCCTACCTAATTTGAGATTAGTTTACGTGGTTCCACTGAAGAAACTGTTGTACTCGTTTTAATTAATTCCAGTTGTTAAAATTCCCTTCCGTCGGCGTTTTTAATAACTCCGAGGAAAATAAATGCGGTGCCATTTAGCGGCTACGCTCGTAATACAAGAACATTTTTCGTCAATTAACGGCGGAAACTTGTTAGACGTGACACTTTAAATTGCAATTGTCGACCGTTACAAACGCGACGAATTGTTAACTCTCACGAAGACGAATGGGACACTTTCGCTAACATTTGCCAATTTTTCTTTTTGTTGCAGTACCAAAGCGACGACGTGGGAGAGTGGCTGCCCGTCAGAAGATGAGAACTTGTCCACGGTAGGACCCGCCCTCTGTCTAGTCCCCAGCCCCGTAGACAATCACACTGATTTAATATTATCATCAAATCGCTCATGCAGATAACCTGTTATTGTTGCTAATAATTATCTAGTCCTAATAAAGCATGTTTGTGACCCATTCTAGAAAATCTTTTCTTGTCCACCCGGCGATTCACGACAGTTAGTCCGATAAACGAAAACAATAGCTCGACGATTATTCATGTCGCTGTTTCGCATTATGCCTGAGGAATTTCTCTTCGACGTCCTTAAAAAAATTGAATAACCTGAATACTTTCTTGGCAAGCAATTTTTCGGTCACAAAGCGTCGTTCTGTTAGTCGGATTGCTTTCGGTCGAGAAAAAGATTTCGATTTTGTCAGTCTGTCGCGGTAACCTGCGTGTTGGTTTGGTTAATTTGCGTAAATATTGACTTGATTCAATCCACTCGTGCCAAACCGGAGGGAAAAAGAGAAAAACGCTTTTTATTCACTTTCGTTCCATATCTAAATACACTATTAAGCGAACAAGCGATCATCGTGTTGTTCCAAACTGAAAAAGGTATTTAGAAATTCTGCTCTCGGAATTGCGGTTTTTCAACGGAATCGAAAAAATTTGTTGTGCTCGTTACTCAAAACCGTGCACGGCTTTAGCGAGATAAGTAAGAGAACCATCTATATAATACGCGGTTTCTTGTCAAAGATTCGGCTCAGAGACCGCTTCCCCCGGCGCATCCGCCATTCTTCAAGGTGCTACCGCAACCGGCGCGTCAGGCATGCCAAAATAAGAAAGTTCCAACTATTTAATCCATTCACGAAGTGTCACTGCAGTCGATATTTGGGCACTCTATAACTCCCGCTAGTAACTACAAGTAAAGTTTTATTCCTGGTTGAATTTATAATTCACGCTTACAATGCACTTAAATGTGTTTATGATAACGAAAATTCGTCGGCGCCATTGAGCCTACTAGCATTAACAATAATTCTACGATAAACAAGAACCGGTTGTAATAAGTCATCAATGAATAAATTTGTATTCTATTATCACTTTTTTCCAAACACTTTAATTGTGTTGTTGTCACACGTTACATCTAAAACAGTTGTCTTGATTGATAACATTCAATCTATCACTATGTTAACTTGTTTGAAACCATTTTTTTCTATATAGAACCTGTCAACTTTCAACTGCAGTTATAAATTGAGAAAATTGACGTTGAAATTTCGTAACGAAAATTCTATCGTGTAAACCAACAAAAACGTAGGTGGATAAAATAATTTAATATCACCTCACTTTTACTCCGATGGTTTTCAACGCAAACTTTGCAGTTGATTGGAAGTGTCGCCAAAATGCAACACGATAACCATCACGAGTTTAGTGATTTGCTCTAAATTAACCGAACTTTTTGATAGTTCAACTTGTTTGTTTTCGTGCCTTGAATTTTAATGTTGAGATGCTATCTAAAAAGAATCTGGAAAGTTTCTTATTAAAATTTCCCGAGTCTAGGCGATCATCAACGGATACCTTGTTGTTCTGAACCTGTTATCAACTTAATAATGGTAATATTTACTGAAATAAAAATTTTGTCGTTACAACTCAAAAATCCAGCATTCTAGGCACAAGCACGTAAATCAAATTACACAACATATTATTTCACCGAGCAGCAGAAAAAAGTCAATAAATTATTTGTGACGTCACGCGATAACCAGGATGTGTAATAAATTTAGCTTTAAAAGCAATATTTCTGCATATTTTTGTCGTACGGTTCCAGTTTCAAGAATTTGCGTTATTGTCGTTTATTTCTGTTATAATCTATTTAATACTTTTGTAATTTCTAAACAAATAATTGTTTCAATTTAACCTTCATTGTATTTAATTTTTCTCTATGGTCGCAAAGATGTGAGAACCCTAGTAAGTAGTTAAAACGTATCTATTCACACTTATTAATTATTAGATTGAATTTTTTCTTACATTAATTTATTGATTTATCTTCCACAATCAAGTCGTAAATCTTACTAATAAAATTTTAATAAATTAATATTAAAATATGTAAATAAAACTCAACAAAATCACACGGATTGCCGACAAATTGACCCAATTTAAAAATGAATTCTTATTTGAAACATATACTTTGCAACTTCGTAGAAAAGTATCTGCATCATATAATTATTATAAATTAGTAATAAATTATAAAGATCTAACCAGGTGCAAAAGTTGTGGATTTTGCTATGAAGTGAGCTGGACAAAACTTGCGTATAAATAGTTAAATTTATTAATATATTCTTCAGCGTGATGACCTCAGTTCGTTTTTTTTTCTTTCAATAGGTCAACACATTTATAAAAAATACTACATGTTGTGCCTTTCGTACTAGTCTATTCCACAACAATCTATTTGACACTGACCACTCGGCCAAAAGCTGATTGGAATTGAAGCAGCTAAACAATAATAATAACCACTCATTTTGTGTGGCTCGCTGTTTTTAACACATTTATTAAGAAAAACTAATATCTGTTCATTTATTTATCTAAATTTTGACATGCTCTAAAACAGTAATGTTTGTTGGTGGATGATATGTCGGAGGTTTCTGTGGCTTCGATTCTGCTCTGAATTATCGCAATTAACTAACAACAGCAACGCCCGGCGCCAGCACTTTCCTAATTAAAGGCCACATTGTTCGGTTAATTCCAGCAGCAACAAGACACTTGGTGTTGGGTGGCCAATGAAGATTTTCTAAAACCAACGAGTCGTGATCGACGAACTTTCCCAGTTCGATCGCTGCCGGTGGTAAAACCGAAAAGGTAAGCTGACAACAGTACGCGGTACGCCAGATGAGTTGTGCTTGTTCACTTTATTACCTCAACTTTCACTAAAAACGTAAAAACTTATAACACGTTTCATTCAAGCGAAGTCATGAACTGACAATTAAACGCCGATCAACGAACCGAACCAACGGCCTTCTCTGGAAAACGGGCGAACTTCATATTCATAAGCTCTTTATCTGAGAAATTCTTCGGGAAAATTTATGATTAGCGCCATCCTCAAGGTTCTGGCAAGATTCTTTTATCTGCTAAGATAGGATTCGATTGGATTATTTCTGTAGAAGCTAAGGTGTCCAGACATCAATAGCACGAAGATATGCTGGAGATTCTTTGCGGATCAAAGTTGCTGATGCCACTGTTGTCAAAATTCGATTTGCAGCAAAAAAAAATTTGGCGCCATTTTAGCTTCCCTTTCGTGTTTCGCTTAGGTTCCGAAACCTTTCCAGTAAATGCGTTTCACTCTTCCCAATCAACAAGTAGACGTCCAGTGAGGCTCGTCTTTTTGCCACGATTGAGGCGATTCCGGCGTAAGCCGTCAGCCACCTGTGGAATACCTCTGCCTATAATCTGGGTTAGGTTAGGTGAGGAGGCCTAGTTATACGTAGCGTCGACCACTTTCATTGTTACAATCACTCTCTCCTTCGTGGCACGGGGTGCAGTAGGCTTCCGATCACCGCTGGACATGTTAGCGTTATGGGTTTCCTGCTGCACGCGTCGCTGCTCCTCCTGCTGATCGGCGGCGGGTCTATGTCGACGCATCAAGGTAATCAAAGCAAAAAAACAAGTGCAACAACCATCCAGTGGCGGCCCGTCGACCGTCATAAATAACCAGAGTGTGTTTGGTGTGTTTCGTGCAGATTGCGGAAGGAGCGTAAGGAGATCCAGACAGCCTCGCGTCGGCGCCCTTGGACGCATCGTACACGGCAAGCAGAGCGTTAGAGGTGCCTGGCCATGGCAGGTAAGGTTCTAAGGTTGCAAGGTTCAAGTTTACTGTTTGCCACTTTTTGCGTGATTACGAGAAATGCCGGCTTAGTAGGTCATTAACGTTTCCTGACAGACGCCGGCGTCTAAAATTTAACTTGTGATAAGCAGGACAAAGATTGTGAGAGGCCAAGGGAAAAGACTGGCAGTAGCGCAGTTACGGCTATCTGTCGCCGCCGGCCAAAGAGGCTTTGGGGGTCGAAGTGCAAAATGTTTGCGTTATTACCATCTAAATTGTGCTCTTCTTTTAACCTTTTTCCCAGACATTTTCGTTGGTGCTACCTCATATCTGCTTTCCTAAAAGCTGTCGCTGTCAGTTCTTGTTTCAAATATAGGTAACCTACCTCGGTTTCTAAAGAAATCAATAATTAGGTACAATTTTTGGTATGTAGACTAAAACTCCGTTCATATTATCGTCAATAATAATTGCGTAAAGTCTTTAAGCATCGACATCAATCTTTTGTTAAGTTTACATCGGATAACCAAGAATCTCCGTTGAGAAGACAAGGTTAACGGTAGCCGATATTAAAGGAAATCGGTTGCATAATAGAAAGACGAGAATTTTACCTTTTTGGGCAACCGTCCACGCTACATTACAATAGGGGTGCATTTCGACGTCTTTTTTTATCTACTTAAGTCTTTCACTCAGCTTCCAAATCAGTCTGCAAGATCAAAGTGATTATTTAGCATTTGATTAGAATGATTGAAGAATTTGACAAAATGTTCCGTTAAATTGCTTTTCAGAAATCCGGAGTCAGGTTGAAACGCATGACTTGATATGGTCGTTGCTGACGGCATATTGGCTATTACACCCGTTAATCGCTTTTCTCCCTTTCCAGGTGTCCCTCCAGCTGTTGCATCCCCAATTCGGCTTTTTGGGCCACTGGTGCGGCGGCGTGCTGATATCCTCGGAATGGCTTTTAACGGCGGCCCACTGCATTAACAAGTGAGTTTCCGATTGTTTCGGCTTCCCAACTAACACCCAATGAGTTTATGCAACGTACAGCATCACTTTCGGTGAATCCATCCTTGAACGAGACCAAACGAATAGTTAACCCAGTTATATGTCTGATTATATAATTTTCAATGACATCGCTACTTGCGGAGGTTTCCGATATTAAAAAAAACTAGATCGGATTCGGCAAGGACAGGTGGGTGTGAAGGTTATTCAGAGCCTTGTTACTTTACCGACGATTTCACCGCTTTAACTGCTTTTCACTTTCAACTGGCATTATTAACTGATGCATCGACAGCACTTATACCTGCGTTAACCGCACGAATTGTCGTCACGTTTAGACCAGTTGGATTTTAGTTCAAAGAAAATTAACACTGTTTAAAACATTTGTTCTCGTTTTAAGTGCAGTTCCGAAAAACCAAATTTGTTATACTTTGCAATGGTGGTATATGTACAGTAGGTCAAAGAAAATTTACTTTGCTGTTTGATGTATTTTACGTTCATAAAAGTGCGTCGTACTTGAAAGGTCAAGTGGCAGACTTGCAGAGTGCGGGGTTAAGAATACTATTTAAAAGAGAATTAAACTTTTATTTTTAATATGCAAATCAGAATTATCCAAAAATGTTGTTGAGGGTAACGTCCTTCCCCTTTCGAATATTCAACTTCAAAATGTGACTTTAATTGCAGCTTAAGTACTCCATGACAAAATTCACATTTTTTGAAAGTTACTTTGACAACAATTTTCTTTTACACGTTAGGCCACCTAAATTATCAAAAAAATACTTACAATTATAGCAAAATTACCTTCAAAAACATTTTCAACAAACATGAAATATTCGTTACGGCAGCACAGCTAAACTAAAGACAACAAAGTTGTCTCTTTGATTAAAACAGTTGCAACCATATTTTCGCTTTTATCAGATTTCCATGGCCCACTTGCAATAGCTAAAATTAAAGGGACGATCTCTACACTTGCTCCCGTTGAGATTTTAAATCTGAAATAATTTATGTAAAGTTATTGTGACTTGTGGTCGGATTCGTGCACCTATTTCATACTAGCATCCGTTAGTTGATATTCCGCCCACACTTGGAACACTTTTTGCCTTATTTACTTTCTAATTATGTATTAGTTTAAAGAAACTCACGGAGTTGGAATTGTTTTACGTTACAAATACGATTGTGATTCTTCGTAAACGAAATTGATCTCATGTGGCGAGTTTGTATGTCACCTTGCTATTTTTGAGCAAAATAGGACGTTTTTCGATTAACCAAAAAAACGTCGTCGCCCGTACGTCAATTGAATCGAAAAGCATGAAAAAAATTTGGAGGTTTTTGTGCAAATTCAAACTTCCATTGACTACCTTGAAGAATTAGTGCAGTTGATTAAATTCATAGGTACTTCAATTCATAACATGTTTGATTTTACAAAAGGTTGAGTATATTTTAGGAAGCAAGAACTGATTTCACCTCAACAGACAGAAAATTGAAATAACTTTGATATCGAATATCGAATGTCCATTTAGAAAACAATGTTTACGCCTACTCAGACTTGGGTAATCAACCATTTCCAAATTTGTTGACAAATTTTAACTTACAAATAACAACAACGTAAACCATTTATTCCACATCGAGCTTAGCCCAGCTTAATTTGAATAGAAAATTAGGCAATTAAAATTGTGCACTGACTTTATTTAATTGCAACCTTGGAGACAACTGAAAAACCCCGTGAGTTATTAGATTCCTCAATGCAATAAAACCTGCTGTACATTAAACGACACTGGTTACGTCATAATTTGTTTATTGAAACCGATGAAGATTACATAAATCTTAATATTTTTATGCGATATGCAACTATCTTTTTTTCGAGATAACGGCGCCAATGTCAATACTTTGAATCTATTACGTATTGCGATGAGGAGAATCTAGCATAATTAATGATCCGTACAGAATCTTTCTGCTTATTAAACACAATGATCTAGTCACGACCAAGCTTCTTGTAGTAATCAATCTTTGTGATAAGAAGATCTGGTCAAAAATAAAACCCTTCATGCACTGACCAGTCTAATTTGATCTAAGTAATGTGAAAATTTTAGCGACCTATTCAATTTGCCTCTAGCCGCATTATGGACCGCTGTATTAGGCGACTGGGACAGAGACATCGAAGAGAATTCTGAAGAAAGGATCCCGATCGAAGAAATAATATTACACGAACGGTTTCACAATTTTCAGCACGACATTGGTAAATAAAATCTTTGCAACTAGACAAATAAGTTTCTCGTAACGATTTGATTTCAGCATTGATGAAGTTGTCGCGACCTGTAAAATTGTTTAGGAACAAAAGGATCAGGGCGGTGTGTTTGCCGACCAGTCGAAATATTCAGAACCAAACGGATTTGTGCATAGCCACGGGTTGGGGAAGAGACGTCGAAGACGGGATGCTGGCGGGAAAGTTGCTGGAAGCTCGGGTGCCTCTTCACGACAACGCCATATGCAGAAAAAAGTACGGACATTCGGTCTCGATAAAATCGGGACATTTGTGCGCCGGACATTTGGACGGTTCTACCGGAACTTGCGTGGTAAGTTACATTACAAATGTTGTACAATGTAATTCAGAAATTTCGAAACAAGCGCGTTTAATAATAATGTAATTGAAACTGGTTTTGCGAGTGACTTTCTTCAAGAAATTTTTTATCTGAAAAACTATTTTTAAATTGCCCAGCAAACCTACAAAATAAGATAAAAATATTCGGGTTTGGTTGGTTTTAGATTTGTTCGGAAATTTTGTAATTACATTGTACATAAACTTGAATACGACACAAAGTGAGTTTTATGATTTTCTTCCATCTCACCTGCCTCGCTTAATTCTCATTACGGAGTTCTAAAAAACTAACTCCCAACATCCAGTAAGCAGAAATTTAGAGGTCAGTGATGAAATATTCTCTACTTTTTTAAATTTTGCAGGGAGACTCGGGGGGTCCCTTGCAATGCGCCACCCAAGACGGACGATGGATGCTGGCAGGAATCACGTCTTTCGGCTCAGGCTGCGCCAAACCCGGTTTTCCTGACGTTTACACCCGCCTCTCGCATTACCTGCCTTGGATAAAATCAAAGACTCGTTTGTAGCAACCTTGACTGACACTGACCCGATCTCAGATGTGCTAGTGATAGTGCGTGAAAGCAAATTGTGAATAAACTATAAAAAACATTTATTACAAAATAGTACAAAGAATGTTTAAATAATAATAAAACAGATAAGATCCTAAATTAACATCGACAAGAATAGCTATTTACAAAAATAACGTAAACATAAATAATTTATTTCAGTCTCTAAAACGTCACGATATCACACAACGTAATTTCTACAAGGCATCACTTGGTTAAATTACCTAGAGAGATTATTTACATATCCTAATCTCTGGTTTGAAATACTGGGTGGGAAGAATGGGAATCGGGCTGTATTCGCCCCGGAAACTTAACCTACCATTTGGTTCGTCTTTGGAATAAAAGAGAAGAATCAGGGCCGAACCCGACATCAACGCCACTCCAAAAATACCGCAAAGATAAATTAAAATCTCCTGCGTTATCGGAAGCACGTGAAACGTGAAAAGTATGATATAGTAGATAATTGGCGGAAGATCCGCTATCCTCATCTCCAACCAAAACAGGGGCAAAACCAAACCGTTGAACGGTTTCGTCCTCGAATTGTACTTGGTCTCTCCAACATCCAAATTAATTTGGATCCTGAGATTCCCCTTGAGCGGGATTCCCAATTGCGGATGAATCAACACCGTGGTGTCGTGAAGACTTTTATTCGGCACCATCCCATCAACTTGCTCCAGCAACGCTGGATCCGAATTCAAAAAGTGTGGTTGCGAAATTGCTATCGGTATACCGTAATAACACGGCGCCAAAGTATTCAAACCTTTCGGTAAACATTTATTTTGGACGCAATAGCAGGCATTATCGGGATTCTCTTCGGGCTTCGCCAAGAAAAGTTGATCGACTCGATAACGGTACGCTTCGAAACCGTCTTCTGTTAATATTTCGTCTTCGTAAACGATCGGAACTGGTCTGCAGAAAGCGCGACGATATAAACGAAACGTCGAGTTTTTCTTGAGGTTTGGGGGAAAAATGGTGCCTTCGTAAGCGCCTTCGACCATGTTACATTTGCTGTTGGTTTTGACGGTTTCGTTATCGATCGGATCGATGTAGCCCCAATGTTTTAGGCCGGGAGAACCGTTCCAGTTGTGTATGTGATAGGTTTGCATACGTTCTTCTTCGCTAAGACTTTGACTGGCTAGGCCGAGTTCTGGATGCATGTTTAAGGTTACTATGTTGCTCGCGTTGTCGAGAGCCATCAACTGGAAACAAGTCAAGATTAATAATTGTTGAGGTTCGAAGCCGGATTTCAACTAATTACCCTGTCCATTATTCCGAAACGTTTAAAGTTGATCCAAGAAGGAATCGCTTCGTTGGCTAGCGTCACCAAACGGTCATCGTAGCCCCAAAGATATTCCGATATTGTTATGTTGAGGAATGGCTTAGAGCCCAACACGTTGGTTATGGTTGACAAAGCGAGGTTGGTGAACATTGACGCCGTTTGTAGGGACGAAGTTATTCCCTAAATAAAATAAAAAATTTCACTTAATAACATCAAATTTTATAAACAGGTTCCAATTGAAAATAAGAAACGAGAAATACAAAGTCTGTTAAAAACTTTGCAACTTTATTTTATAAAAAAACAACTTTTAAGCTATCTGCATGAATAGCTTGAACTTGCTTTCTATGCTGCTTTCAACTCGATAAAAATTTCGGAATAAGAAGCCACAAGTGAAACGGTATTGTTAGATATGGGCCGAGAAGTTTCTGGATATACCTCGTATGACGTTACGGGTATCAACGAAAAAATGATTCCTCTCGGAAAATAGTTGCGTTGAATTTCTTCGAAAC
The DNA here is from genome assembly GCA_951805265.1 of Schizotus pectinicornis. Classification (NCBI taxonomy): domain Eukaryota; kingdom Metazoa; phylum Arthropoda; class Insecta; order Coleoptera; family Pyrochroidae; genus Schizotus; species Schizotus pectinicornis. The sequence goes on along the minus strand of OX638202.1, from coordinate 31,011,288 downwards.
CCAATGTTACAATGCAAATCAGCCTGAGGTTAAATTTTTGTAAACATGCATAATAGATGTATGTAGAACAAGTATCAAGCTGTCATGATTGATATATCCTTGCGCGAACAAGGCTTTCATACGACTACGTAATTATATCAACGAGATAAATAAAAAGGAAAAACACTCACGATTAAGGGAATGTTAGGGGACATGATACAATCAACGTCAGGATCGCCTACCGACAAGTCGTGTCGAAACTTCAATCCTCTTCGTGGTAAATACGTCATAGTGCCGTTTTCATTAAATGTCGCGTTAGTGTTGGCCAAAAATTCCCTAAAAAAAGAATAAACGATAAAAAGTCCGTTGCAATAAAAACGTTTTTTGCGTCACTCACTGGTAGACGTAGGGTCCAATTTGTGTGAAATTCAGTTTCTCTTTGCCTGCTAGAAATTCAGCTGAATTGGTCACGTTAAATAAGTAAACGTCTATCAGTACTTCAACTGGAGGAATGGACCAAACGCTAAGAAAAAGGGAACCGGGACTGAGATATGCAACCTGTAAATTTTCCGTTAATAAAGAAACTTTCTTTGAAATTCTTTAAAAATTTACTTTTTTTATTATCATTTGTAGAGGATTGTAGACGAACATCAAGTACGAAGAACTAGCCATGATTGCACCCAGCATCGCCAAGAGCAGTATCTCTGAAATTACGTAATGGTTACTTCTTTTAGCATTTAGATTAATTGTTAACAATTATTGGATCCGGCAACTCAATTTCACTAATGGACTTTATTAGCGGTTTATTATCGCGGTAACGCTTTGATTAAGGTTATACACTTATAATCATTATATCTAATTAGGAAACTTTATTAGCGCTCTATTGGATAACATTACCTAAAATTCTCTCTCATTTTTTTTCGAAAACAAATCGTTTGGCTAAAAATAGTAACAAATTGTCTTAGCACATTGCCAAAGTTATAACCAGTATTCAGAAATTGACAAAATCATTATTTTATTATTGTCTTTTTATGAACGACACGTAACACCAACCTATAAACGTGTTGATGCAGTTGGTGGATTGAAAAAAGCCAAAAGATCAACTTTCCATGCGATCTTAACGATGAAGTTAAAACCAATATTGGTTCTGGAAACACTTACGTTTCTGACCCACGAACCTCTGATGTTATTAACGAAAACTGTTTGCTCGACCATCGGTGTTTATCAAAAGAAACACGCGACACAGGTAGTTTTTGCGCTGCATCGCCTTGGCCAAGATTATTCCGTATACCTTGGTACTGACGGTCAAATTCCCAAAACAACCGTGATACACAATTACATCTTGAAACTAGATTATACAATTATTATTATCTTTAATTTTGAAAATTCTTCAATAATTAAATAGCAAGTCTCATCTGATGATCAAACAAATTTAATTATTATTAAATTAACTGACAAAGCTTAACTCAATATTGCCTGCATACTAAACGCAAATTGCAGCGGCTAATTTTATATTCCGTGACGAGTTTGGTTTTTCGTTATAAAGCCGGTTGTTAAAATGAGTATGACAACAGGATACTTACAAATTATGTTTTGTCTCAAACAAATATTTGAAACCAGAAATTAAGTTATTCGTGTGCTGCTTACGCTAATAGACATTTGCATAACGAAAACTGTGTTGCACTATCAATATTTATAACTTTTCGTTAGAAATTAGCACTATCCTTTTTTTTGGGTCATTGGTTCCATTTTTTTTTAATTAAAAATTTTCAAAATATACTGAAAATTGCTTTTTAGTTTTAGAAACCGTTATGATTGGGTATTTGTCTTGTACATTATGCAGTTGACCAACAAAACTAATAATTTAAGGTCTTCCTGCAAATTCACCTACGATACAATCATAATCAATCTTTAATTCTTGTTACAGAAGTTGTTGTAAATTGTAAATGTAACTGCTTACATTCCTCAACATATAAACCAAGTTACAGTCATCATTTTCCAAACCCGCCCTTAATGATGCGTTTTATTCATCAGTCTGTAGTTAGTTAGCAAAAATTGTCTTTATACAGTATGTAGACTGAATAAAGGGGAACATAAACCAGATTTGTGGCTATTAAACATAATAATTTACGAATGTAGGGACTTGATAAAATTTGACAATCTAAGTTATAATTTTATCTATTTGATCTTGGCACTCTTCCAAAAATTTGGATTTTTTAATTGCTTTTTTATCTCCTCGAAGGAGAGGTAGGTAAAATTTAGGAATTATGTATTCTTTTAGCAAATTTTATTCTGAGATTTTTTAACTTTGAAGAGAAGGATTTCAGTCTGCACTTTAAAGCTGCTGTTTTCAAAACTGGAGTAATCTATTTTTTACTATTTTAGACTATTTGTTTCACATAACTGTATCTTAAAACAATATTAATTATGAAAATAAATTATTGGTTTTAATGGCAGGTTATGTTTTTAAATATTCTTAAGATTAAATAATAAGTATTTTAGGATCATCTTTACTTACAGCTAAACAAAAGGTCTTTTGATGAAGAGACTTTTCCAAGGTAATAACGCTTTATTTATTGATTAATCATTATTCCAATCACTTCCTGCGGTATTATTAATCAACGATAAGTAACACTGAGCTGTCAAACTTAAAAGATTCGAAATTCAAAAGTAATTATTTAAACTAAGTGTGCATTTTTTCTAATTCGCTTTCGTGGCCTTTTCAAATTTAGCCCATTTATCTATTAGAAGAACCTGAAGAATGTAAAACTTTGCCACGAGGACCGTGAAATACTCGTGCAAAATTGCCAGGTTGACCGCAGCCAAGGTGCGATTCGAGCATTACGATTGCGTTAACCTACGTGAGACTACTGGAAAGATGTTGGCGCGGAAGGAAACAAAAACAAACTTCAACAGAAATATCAAATACGACAATCATTCAAGTTCAGGTCTCAAAAGTTATCTAGTAAAATTCAACAAATTTTGCCCTTTTTGTGAACCGCCGTTATGTCCTAGTTTTGTCAAGTGTGCGTTTGTTTTTGTGATTATTGTGACTTACTCGAATTGATTTTGTATTTAATTTCCATTTTGTTGTGTGGTTCACTTAAAAGAGAAAAAACTTAAAACTGTCGTGACACTCGCGAGTCCCCAATTGAGTCAATTAGGTCCTTTCATAAATCGCGGTTGTCGGTTAGTTCTGGTTCAACTTGAGTCGGTTAAAACGCGGTTTTGAATAAAACATTGACAAGACCTGTTGGGGCTTTTAAGAAACGATCGCCGTCGGGATGCTCGACCAAAGTGGGAGGAATTGATAGGCATGACGTCCGAGGTTGGCGCTTCAAAAGAACTTAACCTGCCCCACCAGACCATCATGTCGCGGATGACGCAGTTTTTAATTGTAACAGACTATGGATAGGTGATACACCTATGCGCCACTTAATCTCCTAGTTAAGTAGGTATGAACTCCCCGGTCAAAGAAAGATTTTCGATATAAAACAACGGAGAGAACGTGATAGTTGGTGTTGAAATGGATTGCACTGAAGTTTATAGGTTTATTTTGGTAATTATTTAAAATGGGCTGGTCTTAACCAAGACTACTAAATAACCCAGAATCTGTTGTGATGAAATAATTTAGATTTGAATGTGGATTAATTATTACTTTCAATCAGTGCTATAAGTAGTTTAAAAATAATTAAATGAAAGTTGTTTGGTTTTTCTGGTTGAAATTTGAACGGCAATATATTCATTTTCCAATGCATGCAAGAAAAACCGGAACAAAGAAAGGAAAATTTTCAAGGTTTGACTTACGTTGAAACTAAAAATAAAAATTTTAATTGACTGTGAATGAACAGCACTAAATTTTGTTCCGTAATTTCTTAATTAAAGTCAATAACATTGATTTCATTTTAATTATCTTTCAAACACAGTCAGCCAGATATTATTTTGTGTTTGCATCAAGAAAATGTTTGTGAATTGGTCGAAATCATTAGTTCAGAAATCACAAAAGTATTGTACTGTTTGAAATAGAAAAAAATAAAACAACTTTTCTAAAATGCAGTTAATATTTATTGCATTTATTATTAGAGATATTTTCTTTAACTCAATTTCAATAGCAGTGATACAGTATGTCCAAGAAAAAATGATCGTTGACGTCGCTTTTGAAAAATGTGTGTCATGGCTTAGACTTCCTGAAGCATGTAACAAACGTCACACTTTAAATGTCAAAAATATAAAACTATTATTATTAAAATGGTTTAAAAAGTAAAAAAATTTATTTTTGTCAAATTACGATGTAGCACTTTGTATTTTCTGAATTTTAAATGCAAACTTTTGACTCATGTTTTCTTAAGCTATACTCACTTCTTACCTTTGAATGATGTCCTTGTAATCTGGAAATTTATTTTGTTTCTATGGCCAGCTAATAGTTTTCGTTGGATTATTATTTATTCATTATTGTCATTCCGGTACGTGTTACATAACACTTTTTTGTGATAGTTTGCTTCATTAAACTTACAAAAATTTACACTACAAAAGATCAACTTCAAAAAATACACGCAATATACTGTATGTATTTAGTATTTAAAAATCAACAATACCTATATTAACCTTAAAATACAAACAATGAATTTACAAGAAATTAGAGTCTGAATTTCAATACAAGAATCTTATGCCATGTCAGAAAGGAAAAGGTCGCCTAAAATTTTTCCTCAATCAGTAAAGTTACATGATAATCTTATGACGAAAGAATCTTGCCGTTCAATGGCAAGTTCAAGTTGTAGAATGTTATTAGCTAATATTAATTTATAATTAATGAATTAATTATGAGAAAGATATACAATGTAAAATTCAATTATTTTCGAAAATCTGTTCTAACCGATGACTAAAACGCGAGACTCCGTTAGGTCCTCTTTTCACTTGTATTTTTGATTGACGTCAGCCAAGCAAGAAAAAAATTGTAATTAGAGCACACTTCTGATTTTGTCCCTGTACAAAAAATGTAACAGTGAACCTTACGCACTAGGTATTAAATAATTATGATAATTGACATGATAAATACTGTTCTCGGATTTTCGTGTAGATTAAGTTCGACAACGCTTAGATAATAATAAATAACGTAATGGGCTCGAAAAATTGTGTAACACGCAACCACGTTTCTGATGTTTCTCTCAACAAGTATGCGATCACGAAAACTTTTTTAGAGGTTCTTCTTCTCGTTTTTAAAAAATCCATTGAAATTGCAAAAATAAGAATTTGTTATTCCGAAGGGTCAGTGTCGCAGCCAATTATCAATCAAGTTTCAAGACCGGCAAGTAATTACCTTAATAGCTCGAGATAACTTAAGAGGATCATCTATTACTACCATTAGTTGTTTACCTAATGATTGTATTTAATAAACCTTCCTATTTTTTATTGTTGTTGTCATTGTCATGCGATAACTTTTGTCATTCTACTTTGTTCTATATTACCCAACAGTCTGAGATATTTATAAATACGTCTCCAACAAATAATATAACAAAGTAGTCACTCGCACGTAATTAACAGAGAAGATAAGACGTTTCTTTATTTTATTATCGCAATCGGAAGCTGTAGAAGATATTCTAAATGAAAACAACCGTTCAATAAAGTGTTCTTCTCAATATAAAATATAATCTTATACTGCTTTAATTATTAAAAACATTCTAATCGTGGACAATTATTTTTCAGTACTTATTTTACGATTAATATGAGACTTTTCATTAACGGATTTATTGGCAAATTGGATTAGGTCAGATAATCAAACGGGCTATTGTAAACATAGTAACATTGTAAACATTTAGTTTCGCCATTATTAAGATTACATTAAATATACAGGATGGAATTCAAAAGATCTCATCAAATCAATGAAGTCGTTATTTCGCAATTTTCTTGGACAGTGAAGAATGGTGGATGCGCCGAGAACATGTAGATGTGTAAAATGGCACTACTCCGGTAAGAAGATTTGTTAAACCAGAGTCTTACAAGGTGTCAACAAATGTGGGAATTGCCAAGTAAATAAATAATTATCTGTTACTGTAATTCTCACTATTTATACACAAATGATCCGATGTGGACAAAAGTTGTTTTTCAGCAATCAATATCAATTTTTTCTTAAAAGTCTTCTTAAAAAACTATTATCGTTGATCAGCATTGATAACTACTGCAAGCAACTTTACGTAATATTGTTTCGTAATCTAAATTTACCACTTGCGTGACCCTTCCGTATCAATATGCAACGCACGTGTCGTAAATCTTTCTTATACAGTATGTCAGAAAGAAATTCATCAAAGTTGGCTTTGCCACATTTTACATTTACCTATATGAGTACGTTAGCGTTAGAATACGTTGTAACTAGAAATCTACACAATGTTAAACGTATCAATTGTTAGAAAATAAAAGGTGTGATAAATAATGAATTGCTATTTTTAGGAGACAAATCAGAATCATCGAAAGTTGAAAGTACATCATGATAAAAAAAATTATGTTTGTTACAAACTGTACCAAATCTTTTTTTCTGACAACAATTTTAATGGGTGATTTCTTAAGCGTTAAAAATTAAGTTAAATTGATCGTTTGAGACTAAAATGTTATATAAGTACAAGAAATTTTTTTGTAGATTATTGAGAGCTAGTATTTGCACGGTTCATTTTTTCTCTAACTTTTGTTTGTTAAACTATTTGACGTCTGTAGGTAGTACCTGGTTGTGTCACGATCCATATTCTACTTTGGCGGCTAAATTGCTTAATTGTTGTACAGTTTGCATGATGGCGCAATTGAATTTTTAAATTGTATGTTAAAAAAAGATATAACATTCGGCCAGATTTCCATGAAATGTGATCTAAGTGTTTGCCGATTCAATTCTAACCTATAGAGTCTTCTTCTCCATTGATGACGCCAATTTTTATTGTCGCGTCGTTCCTTAATTGCTCACCTCTTAAGTTTCTCGTAATTCCAGGCGTACTAAAACAAACAAACAATAGACACGGTGAAAATTGATAATAAATAAATTTTCCTATAAAACACCGACTGGGAATTTCCGAAACGGATCCTTCGACGCGTCAGCGAAAATAAACTTCGCACACAACTAAACGACAGGTACTAAATAATCAGTTATTTGGCGTCGTTAATAGAGTTTTCTAACAACATAATCCTAACTGATGGTATAGACTGTTCCTGAGACAAAGTAATAAAATGCTACAAAAACGTATTGCGTATCAGAAAAACTTTTCGTTGGCTTCCACTCCACCTCCTTAGATCTTTAAAATGTAAACCAAAAAAAAAATCACAAAGATAATAAAGTTTATTTTCCAACAGGACATTGTATTGATCTAATAAAAGTCATCATAATATTTATAGACGGTTTGTGTCAATCTTCAAGATAGACAACCGTTCAGGGAAGTGTTACTGGAAAACTACTGTTTCACTTCCGATTAGAACAAATCTTTCTCCTCGTAGCAATCGCAAGTTAATTAGATCTTTACTTAATAAATATTATAGCAATTGAAATCGTTTTAATTACTAGATATAAACAGTTTACTTTTTTTTCTTCCAATAGAATTACGTGTTTAGTTTTATTATACTCATCAGTCGACCATTATGCTGACTGAAAATAAATGTTAAAAAAGGGCCACGTGTATACCTTAATAAAAACTTTTTGTAACCATCGCGCATTTTAGTGCGTATTATAAACTTACTTAGTATAATCACGGAAAAATTGTGAAAGAAAGAATAATTGTGATAGAAACGATATTTACACAAATATTTCAGAAAACTGTATTATTATATCTTGCAACGAATCTTGATTTAAGAAGATTACTTCGGTCTTGCACTAGAAAGATAAAATAAACTAAAAACCCCTAATTTTTGGATGGTTCATCTCAGTACCAATTTCTTCAATTGCCACGTTTGGTCGAAACTAGTCTTTATCAGGTGTAGTTTTCTTCTTCTTTCCTCTTCTGCATTTATTATTCGTTATTATGAATTAATGCGTGTACCTACATGATAGACTAAAATACAAACCTGTTCCAGCAACTTACTGCAAACCAGTTCCAATGCATTAAAGATTTCAAACGGCATACAGCAATAATGTCCTTTTTACCACTGTGCGTCAAGGGATTTTCCCATATTGAACGTTAATAACATAAATGTTTACGACTGTGCGGAAACACCTACAATTAATACGTTCAAAGTTAAATACAACTTGTTGAATTGACTCTTAAACATATACTAGGGTGTATTAATAATTATTTATTCTAGACAGCTTTCTGGGCAAAAAAAAAAATTTCGTTACCACCATCAACCGATATCAACTGTTTGAAATGCCCTTTCAAAAAGTTGAAGGATTGACTTAAGTGTGGAAAATCCGTTTCTGCCTACTTCTAAAAATATGGATATAATTTACTACATTAGATTTAGACATATATCTAAGACGAAAATCAGAAAAGTCTAAAACCGAAAGCTAAAGATAATTCAGTAAGAAGAAGCGATAAAAATTTGCTTCAAATGGTCGACAGTAAACCGAATCAATTTAGGACTCTTCGTTCCATCAAGCACAAGCAGCCTCAATGAGAGGCACTTCTTCATGATATCATTAGGTCTATTGACGTCAGTCTCTACTAATATTCTAATTAGCCATCATTTCGGAAGCGATCCGAAACAAGAAATGACCAGCAACTGCGAGGAATGAATTTGAATGACAAGTAGATGAGACGACTGTTTTTTCGTTTGCTTCAACAAAATTGGCACTTTATTAGTTGCTGATAAGTCGCTTATTTCGAAGGTATATTCGTACTTGACCGTCACCTATAATTAAACAAATAATATGGTACAGTTGATTGCCGTTTAACGATTGAAGATTTCAAATGTAATTACTACACTATGTATACCTATACGTAAATTCTGCCAGTGCGTAAACGTCAATAATTAGTGTTGCGGAATGGCACAAATACGAAATTATTGCTTTGCGTCCGGAGAAAAAAAACGCCGTAAAAATTATTGTTTGTTGCAAAGTGCAAAAATGAACCATTTAGCGTGCTATTAATGATGGTATTATTTATGACCAACATCTCGACGCAAAAGATACCAGTTACAAAATTAACAAATTAAACAACTTCTAAAACATAAAAAAACATAAAAAAAATTCTAACCATCCGCAGACTACAAAAAGGCATTTAGGTATCTACCATTTCTTGGAACTTGTCGAGGTTTCCGCAGTCGTAATTGCATCAAAGTGCAGCAACCTGATGCAAACGGATTATTTAATATACTTGTTTTTATAATTACATCTGCATCTAAATGGAAATTGAAATAAGTTATTGAACAAGTGGAAGTTGTTTAATTTTTTTGACTAATAATAATGTAAGTAAATAAATAAATTTTTTGACAAGAACAGGTCCTGAAGATACATGGTCAACGTTGTAGATAGTTCAAAGTGCTTTACTTCAAGGCTACTTCTTTTCAGTAACTTTCATCATTTTGAAAAACTGAACAAGCTCGAAATACCGATATCGATCCCATAATAATAAATCAAATAATAAAACTTTACTTTAGAACGGAATGACAGATAATATTCTAGTAATATAAAACAAATCTCAAACGAAACCGTCGAGCAATTTTTTCCATTGCATAGTGCAAAATACCTGCTTTTGTGAACAGTTGAGATGACAGCGTCAAGAATAATAAGGTAGGGTCTCACACTTTTAAAATTTAAATTTCTTCCACAGATGATGTATCTATTAAGTAAACGAAACCCAATGCATCTGTTCCATTATTTCATATGTTTCGCATAGATATGCATTTTAATGTCTGTGTTTGTTCTATGTGAAAAATATACGAGTTTAAAGTTTAACAGGTGAACGTTATCTCTGCTGTCGGCTGCACCTACCTGCTTCTTTTTTAAGAAATTATTTTTAACATTTCGTAGAAAAAAATTTTTTATTTGAAATAGCAAGTTTAAACCGTTAAGTGATTAAAAAAAATCAGAAAAAGATAATAACAGTCTGAAGAAGTAAATTTTTAAACGCTGAGTTACGTTGCATAAAAAATATTTTCATTCTTTATAATTATATTCTTTAAGCAGCATTTTTTAACTTGAATAAAGTTAAAGTGAACCACGACCCGGAGATTCAATCAGATCTGATTTTAAGACTTCAGAGCTTTCATGGTAGCAGCGATCAATATCACCCAAACACTTAATAATTGCGCTCAACTGGATCCAATCTGTTTAAAAGTTACACAAATTTGAAAAATCATTATAAAAACAGCATTTAAACCAACGATAGCGGTTATAGAATTTTTTTAATTTCTTTTTGATTGAGATGGGGAAAAAAAATTTAATACGTACCCGAGTACGTTGTAGATTTTGGATCATTTAGCACCAATCTCCTTAGGTTTTTATGTGGAAGGCTCAATTTTTAAAATATAATATTTGGACTTGAAATTTTATCAAAATAAAAACGTTTTACTTAATCAAGAGAAATAAAATACATATCATATTAGTAAAAAAGATGTATTTATGCAATTGTACCACAAGGAAAGTTTCTAAAAGTTTGCAATTAACGGTTAATTGCAGAAACACATCTTCTTTCCGGGAATCCCGATCTTCAGGGGCGCAATTTGCATTTTGTTTTTTAGCTAGCAAGACATTTGTAACTTGTTTTTGTCACGTTACGTTATTGGTTGTTTGCAAGAAAAAAATGAAACTAATAAATTACCGCGATCAACGTTCAGCCAGTTAATCACCGAATTTAACTGTGAGTTACGTTGTTTTCATATAAGACACTAAAAAGACCAAAAATTTTGCGCAATAAAAAATACAAATAGAAATAGAAAACCCAAAAAATAAGTAATAAACAGCTAACTTTTCGACCACAATCCAAGAAACTTATTAGATCGCTTCAATCCTGGGCTGACAGTTTTTATAAATTAGTCGGACCATAATTTGTTTAGCTTAGAGACAACGTGATCTTAATTATTAATACACCGTACTCCCAAATTTCGTTGATTGCGTCTGTCACGTACTTCTTAGTTAATTTCCACGACAATTTTAATTACCCATCTGACGCATTCGGACCTAGAGTAAACACAGTTTTCTGCATTGTCGGCGCTAAAAGCTTGTTGTTTCCTTGAGCCGTGTTATTTTTCATATTTGCTAAAAGCGCGGACTAACTATACCAATAATAGTTAATTAAATATTTATTGTTTCGACGACAATGAGAAAAAGAAAATTTAGATTTTTCTGGAACAAGCGAGTTGGAAAATTTTGCAAATAAGGTGGAATGCTGAATTCCGATCCGAACGTACGGAACTTCATCATACATAGTGATAATGAAGACAAAGGAAGTACAGATTAAATCAGGGCGATGGTAAAGTTGAAAAGCCTTAACAAATCCGTGTCGCAGAGACGATTTGTGAGAATACAACAATTTACCAAAAACACGCCGTTTCCTGCTTAATACGCCGGAAATTAATTGTGGGTAAATAAACGAACACGCTCTTATCTACCATCTACATTTAAAGCATAATTTAAAAGATCAATGAGCGTGTAATTTCTAGGTACATACACCTATAATTTTAGTAAAACAGTTGTCGTGTTTGTTTCAAGAAACAAGCATTAAGTTCTGACGCACTTAAAACAACAACCCAAACGAATGATACGCAGATAATTTTTCAACATCGCGTTACCCTGGTCCCATTATGATAATTGTAGTGATCATTCTACGATACTCGTGTATTTAACTATATAGTACATTAAAAGTGCATTAGAAGAAGCGTAAGCGTGCGAACAAAATATCACACCTACCTGCTACCTTTCGGCCCTTTCTAGAGTTGGCACCAATTTAAAGCTCGACGAAAACTAAAAAAAAATTACCTTATTGGTAGGTATAATATAGTGTAATATATTATTATTTTGCGCATGTTAATCAAACAGAAAAACCCAGCAATGAATGTAAAATCTGTCAGTCCTTGCAAAAAGAATAGCAAAAATTATAATGGGTTAGTTCTATGGGCGAGTATTAGAGGGCAATTATGATTTTATTTACGCAATCGACTTGCAAAAAATACCGTGTCGAAAAGTTAATAGTAGCATGTAAGTAACCATTATAGCAGCTAATAACTACTTAGGCCAAAAAAGCATTCTAATCATCCATATACCCAGCGATTGTTTTCGAATATTTGAAACAACATTGTTTTATTTATTTCATAATTAACCGTTTTTTTAGAACCCCAGGATGAGCAAAAATATTGGTTTTAAAATTTCATGGTAATAGTGAATCCCAAGAAAAAAAGTTACAAAACAATCTTTTGGACCTTTGGTACTAATTATTTTTCTTAAATCACTATCTTTCAACAGATTTTGTTGAATCACAAATAAATACTTGTTTGATCTCTCTGAACTTTCTTGCGCTTGCGTTCTCCCGGCGCATTCACCATTTGTGAACTGAAGTGCCGTTGTTCCAGAGAATTCTTGCCTCCACAACTTCAACTTCACTTCAGTCAGTTTCTAGTCTGACTTTCTAGTGATAAGACCAATTAAAACAAGTAAGTGTAAAGCAGTGTTATAATTTCATTTCAATTGACCTTTCTACTTTGGATTAAGCTGCCATCAGAGATAGAGAGTAGCTAAAGTATTGTTAATGTATATTATTACATTTTAACAAGCAACTTGTTTCACTCAAACTTTGGTCGGCACTTTTATTGAGATGGTTTTGGTCTCCAAATACCCATCTAGAGAGTCTTGCCCCCTAAAAAATTTATTTCGCATCGTAATCACTTCTAAAACACCTACTTACAGCTCCCTTCCGATTCCAGACATCTTGTAACCTCCAAAAGGTGCTTGTGGAGTGACAGCATCGTAACAGTTGACCCTTCAATGACTATTTAATTAAATCTCCTATTAATTATAAGCAACATACCAAACTGATCCTGAATTAACCGCTTGAGCAAATACAAGAGCAGTGTTAATATCTTGAGTAATAACACCCGAAGCCAATCCATAACAAGTGTTGTTGGCTCTCTCAATTACTTCGTCTAAAGTATCAAATTTCAAAATGGATTGGACAGGACCAAAAATCTGAAATTTTTACGCTTCACTAATATGTTTGTCGCATCTAACTAAAAAAAGACACCTCTTCCTTTGCGATGGTCATGTTGTCGGTAACATTCGAAAACACAGTGGGTTGCACAAAATATCCTTCGGTTCCTATCCTCGCTCCTCCCGTTTCGAGTTTAGCGCCTTGTTCTTTTCCCGACTTGATCATCATAAGAACTTTATCCAAAGACGGTTGATCCACCTACGAAACGAGATGGTGTTTTCAAATTTCTACAATCAACACCAATTCACCTGTGGACCTTGTTGGATGCCCTCAACGAAAGGATCACCGACTTTACGAGCTTTAGCCATTTCGGCTGCTTTCTTTACGAAACTGTCGTAAATACCGGATTGCACAAAAGTTCTGGAGCCAGCGCAGCAATTCTGGCCGTGGTTCGTGAAGATGGCGTTGTGAGCAATTTCGACGGCTTCGTCCAATGCTAATTAACAACATTTTTAAATAAAATCATTAAATGAAGATCAGACACTCACAATGGGCATCGTTAAAAACGACCAAGGGACTTTTACCCCCCAGTTCCAAACTAACTTTTTTCAAATTAGATTTCGCTGAGTACTCCATGATTTTATTTCCGATCTACAAAAATCAAAGTTGCAAGAGAATTGTTTTTGTTTTTGAAAATTTACGTAAGTGGAACCGGTAAAAGCGATTTTGGCAACGTCCTGGTGCAAGCACAGAGCGGCGCCAGCTGTCGGACCGTAACCCGGCAGCACGTTGATGACTCCTTTGGGAAAACCGGCCTCCTTGCTTAAAGCTGCAGCCACCAGAGCTGTTAGAGGGGTTTGCTCTGCCGGTTTCAGCACTAAAGTGCAACCGGCGGCTAAAGCTGGACCCCATTTCCACGACAACATTAAAAGAGGATAGTTCCACGGAATTATTTGGCCAACCACCCCAATAGGCTCCTTTCGAGTTAAAGTGAAAAAATCTCCATCTGTTGAAAATTTCATCAAATTAGTTTTTGATAGGTAATAAACGAATCTTTTCAAGTAAATACCGGAAGGAATAGTGTTTCCGTGAATTTTGTCACAGTAACCCGCGTAATATCTGAAAACGTCAGCAGCACACTGCATGTCAAACAAAGAATCGCCGTACGGTTTTCCATTGTCCAAAGTTTCAAGCTTCGCCAACTCTTCAGCGTCTCTTTGAATCAAGTCCGCAAGCTGTAAATAAATAAGTATACTTTGAATGCTGGAGTGCCGTAAGAAATATTACTTTGTTAAGCAATTTGCCTCTAGCTGAAGCATCCATTTTTCGCCACTCCGAATGCCGGGAAAAGGCCATTTTGGCAGCTTCCACTGCTTTATTTACGTCGTCCTGTAAAGATTTTGTTATCAAACTTGAAATTTTTCAATAACACTGTGACCTTGCCTTATCAGCTTCGGCCACCTCAATTATCTTTTTGCCGTTGGCCGGGTTGAGGATAGGAAAGGTCTTCTTGCTCACGGAATCAACGAACTCGTTGTTGATGAACAACTGCAATCATACTCGTAACATAAAAATCCAAATAACTTTTCGTAGATAGCTTACAACATCTTCTTTCATATTTTTAAAAAAGCAAAAAAGTTGTTTAAAAAAAATGCAACTGCGTCAATTATGTTTTTGTATTGTTCTGTTCTGTTATGGGTGTCATAATTTGAGTGTTGGGTTGCGCCGACTTTGCTCGACCCTGGATTAATCGACGTTCATTATAATTTTACCTATTAAACATGATGTGTGCCTAATGTTCGGAATCTGTGTGAAGTTCATTTGTAGCCGCTAGGAACACTCTGCGATTAGTGACGTCAATTGTAACCCTCCTTTCCTTTGCCTAATTCATGCATAAAAACGGGTTTCTTGGTAGCTCGAACGGAAGCAACTTTAAGTGTTATTAATGTTTTTTTTAGATCACATTTTTGTGTCTAAAAAGCTAATAAGACACGGCAATGACACTGGTTTTATTCTTCAAGGCCCAAAAAGACTCTTAATCGTAACAGTGACCGTAGAACCCTGGACCCTCCGTTTCTCCCACTTCTTTTATTATTTAACATGATCCAATGCAATAAAAAAAACTTGTTTATCAATCATAACTACATTACAAAAGTATACTAAATATAATCATATTTCTTAGACACCTTAAGATGTAGCTAACAGCATCCAAAGAGTGACGAATGACGAAACTATTGAATGCTATACCAGGTGGTCTCTGGCAATAGATCACTCACTAGCGTCTAGCGCCACCTTTCGGAGGATTTACGAAGTACCTACAAGTACCTACCCATTACACGCCATTACCTACCTAACTAGTATTTTTTTTTCTTACAGAAAATTTCAAAATAGAACAACCAGAATAATATTGAATTCAGAATTCAGTATTTTAGTGTAAATTTTGCTAAAAAAACATCGAGGGTTTTAAAAATACTTTTCTGGCAACACCTACGCTGCTACGAAGAAACGAAAATCAATCGAAATTAGTGTAAACGTAACCTCAATTCCGGTTGGTTAGTCGCTTTTTCACAACGAAAACTAGCTTTACCTTTGTGTATTTTATTTGTGGAATTTGGGAACTC
This sequence comes from Schizotus pectinicornis, assembly GCA_951805265.1. Classification (NCBI taxonomy): domain Eukaryota; kingdom Metazoa; phylum Arthropoda; class Insecta; order Coleoptera; family Pyrochroidae; genus Schizotus; species Schizotus pectinicornis. The sequence continues at coordinate 30,995,639 of OX638202.1, read as the reverse complement.
ATCGTTAATAATATAAGGGATTGTTGAATTAAAACACCACTATTTGTTAGCACAAGTACTGAAGGATACACACTTTGTGGTCTTTTAAATTGGGTGGAATCAGTCTGTGGATGAAATTACGATAATTATTTTATTAATAGTGAAGGTCATAAAAATATGGCGACCTGGGCATAAACAAACTAGATTAAAAGATATACCATGGCCCAAGGTTAAAAATAATTAGATAAAAAATTAGTCAAGATTTGAGTTGTTTTTTTATATCTTTAATGGATTATGTAACCAATCAAACAAGAGTTTACCTATATCGAAGTGGAAACTGACTAAAAATATAAAACCCAGTTTCCAACACTTACTAAAAAATGAAAATAATTGAAAATTATTATTAAAAGTATAATGTAAAAAGCAGGATTTGTGGCTAAACCTTCAGATAATGGCAATCACGGGGATTTTAAATGTCTAGAAATACACTTGAATTGTGCTTTTGGCGTTCAAATAGAACACATTTTTATTCTTAATATCTAGAAAAATAAAAACAATAATTGATCATGAAACGACAAAATATAAAATAGATGTAAACGTGAACAATTAATAAAATGCAATACTTAAAGCTTTTTCACAGAAATTGGCTTTTCACCATATTATCAATAATTTCCACAGCAAGATTCTCGTCAAGGTTTTCCAGAAAGTCTCGGATTTGCATTACTGTATCACCGTTCACCTTAAAACAAAGCATTAACAAAACACAGTATAGAAACCTCAACTTACCTCAACTGCTAATTTTAACAAGAATTTCGAAGGGCTGGATTTAGCGTCGTACAAATCCGACCTCATCAAGTGACCCAAATCTAAGAGTTCAGCTAAACTTTGCCAATTTCCTGATTCATCCAAAATCTTCGCTACCTGACTCAAACAATCAGGTGTAAAAATTGTTACAGTACTGTACATGTCGCGAAGATCTTCTTGCGCAATCTGTTCCATCTTCACGCTGAATTTCTCTTCAATTTCATCCTCAGACAAATCCTCAATTTCGTTTTTTATTTCAACTTCAGTATAATCGTTATTTCTCTGTAATTTATAAGAAACGTTACAAAATATCGATTATAGAGTGGTACTTGATAGACAAAAATATTAAAGAATACTTGATAAAAGAATCATACCATATACTCGGAGACCAATTCAGCAACTTCCGCATCCTTCTTCATAGCCGCGGCCAGCGGACTCGTCCCTTGAAAATCCGCCACTAAGGGATCAATTTCTGGATGTTGCAAAACATATTTGAGGATTTCTACGTGCTGTTTCTCAACAGCAAACCGCATTGGCGTGAAACCGCTCTTTTTGTGCCTTTTGTTTATATCAGCGCCTCGGCTGCACAATATTTTCAAAGCCCGTAAATTGTTGTTTTCAATCGCCAGATTTAAAGCGGTGTTGCCGTCTAAAACCCAAAAGAAAATGTTGGTCGATCAAATTGGCAAAGTATTAATTCTAATTACCGTTATTTTCGTTGTCAATATAATCAGCAACGTTATCAAGTAACAACAGCTTTTCTAAAATTTCACTAGAAGCGTTGCTCATGACGCCAATATGTACGGCAGTGTTAAGTTCGCTGTCGCTTACCGAAACGTCAGCTTTGCACGGCATCAGGATGCCAATTATTTCCTCGTTGTCGCAATAAGTGGCAATGTGCAAAGCAGTTTCGCCTTCGTCGCTTTTGACATTTAATAGTTGATGCTGCTTCCAAACATGGACTAGTTTCAGCAGGAATAGCACCGCTTTAACGTCGTTCTGCTTGACTGAAATATGTAAAGCGCTGAAACAATTTTTATAGATGTCGTATTTATGAGGAACTTGTGCGTGACATTACTTGGTTTTGTTATTTTGACTTAAATAATGATGTAACATCACAATGACCCTTTCTTCTGTCGGTTTGGTTTTGATAAAGTTTCGAAGCTCCTCCAAAGCCGTTTTGGCCACCTTAGTTTCTTCTGGACTGATATACCTTTGGACCACAGATTTGGTGCGTGTGTTGGTGGCCCTGATAAATTAATGAAAAGGTAATCGGCGTAAAACGTGACAATACATGTAAAAAAATGCTCAAACTACATCAAGAAGCGTGGAATGTTTATGATTGTCACTAATAATAATAATATTGGAACTTTTGGCATCGTTTTGATAAGCGGTGAGCGAGTCAGTTAAAACCGCTCAACACTGCAAAATTTTAACAACTAACGGCCGTCCTGTCAACGCCCGTTACAGGGTGTGAGCCATCATTTAATGTTTAATTTTTGTTTGCCCCTCCGCCCAGATAGCCCGCTAACAAAACGATAATGTGAGATCAATTTAAGAGTAATTGCAAACAAGTGATTTGTCAAATTGGAAAATTGTGAAATAAAAAATTTCTGTACATAGTTTATTAAGTGAACCAGGATTTACCAATCTTTGTTGTTTGTCGCGGTTTGACTCGCTGGAAATCCGAACGCCAATTTGCTTCTGTCAGCTGCATTGTTGCCATATTTCACAACAGGTGCGTCTGTAGTAACCGAATGGTAATCCGGCCAGAAATGGTCAAAAACCTGTTGAAATTCGTCAGAATTGATGTTAGTCAACGCTTGTTGAAAGTCGGCACTGTTAACTTGGAAATCGGCATTATCCAAAAGCGATGGATTCGTGGCGGTTTGGATGCACAGATTGTTGATGGTCGCTGGAAGGTCCTCACTGGCTAGCGAACTGTCGTAACTCGAGCTGCTATAATTCGGTCTCAACCTCTTTGCACCAGGTTTATATGCATCGGTCGAAGCAACATACGTGAACTCTTTCGGCTCACTTCTGGCGTGGTCTGAAGGCCTTTCCAGCTCAATGTAAACTTTTACAGAACTCGTGATGTTCAAATTTCTGTACGGAGGGGTTCTAACAAAAAAATATTAGATTTTTCTTTAAAAAGTTTCCAAGTTACTCACTTAAAAACAATTGCGTACTGATGATGGACGTCGAGATCACTAAACTTCCCATAGTCTTCCCAAAGAATGTTATCGGAATCGTCAAGTTCATAAAAACGAACTTTAATGTTTTCTAAAAATTGCAACAAAGTTTAAGAACGTCTTCCTGATGTTAAAACTTCTCAACTTACTTTTAGTAACTCTTTCAACGAGAATAAAAATTTCACGTCCTCCTTTAGTAGGACTCGTGCAATGGTCCATGCGAACTATTTTCAATTCGCCCGTCAAGGCGCTTTCTACAATAAAACATATTTTTTTTAACTTGTTAATAATTAGTATGAAATGGAAACATGTTATTCTACTTACTCAGGTTATTGATCCCATGGGAGAAAATTGGGGGGCAAATAGGAAATAGAATGCCATTTGATTCGTAAAACGCATCAAAGCGTAAGCAAACAACGTTCAGATTAATGGATTTACTCTCTGATTCAGCCAATCCTTTAATCTGAAATTAAATTGGAAAAATTAAACACATGGCAGATAGCTTCAGGTGCGTAACGTTTGGACCGAATCGGGGTTCTAACAGAAGATATCCACATATGTTTAAAAAATAAATAAAAGAAAACAAGCGCATGCAAAGACGTACGTTTTCGGAAGTCCATTTCGACTTCAAGAGCTGCCTGTACTTCTATCACCCCTACTTTTTGACAACACTTTAGAGTCACAGGAATAATAAATTCTCGTTTCCGTTTCATATTCATGTTGTTAGGAGTCGCACTAGGAAACCTTCAGTTTCAGGCGTTAAATCAAATACTGAGCTTTCACCTCCTGCAGAGTGAGATTATGAGTCATATTTTCCAGCGCAGCATAACTTTCATACAGTACAGAACGACAATGTTGCAATTATTGACGCTTCAGAGAGATAACAATATGACGATAATACACAAACACTTTTATCTGAAACTTCTAAGATTAGCAACAATTCCATAAAGTAAGGTTAGGTTATAAATAATCAAAAAGTTTATTAAATTGCGCGAACGTTATTGAATTATAAAGAAGCACGTTACCTGCAGCAAAAATTAACTGAACTGGGACACCGTCTCAAGTGAAAGCGCAAATTTGTATTTTCCTGATTTCCACTAAGAAAAAAAAATAAGCAAACGTGTTGTGATAGGGGAGTAGGAGACCAATGGAAATCGCACTAATCATACCAGTTTTAAAATTTCCCGCTGTAACAACACAACGGTTCCCAAACTTTTTCGTATGGACACAGAAATAAAACTGTATTTGATCCAAGTTATCTATGGATCCAAGTTCGAAAATTGACTTCCACAAAGGCCACCAGGTGTCACTGACCACTGCATGTATATAGTGTACTGTATATCACCTATAACGGTGACGATTCTAATGACCCCATAACAGTATGCACCAAAATATGCTTTGAAAGTGACGTCACAACCACCCACTCTGAGCCAACGTACTTACAAATTTTGCAAAAATGGAAACAACAAAATAGTTTAACTTTAAGTTCTCAATTTGTCCAAGGCATGGTTCGCTTCAGAGTCCGGTCACTACTTGCAACAGGCATATAGTTTCTTAGTGAGAACTGGGAACTGGCAACATAAAAGATTAGTGTGTTGAAACATCATTTTAGAACCGCTGTTGAAGCGGTCTAACAAATAACAAAGTGGCGGTTTTTTCTGCCATAATTAGAAACCACATCAAAAACCACTTCCAGAAAGTTTATTTGCTTTCCACTATTAAGTGCCAAAGACTAAATTACATTCAATGTTGAGGAACTACTACTCTGCAAAATGATATAAACAGTTTAGTGGCAATTCCAAGAAGCGATAAAAATGCAAGCCTTGTGACGCAGCATGAATCACATTATTTGATTCCTCATCACGCCTGGGTCTCGTGATAACTGATAGCCTTTCATTGTACAGCTTGCCAAGAAATTATTGTCGTATCGAGAGCCGTTGCGGACTGCACGATTAGTTTGGGCGACTGTCCGGATTGTCCTGTTGGCTTATTTTGAACCCTTGCAGGGAGGCTAGCCCGAAATTATTTGCTTGAGTCTGCACAAGCACAAGGACATTCCCGGCTAGCCTCCCTCCAAGGGTTCAATATAAGCAACACGACAGTCGCCCAATCTAGTGGTGCGGCCCGCAATGCCGCCCGATACGACAAAACATTTTCTCCAAGCTGTACATAATCACACCAAAATGAATCACTTACAAGAAATTGAAAGAAATTTTGGTGCAAAAATAACGTACACAAAAGCATTATACCGGGTGGGCCATTACTTATGGTCGAATTTTTCCCGTGCAAACGATAAAAGATTTGAATTTGAGCTTCCGAGGATATGATAGAATCATTAAGACATACTTTTCAAAAAATTTTGAATTTTCTTGGCCCACCCCGTACGCGTCTACACAGCGATTCATTCAAAATTGTAAAAAAGTAAACAATAAAGTTGCAACTTTTTTTATACCGTTGTACGCAGAAATCAAAATTTCGAAATTCTGAAGAGACCGCCGTAATCTGAAAAATTTTCTGCGTACAACGATATAAAAAAAGTTGCAGCTTTATTGTCAACTTTTTTACAATTTTGAATGAATCACCGTGTAGACGAGCACGGGGTGGGCCAAAAAACTTCAAATTTTTTTGAAAAGTAGGTCTTAATGGTTCGATCATATCCTCGGAAGCTCAAATTCAAATCTTTTATCGTTTGGACGGGAAAAATTCGACCATAAGTAATGGCCCACCCGGTATAAGTAGATCAATTTTGTTGATTTCTGGACGGTTTTCACGCGTTTTGCTTTGCTTTTCAACTATAAAAGAATCACAACAACAATGACTCAATAGGTTGCAAAAAGTACTTTAGATTAACATAACACTTGCACGCTAGACACACTATTATACACTTACTTCGATGCGTCTTTTCAAGTTATTAGATTAGTTTGCATAATTTTCATGTCAAAAACCCAGGGAACATTCTTCCCTTGCTATGAGTAGTTGTTGATTCAAATGTGGATTTCCTCTATTAATTAGTAAAACGCGTAACTGACAGAAGGCATAATAACATGCAAATCAACTGGCTTCAATGAGTCATCGACAAAATTAATAACAACAACAAGCAGCTCCCTCTACATAATTTTACTCCATCTGACTTGGATTTGCTAGCAAAGTGTTAATAATTTTAAATAATTGTTACCATCAACAAATGTGACAATTAACCCTTGAAATAAAAATGATCCCTTTTATCTTATCTTATCAAGTAGATACACAACTTTCTCACTAGTAAAATAAACAAGAGTCCTGCTTGTATGTTGAAGATTAAAAAAAAATATTGGACAGCTATAAATGATAAGCAATGAGCTACCTCGACTTCCTCTTTGGTGGTCAATTCCCGGCACTTTCCTTCAAGACGGGCGATCTCTTCTTTCTTCAACTTTGACTTTTTTCGCACCAATTCCGGCACTATATTCTTTTTGGCAGTGTGTATTATACCCATACTGTGAAACCTATGAGAAAAAACATCAAAACATTGTAATGTTTTTACAATTAACTTACACATGGACATAACCTTCTTCTTGCGAAACTGTGCCATTGTGAGGATCATCCACTTCATCTTTGCCTTGTTTCTTAATCAAACGATGGGCGTGGGGCATATTGTCCTCTTTTGCGTTCTGCTGGTAAATGGAACAACGGACCTTCGCCGGCTTATCAAAATTACAAAGCTAACAAGAAAAATGTTTTAATTAGGTATAAACTAGACTACAACAAAAATCTACCTCAATGGTTGGATACGTTTGCTTCCGGGATTTGTCCGAATTCATTCCACATAAGCTTCCATGGGTACCCGTCATTTCTGATTTGTAACGAAAGCGAAACCGGTCAATCGGTTGTTCAACTATTCGCATGTACGGGTCTAAAAGAAATTGTCACCTGAGAGTTTTGAAACAATAAGAAGTGAAACTTACTTGAGGAAGAGTTGGGTTCATAATTTGCACTGTATGATGAAATTATCACGTTGTTGGAATCTGAAGATGGAGAGAAACATGTTGGAGAAGGATTGTAGTACAAGGGTTGAGGCGAGTCTTCATTGCTTGACGGAGGCGTCAAAATATTTGGATAGTTACTCATGTCTGCAATAGAAGAAACGCAATTACTTATGTATTGACGAAAATGAAATGTCAATCAGAAAAAAGGTTACGTACCGACTTGTTGTAGTTGGTACAGGGTTAAATCATCTTTTTCCACTAACATTGTTGGGAGTTTTGGGGTAAATTCTAACCTAAACCTTGGATTACCACACGGACAATACACAACAATATGGAGAAGGATAAGGTGTGTGTTGTTTGTTGCTAGTATAGAAGGATAATGATACTCACCGTTTGTGGTTTTGCGTCACAGAATCTTAATTCTAATTCTGGAATAGGTTATTCCCCATATCAACTTGTTGGTCCTTGCGGGGAATAGTGCGGCGCACGGGGACTTGTGAAAAATCCCCTTAAAATGCGCAATACACATGCGCAAACCTGGGAATTTCCCGCGTTATTTCGTTTATTGATAACATTTTTGCCAGTTACTTCCAAGATAAATTAAATTCATCTGCCAATATTAACTTTACTGGGGGGTTTCACCTGTAATTTTGCTTATATGTAACATAGCTTCCATAGCCTGATTCACCTGTGGCTTGGTGTAAAGCTATTGAAGTAAAGAGCAAAACTCCTTTTCAACTAATCTACGCTCGTCATTTGACGATATTGATCTTATTTATTAGAGATTGTTATCACAACGTAAGTACTTTTGGCTCTTTCTACAATGCAGTCATCAACCACCTTCAAGAATTTCGAATTTATCTGATCAATGTGAACTGAACTGAACAGGGCAAAAACTTAACCTAAAACCTAAAGAAACAACCAAGGAATATTTAGCAAGTAAAGAAAGATAATATAAGAAACAAAAATGTTTAATTTCAGTTAATAGTTTTCATTTGTTTGAATTTTCCTTATCTTCTGACTTCAAAAATAGGGTAATTTTTTCTGGCAAATCCGCTTCTTTAACCTCAATATAATTTTGCAGCGCTTTTTGTTCATGCTTCATTATGACACGTTTATTAATGAAGGCAGTTGCTACTCTGACATACTGCTCTAGATCTGGTAAGACCATGTTGTCTTCCACATCTTCAACACATATGTTCAGGTTTTCAGCTTTGAGTTGCTTCTTGAGTCTGAAAGTTATGAAATGAACCGATGAAAATTGTCAATGAGATTTTTTCACTTTTTGCGACATTTTGCTGCTTGAGCAGAGACTTCTGACCATCCTTTTATTTCCTTCTCCAATTCCTCCGCGTAATCAGGCGGATAACGTACGGAGCAAAGCTTTGTAGCTGAAAATATAGCGGACATTAATTGGGCCCGTTCCTGTTCTGCTATTAACAGAAAAATTTACTAGTTGAAGAGTCCCTTGTTGAATTATCCATTATTTTGAACATGGAAGAACGTCGCTTTGGCACAACTTTGGTTATGCTGCTATCACTAGCTGTACTTGTAGCACTTGATTCGTTCATAATGTACACTTTTTATTAAATATTTCACACTAAAGTTAACCTATGAATTCAAATTATCAACCGCTAAACTGTTTTCTTTTTTGACATTTGACAATCATTGAAGTGAAGTTAAAGTCATCTGTCATTTCTGTCTGTCATAGAGAAGTGCAAGGATAGTGACATTAGCTTCAAGCGAAATTGGTTTAAGCATTTGGTTCCGATATTGTACTACAGATGGTACTGCAATTCGGAGCAGTTACGAAAACGCCCGCCAAAAATTTTAAATCTAGAAAAAATATATTCAAACTTCTCGGATCATTATTTTCTTGATTCCCAGTCGTGAAGCAGTCGCCGAGACGTTACATGAGCGTAGTTTTGATGTGTGGTGATGACAAATTGTGCAATCAATTCGTTGGACGTAAGTTCATCAGAAAAAGCAAATACTGTCTATTTCAACCAGGGGTCCTCTGGAGTTCAAGTGAGTTAGAAGCCATAACTTGATTCTCTTTCACCCTTCATTGTCATTTTCACGGATAACCACCAGACAACACGTCAGACATTCTAAAATAATGCAAGAAAAAATAATAAACAACAGCAAATTTTATAAGTTTCTCGGTTTTTAATAATTGTGGTTACTCTTTCCTAAGTTATAATACAAAATTCAAAGTTACTGGAACAAGTCAACAAGAAAGAATTTTCTAAACTTCTATGGTTCATTTAATGTCAGCATGACAATGACCAGATGAATTTGTGATATTCTCATTCCTAACAGATGAAACAAACACGTCTCAAATCATCAGGCAGGGCATAATGTTGTATAGCCTTTCATTAAAGTAATTGAACATTAGTCACTTAACTAATAACAGAATCACGGCAATTTACTGTACAAACATATGATATGATAAATCATTATAAAATTTTATTAAACCGTTCTAATATACACAGAGAAGATTTAAAAAACTAGACAATTACTATGTATCAACTAAAATCAGTCATGCTTTTCGAAATCTAATTTAGCTCTCAAATTCGCATAAACACCCCCAAACCGGCGAGTCGGTGCTACTCCCCCGTGCAACTGCTTCTCTTTGTGCAGCGATTTCTTTTTCTCAGTTAACAACAGTTTCTTATCAGGAGTCCGCAATCCATGTTTTGCCACTTGATGCGTAAATCGCGCCCTGTAAGTAAAAAACTCCATGGAACATTTGTCGCATGGCAATTTCGCTGCAGGTTTTGCAGACACACTTTTAAGTCGCAACGACCTCCTAGTCTGCGGCGATTTCGTCTTAACACAATTCTCTCTGACGTGAGTTTCGAGTGTTATGCGAGACATGAACGTCGCCGAACACGTGTTACACGTAAACGCCCGATGGCTTTTCGCGTGGATACTCAGAGTATATTCGGAAGAACAGAGTTTTCCACAAGTGTTGCATTTGTTGAGTTTCCTCGGAGATTTGAATGTTTTAGGCGGCTGTTTGATTTTTTTTGGAGACACTTTCGAAACTGCCGTAGTTTTACATAGTTGCTCTTTCGCATGGATTCGTTTATGAATATTGAGACTGGGTAAGTCGGCGAATTTTTTCCGACAAACTAAACAAGAGTGTTGTGGTGCACAGACGTGTCTACGTAAGAGCGCGTTGTTCTTGAAAGTCATGCTGCATTTGCTGCAATTGTATTGCGAACTTGAATTACTCGTTAGTTTGTGATGTTGCATGTGTTCTCTTAAGGTACTTAGACTAGGCAACGATTTTGAACATTGTGAGCATGTAAACTTGTTCTTTTTGGAAACGTTTACAGGCGACGCGGCACGCAGTTTTTTCAAAGGAGAAGCGAATATTTCGCCTTCGTCAGAACACTTGGTTTTAGAGCGACCGCGTCGCTTCTTTGACGGACTAGTTTTGGCAGCTTCGCCCTCTGATCGTTCAGGTACTTCGTCATCGGAAAGGTCAATCTGAATCACGCTACCTTCGGATTCGTTACTGCTATCGCTTAACGCGATGTCGCTCCGCGATTTATTTTTTTTGTGGGTTTTCTTTGAGGCTCTTCTTCGCTTCGGGTCGTAATCCTCATCGGAATCCGTTAATTCCACGTAATCAGTAACCAACAAATTGGATTTTTTATGTCCGCTGCCCCGCATCGCTTGCATAAAGCCGTTTGAACAAATTATAACTTCTTGCACGACAATTTCTTCGTCTGTGCGTTCGACCGGCTTAATTTGTTGTTTTCTGGGCAGCCTGTTTTTACGAACGGGTGCTTGTGGAATTGTCGTTTTGCTTATAAAATTGTGAAAAATTCGAGCTTGAGTGGCTTCTTTACCGCGAGCGAACCGTTTTGATAGGCGCTCGTCATAGCTGGAAGTATCGTTGTCGTTTTTATCTGGCGACAACACGTGAGAACTCTTCAAAATACTGCGAGGATTCGTCCTGACAGGCTTGAACGCGTTTAGAGTTATGGCGTCAACATTTTCCTTTTCAGGATGAACAAAGTACAAAAACAGCCGATTATCCTTCTTGATTATCATTTCCTTACTTGATTTCGGAATTTGTCTCAGAATGTTGGTTTTGGTAACGGAATTGAACTTTTCAGGCGATTCTGGTTGCTCAACAACCTCTTGGCTGTCTTCATCGGTCGAATTGGGATCGTCACCAATTTCGCATTCTTCGTTTTCTGACTCATTGACGGCGCTTTCCTCGAATTCTTCGGGAATTTTTTCGTTAGCTTCAATGTGCGCCATCTGTTCACGAAGCTCGAAAGTTTCCGCCGATTCGCCGCTTTGTTCACGAAGCTCAAAAGTTTCCGCCGATTCGACGCTTTCAACAACGCTAGATTCTTCAATGTATCTTTGTGCTTCGTTCAATTCTTCCTGGTTGTCCAAATGTTGTTCAACTTCCGCTTCTGCTGGTTCGCCATCCTCATAGTATTCTCTGTCGTCTTCCAAACTATTGTTGTCGGCGGCTTCTTGATGACTTTCCATGCTGTCGTTGTCGCCTGCGAAATGTGCTTCTTTAACATCAGCCTCTTCGAATGCAGTTGCTTCATCTACTTCCAGATTATTAACAAGTTCCGTGTCTTCTTCCAGGTGTTCGCTGTCATAGTTGACATTCATTTCTTGAGCTTCTTGCTTTACGCTCAAAGCTTGGAAAACGGCTAGAAAAAAATGAAAAGTTAGCCTCAACTTTAAAATTCAATAGGCAAGATCCACCGTTCTATCAAGCTAACTGAAGGCTGAGCGGACGTGTACAGTGCTGCCAAATTTTCACATTAATCCAACACCAACACATAGTTCAAGATGACAAGCTTAATGGTACTGTGGAAAACATTCATAATCTCAACTTATCAAGTCGTCAGCGGTCAATTAAAGTGCGCAACTACTATCACTACTAGAATTTACAAAAACTCCTCAAGCAACATGCGCCCTCTTCCGGGCGAAATATGAACTGGATGAAAGAGGATCGCTCAGCAAACGGTACCGCTTTGGGCAACGCTATTTCGTTTTAATTCGTTAATTGTAAAACTGGGAATAAGAATCTATGAATTTGACGTTAAGTTTAATGTTTAAATAAAAGCAAAATTAAATTAATTTTTTTTCAGTGATATTATATTAATTGGCGCTGATGCATAATAGTTATTTATTTATAGACGGTCGAATACTAAAGGTTACACTCCCAGAGAAACTTTGAGGATCGCCAAAGGCGTAATAATTTGTTTTCGGCCCGCAGTGTTCATCTTTTACGCACATCTGTATCACAATACGTGGTTTGTTCCAAATAAACTGATTTTTAACAATAACAGGTGGCGTGTAGCGGAAAGCAAGAGTTGGTTACCATGTAACTATTTCTCTCCAAGGTACCAAGACGGGCTGTAATCCAAATTTTTACGGCCCGCTAAACACACCGCATTGGCGCTTTAAGCGCGAATTTTACATCACCGCCCGCCAGTCCGCCTGTTTACTGCAATTCATAAAAAAAGTTGAACTATATACAAATGCATGGAATCGTTTATAGATTCCCGCAACTCGAAGAGTAAAAAACCGTGTTCACCTAATTGTGCGTAAATACCTAGACAATTCCGTCGACTTCGTTTACCTGGCTTGATGTCAATGCTACTGTCCAAATTCTCGCTCTCATCTTCTTCATACATCATCATGGAGGGCTCTTCATCATCTGACGCCTCCATTGCGTCAACTTGATCAGGTAAAATGTGTTGTTCGGAATTGTCGTTTTGCACAAAAATCTGCATGGAATGGTTTCCAGATTCAGGCTCGCCGCTCACATCAACATTGTCTTCCTCAATGTTGGCACCATTACCGTCCTCATCGACTTCTTCTTCATCGGCCGGCAATAACTGGATCGTTTCCGGAATAGCTTCAAGCTGTCCATCTTCGTTTTTCCTGAAAACAATTCACTCTTGTGGTCAAGGTCAATATTGTTAATTTTTCTCTCGTTACCTGAATTGAAACTGGTACTTTTGGATGTTGCCATCTTCGTCCTGCGCCAACTGAACTCCATACAGTTCGTCGGAACCTTCAACAGCAAACACCACCACTTGCTGATCATTTAATTCTTCACTGTTTTCCTCCACTTGTTCATCAGTTGCCAAAAAAGTTTCAGTGTCTGTTGTTATTATTTTTGTATTTTCCAACGTCAAGTTCAGATTCTCCAAAGAGATTTCGTTTGAAGTATCCAGAACTGACAGATATTGTGTTGTGTTGTCCTCGTTTGCCGTCACATAAGCCTCATTAATAGTATCAGAAAGACTTGAATTAACACTGTCAGCATACATGGAAGGGTGATGTTGAGATTGTGGGTCCCAAACGATGCTGTTGTCGATAGTTATTCCCGGAAATGGTCGGTCTCCCGAAAAGGAATAACGTTCGGTCATTATTGAAGAAATTACCTGAGAACACTAAAAAATGAAAATTAATCAACTAATTTTGTGCAGTACTGTTAAGATGTCGTTGTAAATGTTGTGAAAAGAAGAAGGAATTAACTGTAAGTTCACCTTATCTTACGAAATTCGTTGTTCACGGATACGTAACGGGTTAGATTCCGCGCCTGTTGAAATAACCCTTCTGGAGCGCCAAAAACGTGTAAAACTGTAGGTAAACTTGGAAAACATCAACAAGGGTTAAAACTTTGAGGTTTGCGTCCACTTTTTATCACTTTTTTCGGTTTCAGATCAGATATTGCTCCCTTTAAAACGGTTTTTCTTGCTTGTTGACACTTGGACAATCTATTTTTGGAGTGGATGCGACTTCATTAAACAAAACCAAGCGTCCCCGAGACAGAAAGAGATGCAACATTGGGCAAGTCCGATGACAGAATGAGACACCATGTTTGTTAGTAAAACAGTCTAGTAGCTAGTGGATTGGTCACAGAAATAGCTAAGACGCTAACCAGAAAAAATGGTAACTTTAATTTACGACAAACTGTTATCGAATTATTAAAAGAATTCATTTTGCAAGAGTATTTGTTCGTTCATTTTATTGGCGTCAACAAATCTAAACTCTATCAGCAGAGGACTCTATGATCCTTTAGATTCTTGGTTTCGTTTGACACTAATGACATTTCAGTTGACATCTTGACAGTTGACTAGTTGACGTTTCGGATTGTCATGCGTTAGTCGTTAGTGTTTGTATGCCATATTCCATAAAATACGTATTATTTATTTATATTAGCACCGTACGCAATTCTGTACGTGATTTGGACAAACTATCGGAACACCGCTACACTTCCGCGACATAACACCGTTTTTAGTTTATTACATTAGCGCCAGGTAAGATTCGACAGGGACCAAGCCCACTTTGCTAAGTGAGGTTAGAATTTACATTTTGTCGGTGTTTCCAGCCTAGGAAACATGTCTTCTGGACGCCCCATCAAATGCGTCGTAGTCGGTGACGGAACTGTGGGAAAGACCTGCATGTTAATATCCTACACCACCGACAGTTTCCCTGGCGAATACGTCCCCACAGTGTAAGTTACAGGCGCTGAGGGGCCCCAATGCAGCATACTTTTAGGTGACTGTTAGTAGCATTTATCTCGACTGTATTTGAGCGTCCTTGTTTTGTTCTTGTATGCTGGGGCACAAAAAGTACAGCACCATACACATTAGTCATTATTTTGCTAAATTAACCAAAAAAGCCTTTTGTAATAAATTATTAGAGCTAACAGTGACAAATGGCTTGTGCAATTTTAAATTTATCTTCCCAAATATGCTTAAAATTTCTCTCCTAACAAAAAAGATCTGTGACCAATCTCTGGCTTATTCCTTCAGTCTGTCTTCCCTTATTTCTTTCTCATTCTTTCTTGACCAATCTTTTTCTTTATTTTCAGTATATTTCTTTTTTTAAGCCCTTTTGCCTTCTCTTGTACTTATGTGACTATACAAAAAAATTTAAGTGATACATTTTTTATAATCATGGCTCATTCACTTTGGCATTAACCATTTTTTAATATCTTTTTTTTAGCTCATTGACCTGACCTGACCTACGAAATACTTTTATTAATACAACTTATAATTTGAACATAATCATTCATGCTTCTAGACCAATTGGTATAATTTTGTACGTATCAAAATTTACTTTGAAAGTATATTGATGATAATAATGGCGCAACCGTGAACTAATTACTTTAAAAGGCTTTTTAAATTCACTGAGCAAGTCAGTACTTTTTAATAAGTAAGTTACACTTTTGGTATAATAAGGATTCTTTCATACTTTTCGACTGTTTGGTATACAATATAAAACAGACGTTGAAACACGTCTAATAGACACAATTAAAATATGCTGTCCCCTCAGCCTTTCCCTAGTAAGTCCATTCCGCCGTAACTGACAAATTTCCAAAAAAAAATTAGGTTCGACAACTACTCCGCCCCCATGGTCGTCGACGGAATCTCAGTCAGTTTAGGTTTATGGGACACGGCCGGGCAGGAGGACTATGACAGATTGCGTCCGCTTTCATATCCTCAAACCGACGTCTTCCTGATTTGCTTCAGCGTCGCGTCACCCTCATCTTTCGAGAACGTTACTTCCAAATGGTACCCGGAAATCAAGCACCATTGCCCTGACGCACCTATGATTCTTGTCGGCACCAAAATCGATCTGAGAGATGACCGTGAAACCCTCAACACTCTCGCAGATCAAGGCTTGAGTCCCATCAAACGCGAACAGGGTCAGAAGTTGGCCAACAAGATACGCGCCGTTAAATACATGGAGTGTTCGGCGTTGACGCAAAGAGGACTTAAGCAGGTTTTTGACGAGGCCGTCCGGGCGGTGTTGCGACCTGAACCCCAGAAAAGGCGACAACGCAAGTGTCTTCTGATGTAATTTCAATTGCAATCGTCTCCTGGTTATTTTCATCGACGACTGAACTGATATTTTGTTTAGTGGCCCGGCTAGTCGATTCGGAGATAGTTCAGGGCATTTCGAGTCAATAAAGACTAAAGTATATATTTATATATCGCCTGCATTGATTGTAACTTCTCTAATTTACTCAAGCCGTAGGGTTTGCGTTTCATAACATATTTGTCAAACATCGAATCGATTGGTGAGTACAACGAAGCAAAACAATCCTCTACTAGAGGCTTCAAACAATCTTCTTGAGTCGGCAAAAAAATTTTTAATTTTATTTTACTGAATTCGAGTTTTGATGTTTGACATGTGTGGCTTTATATTATGACGGCAAAAGGAAAATCAGAAAGGAAGTGTAAATTGCGTTTTTCTGAAAATTTTACATCTTGATAGAATTTTATATCCTAGTGTAAATTTGCATGTGGATTTTATGTTTGAAACTTGTAATTTGCGCTCAAATTCTTTAGCATTTAGTAAAACATCACAGGTAACGCTGTAGCAATCAAGGGCCACCATACAATGTTTCATTTTAAATTGTAATTAATTAATATTTCAAAATTTACAAAAATATCTGATATTCAGTTTAGGCTTTCATATTGTACCTCATACTCATGCATTTATTTTTGAGTTTTTGTTATGAAACACAATTTTCGTTAATGAGACAAACAAGTCACTAATTATTACGTCACAAAGTCGATAAGCCTGTCAAATTGGTCTACTGCCTAGTAGTACTTAAATTTTAGTTGTTACGTTTGTTTAACTCAAAATGTAAACTGATCCAAATGTTGACGACGAAACTTAATTTTTCCATGTCTGCTGGCTTCACTTTGTTATCATGACGTTAGGGCGGCTGCGTATTTTTATATCTCTTTGTCTGTTGTCTAGCAAATAAGGCGCTTAAATGAAGCAGTTTCTAATTTTTGATAATTTTGTACAACCCCACGTTCCGTGGAAACAATTTACAACGCGATATTAATGTAGAGAATCTCTTTTTTAACCATTGTTTAAATTAGCAGCTAATTCAATATTTATTTTAGTGACTAAGTTCTCTTAGGTATGTGTTTATTAGATGTTTTCCAGGATTATTTCGAATCACTTCTGTTAATAAACCAAAGTAACGTAAGTTCTAGTCACATATTTCATTGCATGTTCTTCACTCTCATCAACTAATGATAAGTACCTAATTTGATGTTTTGCATTTTTATGTAAGTTGTGTTAAAAATGGATATTAAAATAAAGAATTAATTTACAGTTACTTATTTCTAGAAATTTACCCCTCTTAGCTGTATCTGGATCTTGGACTTTTTGAGAGTACATATTTGTTAAAATGAAACACAAGGCATAAATAGCGAAATTTATTTTTAATAATTACTTTCTACTAAAAAACAAAGTCACCCCTGACTGCGTTAGGGCTTGTAATATGTTCTGCACTTCTCGCTGAAGACTTTAGAACTTCTCTGTTGCACTAATTCCTCAACAGTCATTTCAACTTGCAGCATTCGCAACTGAAAAAGGTAATAGTTAACGTTTTATGTAATTAGTTGGTTACTTAATACCCACTTTGGTTTGTTCAGACCTTAAGCGTTTGGATAATTGAACGTTTTCACTGTTTTTCTCCCGTTCTTCTTTGAGTTTCTTAACTTTTTCTGCTGTAATTGTAATGCAATTTTTTATAGTGTTTGTTCTTTTACTGTTTCCATCCTCCAATTTCATATGCAAATCTTTACAAGCAGCACCTCCATCTCTATGAAAAGAGGCGGTCGGTATTACAGAGTTTAAGGTATTTACAATAAGATCATCTACTTTACGCATGTTCTTTATGGCCTCCTAAAATTTGTTTAATCTACATTTATGAGGTATTCCATAACGTTCTGTAATCTTAACGGCAGCATTCGCAGAAAAAACCAATAAGCAATTATGGCTTGTTCAACCTTTTACTCTAAGGTTTTTTTTTCCTATGAAGTATAAATAACATCACGAAAATTAAGTGGTTTTGTAGATTTTCTAAAAATGCTGACCTTTAATACTACTAGAATGTACATATACAGAGGCCCGCGAGACGAGAAATAAGCACAAATCAGTAATCACAACTTCAGCCCTCATTATGCATAACCTAAAATTTAGAGTAAAAGATAATTAAAAGATACCTGAAACTCGCTAAAGTCACCGCATTCTAGTGCCATTATTTCCAATGTTCTTGAGAAAATTGTTAATTGGGGTTGTTTTTGGAAAATTCCGGCAAATGTGGATGGACACAAATCTCAAAATAACCTCGCGAACCGGCTTTCAACGCGCTTGCGCAACAAAGTACTAAAAACATTTCTTTATCTTTTTCTTTCTTCAATATAAAACAATGACAATAACATTGCACGTAGCTCTTAAAAAAGCTATACTCTTAACGGCGGGAAACTTGTACCTACTCTTAAAATAATAAAAAATATTGAATCAGATTAAATGCTGCGTTTATTCGAGAAATTTCGCTAGAAATTCAAAGTGAATCTTTATAGTCCTTACATTTATAAAATACACAAAAATCCATAGGTATTGATTTGCACGTTCTACACACAAACTACAACAACTTTTGCAAACCTAAAGTATCTTTAAATAACTTGTTGCGTAAAGACCAGAGAGCAGCGACAACATTATCGTGTTGATCCGCTTTCCTACCCAGCCAAACTGACACGTTTTGCAGTTTTTCACCATCAGGAGCCGGCAAACTCTCACGCGTCGCATTCAAGTTCTTCTCCCAAGGCGAGATGTACTTGTTATCAACTTGCAGTCCCTCAATGTACCTTCAAAAAAAAAGTTGTTCATTTTTGCCCGTCAACATAGTTCAATACTTACTTTATGTAAGCTTCCGAATGGAGAACCCTTTGAGGCCGCGGAGGTACGGTGATGAACAAGGGATCTTGCTTCTGTACAGCTACCTGTGCCGTATTAGTCGAAGTCGTGGCTAAACAAAGCCAGCAACAAACGTGAGTAATGGTTAGCGAAAAATTACGCGTCGTAAAATTGCAGTCACAAAAATCTTGCAATAATGAAGTAATTAACGACGTTAAATTAAACTGTACCCAATGAACTTTAGACAAAGTAAAGTAAGTGGGTGGCCTGCGTTCCTAATGTGTTAAAATGAGAGATGAGAAGGTCAAGACTAACCAATACTATGTAATAGAAGTTTTTCACAAGTGCAGCGACTCAAATTTTAAATAAATAACCGCGGAAATTCGCGCAAAGTTTTGAATTTCATCCACTTCTGTTCACATGACTACAATAACAACTATTTTTGATCAGTTGGTATATTCTGTACCGTTGATACTTGTCGCTAGCTACCTTTAGCGTCAAGTTTACACGTTACCTGGCTATACATAGCGAGCGTTAAAGTTATAGTTAAACTGGTTACAAAATTTACCTACAGCACCGGTTGTTATAAAAAAGAGTTGTCAATGTAGTCCTGCAGAAACTTTATAGAAAAAAAAACAACCATTACTTACTATCACATTATGTTCTTGACTAAACACAAAAATACCCTTCCGTTAAGACGATAACAATAAAATACAAGTAAGTAATAGAAAGTGATGCAAAAGATGTTTTTTTTTCAATTTCGGAATAGTTATTTTGTGTAGAGTCTAAAACGGCTAAATGATTAAAATGAGATGATTACCTGAGTTGGTTGTAGTTGCGAATGTTCCAGCAGTCGAATTAAAAGTGCTGCTAGCAGCTAATCCGTCAAGAAAAAACGAATTCAAATTTATTTAACTTCAATGAAAAATAAAATCACTTTACGCATGCAACCAACCAACTACTATTAAACACCACCACTTACTTTTCAAATTAAAACCACAGCATTCCTTAACGGTAAAGTAAATGATTCTAAGACGAAAAATTAAAAAAAAAATAACTCACGAGGATTAGGAGTAGCGGTGGGGGTCGGGCGTGAAACAGCCGCAGGTTTACTGGAAGGCTTGAAGTTCCTACCACAACATCAAATATCAAAAATGCATTGCACTACACGATTATGTTTAAAACTACATTAAGTACGCGCCTTGTAATGCATCTGGACCAGTTTCAAATAAACTTAAGTCGTTAAAAAAAATGTAAAATCTCGAGTCGCCTGTCCAAGGCGCGTACATAATTACAAATGCGCTTGCCAAAAATCGCAAGAGAATATATTTTCTATTCTGATGCAATCAATCAAGCAAATTGTTTCGAAATTTTCAAATAAAAACAAATATAAACGTGAAAAGAAAAATATAAAAAATGCAACAAAACAATCGTCCACAAACGTTCGAAAAAGATAATTGAAGTAAAATATTGGTTCGAAAAAAATTTTTCTTCAGTCACCTGTCTAAAATTTTGGACAATTATTATAGAACTAACAACCTTCAATGCACATTTATTTTGAGAAGAACGTGAACATTTTCACGGAAAATACGGCATTCAGGTTTGCGTCGACCTTATTTTAATAAATTATTGCACAATGAAAGTCACATTAATAAACGACCTCAATGTATACACATGCACGTCCACAAAACTTGAACAAACCCGAAATAATTTCAGCAGACGTCGAGACACAAGGTTGCAAAATCGGCATCACCCGGTTGCCAACGAAGTTCCTATTTCAATAGAAATTTTATCCATCATAATCATCAAAAAGAAAGAACAAGAGGAAGATTCACTCAACAACGTTATACTCACTTGCTGCGATTCTCGGCCGGGACAGGTCTTCCGTTACCCTTGTTAATGTGCATGTCGCGAACATGTCGCACTAATCTGGTCAAATTCGGAAACGGTTGACAGTTTTTCTTGTTGTTTCTGCCGCAGTTTTTCCATTGGCAATTGAACTCCGATTCCGGATTCGACTGGAAGTAGCTTTGCACGTGACCCTGAGAATCTTTGCTGTCTTTGGCGCAGTGCTCCATGCAATCTTGCAATTCTTCAAACTGATAATCGCAGTTGTCCCACAAACATTCGTAGACCTGCCACCAAACAACACGTAGAGCAAGAGTGTTTGTTTTTCGTCTCTTCTACTAACAAATTTTGCAAACATTTATTACTTTTGGACGTGTACTTCAAACACCAGTGAGACGCTGGTTCTTAACTTATTCAACATTTATAGAACCAATTTTTTTTATAAAGTGTCTAATATTCCACAGAAACTTACTTGGTCGGGATTGGCCGGGGCCGGGCTCGCACACTGTTCATCCAGCAGCAAAAGAGCCTTCATTTCCTCGTTCAGTTTGGTTGCTCTTTCCTCCCAGGCTTGTTTCTCCCCTGTTGGCAGCGACCTCCATTCGTTGCCGACAATCTTGCTAATCTCTCCAAAATTCGAGTCGGGGTTGTTCTGAACGACTCCCTTCCTAACTTCTCGCGAATACAGAATATATCCTGTCACTACCTTATTCTTGTTGGATTTCTGCCAGAGACAATAAGAGTTAAAAGAAAAACAATCCCGCCAAAATTCTGGGTGTTTATCGTGTGGTAAATTTCGATATTTGAGATCGATAACCAAGCACACTCATGGAATATGTGGAAAATCATTGTTCGATTATTATAAAAAAAAAAACGAGAAACAAAAATTTCACACAACACGATTCGCTCCATGCCCGCAACTTCACCTATCTATCGTACCTTTTTTGAAGTGGCCGGGGTTGTCGAAGCGGTTCCCGGAGTCGCTATCAACGCCGGGATGTCGCCAGAACCTACAGAGGGAGGGCCACCGTCTAAGGAATCCTCCATCAAAATGTCCATGTCGTTCATTTTGGTCAGTTGAGGTGAGGCCTCCTAAAAAATCGATCAACTGAGGAAACAATCCATATAAAATGAAATGGGATGTGTCATTTATAATCGCAAAAAATCATTTGTTCAATAATTACTACTGAACCCTACATATTATTTAGTGTTACTTTTAAGCGTCAATTTTTTGTCTTGGGTTAAAAATTTCTAGATGAAAGGAAAGAAACTTGTAGAAGTCTGAGATCAGGAACAAGTTGGCTTTGTGCCCCACCTACAGGTAAATTTCACAACAGCGTAAACAAAAAATTACTCACTACTTCCATGTGAATAGGAGTGTTTTGTATTTTGGAAACCTCCGGTTGCACTTGTAAAATATCGACGCCGTTTCCTACCTGTAACAGCAAGTCCATGCAACACAAATTTATCTAAAAAAATTTTAAAACCTACATGCATCTCACCATGACATGCAGGTTAAAAAAAAAATAGTACGGTACAAAAATGAAAGTAAAAATAACAAAAAATTGTTATTATTAACGACTGCATAATTTGGATCCAACTAAAAATAATACGGTTAAACAACATTACCGTGTCCGGAAAATAAAAACAAAGATAATTATTCCATGAATGTACAAATGATCATTCCGGTAATAATAAAACGTTGCAGAGTGTTTCTTGGTATCCCGAAACAAAAACAGACGATTGTTGGCAAACAAACTTACTTTTGGCGGATTGATTAATTTGGGGAAATAATAAATTTCGTCCTCGGTCACAACGTTGCTGTGGACGTATTTCTTAATTCCTTCACTAGGTAGCTTGCGAATTTGTCTGTTGATTTCGTCATACATGGAATTGCAAATGAAGATGTCACTTTCTGAAATTTCCGTAGGACGACCTGACACAATAAAAATGTTTTTAAATTTGCCAAACCTTTGATGAAACTTACAAGAAATGTAGTCGTTGAATTCCAAGACTGCGCATTTCCCCATTATGCTAACGAGAGGATTCGCATCTTCCATGGAAGATAAAAATACTTCTTGTTTATAAAAAAGCTTATTAGGTGAATGAGGAATTTCGGATGGTGTAACGAACCATGGGCCTCTGAAATAGCATTTGCCGCTAAAAACCGGACAATTATTATTATTTTTTCAAAAAATGACATAGAAACCTTACTCTTTTGTGTCCCAAATGCTGTCTATTTGAGCTACTAATTGTCGACCCCCATCAGCGGCGACATAGACAAAATCACCAGTTTTGACAACGCCACTACAAATAGTGTTGTACTGCTCATAGTATGTGTTGCCATCGTCGATCTCTAAACTTGAGTAAGCGACGACGTTCTGAAACGACATGGTAAAACAAAAAATCTACAAAACTTGCCTCCTACGGTTACCGGCTTGTCCTTTTCGATTAATTTCTCTTGTTCTTGTAATTCGGCGAGTTCGTCTTTATGCTTCTCAATGCGTTCACGGAATATCGAAACGATTCTCTTCGGCTCCAAAGGTTCATCTCTCTGAATCAGTTTCAGATTTGGCGTTTCTGGCCAAATCTTGATTCGCTTAAAACTTCTACTTCTGGTGCTGTAGCGTGACTCGCACACGAATACGTCTTTTTCCTCATACCCTGCAAATTTGAATCAGTGGGTAAGACGAGGGAGCTGTTAAACCGATATTAAATCTATAGCACACTCCGTGGTAGCTTGACAGTCAAAATTAAAGATAAATGAAAATGAAGTAAAATCTAAATCTTCACGTAAAAAGATCACCTGTTAAAACAACTTGCAACAATAAAACTATGAAAATGACCAAACCCTTGTACTATTTGCAACAATGTAAAAAAAAACAAAAAAACGATAAATAAAAGTCGTCGCGCTAACCTTCTGGTTTCATAGTAAAATAGTCCCGTTTGTTAAGAACGCAGCACCTCTCCTTGACCTCCTCCAGAGGCACGGCAATATGAGTATCGGATTTGAATACTTCCTTCTCCAAAAACTTCCTAGTGGTCAAATGAAACGTCTCCGCCGGTCTCAAGTAATAATTCCCGTAAAGCATCTGCTGTCCGTTGTTCGTCCACAATCTTTCAATCAACAAAATATGAGGATCACACCCTTTCTCTTTGGAATCCAAATAGACAAACTCCCCAACTTTGAAAGTCTGCTGGTTACAAATCATCGATTCGCCAACGTTCATGTTGGTCTCCTTGATCATTGAATCGTCCGAACTACGTGTTTCCGTTTCCTCCTCAAGCGACTCTTCCAACATTTTGCTTTGTCGCAGACCTTCGGCGGCGGCGGTCAGATCCATCAACGTGTAATTGAGAGCGGGCGATTGCAGCAGTTCGCCGTTCTTGCACAATTCGTCTCTCTGTTTGATAAAATACGACTGCAACTCGATGGAATCCTCAAAGACTTGAGAGTCCGATCTAGAAACGCGACGAGCTCGATCGAGACATGCAAAAAGATCATCTTGGAAAGTGTCGAGGCGTTTGTACATGCCTTTATCGAGGCGGCGCTTAATGAGATCTAGAGAAACCGCCCTAACCCTGAAATTAAAAAATCAAAACAATTTTTAATCACGAGGCAACGCAAAATGAATGAAGGTCTGCCATAATGTTTGGTAATATAAAAATTTCTTACTTTTTGCCGTCAACTTCGTCGTGTTCGGGTAAGTCGGCCAAAGAATCGGTATAACACCTTTCGTCGACGTCCTGATGATTGTAAACCGTCGTGAACAAGTTAAGGAGGATGTCTTGAATAGCGGCAGGGACGTCCGGTACCGTATCGTCGTCTTCTTTCAGTTGCAATTTAGTTTGAAGACAAACCCGCTGCAGAACCAAAGCGTCTTTGTAAATTTGAGAATCGGGTTCGTTGTACTTGCAGGCGTTGTCAAACATTAAAATAAAATCAGACACCAAATCTTCCAGAGTTTCATAAGAGTTGGCTTTGAGTTTCTGAGATATCCGCTCCATGTCAATGGGGTTCTTGATAACTTCGTAATAATCTGGATAATCCTGGAAAATGTCGGGAGACCGTATTAAGAAAAATTCTAATCGCCGAGAATTATAATTACAATTTTCGATGGCAACTTCATGAATATCAGTGCCAACTGTCTGTTAGCTTTTGGTTCTCTGTAGTCTCGGATAGCATCATATAACGTCCTCAGATTCTTCTCGGTTGGCGACAATACCTTTCTGGGCTTTACCCTGAAATTTCTTGCCATTAGAGCTTGTCGTACGTTACCGAATTAATGTATTTCACAGAAAAACTGGCTAAATTGAAATAAATCTAAAAGAGTTCATGTTGCAGCGTACACAAAACATTTAAAAAGCACCTACATGGTGGTAATTAATTTTATGACCGTTCTAGGATAGATATGCAGTGAACTGATGAAGTTGGCAAATAATAAGAATTTCTGACGATAACAAAAAAAATAAAAAAACGTACACTCTGATAACAGTCTTTTCTTTCTTTTCGGGCGTCACCATCTGCCCAACTTTATCCGTGAGCAACTTGTCTAAAATGATGGAATCCTCATAAATTGGAGAGTTCTCCTCGTTGAACTGGCGACAATTGGAGAACATTAACTTGAAATCTTTGACGAGATCATGCTCAGAACTGTACTGGTCCCCTTTGATTTTCGATTCTATCTCAAGAAAATCGATCGGTTCGGAAATCACTTCGTAATATTCCGAGTACAATTTTTTCGAGGGCTTCTCCATAAAGCCCAACATTGGTTTACGACCGTCTTCGCACTAACAACGGGACAAAGGTAATTAAACATTCTCGAACCGCCTTCACCTAACTCACAACATAATCCAACATATATTTGGTTAAAGCATGGAGCCTCCTTTTCAAAGGAATAACGTCTTTAGCCGGACGACCTCTAGCAGGCGTACCGCTACCCGTCTGGGAATTTCGCGGCTTAGGACCCGGTTTTCGTTTTACTATCACCTCAGAATCGGCCTCGCTATCCGTGTCCTGTAAGTTTAAAGCAAACTGTAAATTTGTTCAATCGTCCAATTAGTCACTAATTATTTTATCAGTTACTACAAGGACAGGAATGGCAGATGACTGTTTCCTGAGTGTAATTTAGTTGCGAATTTGTTAAATAAATTATCTAGACTACAAATAATTTACTATCTGAAACGCGTCTCTGCTATATTTGTCCCAGTCATCTGTCATGTTCACTTGTTGATGTTAAGATTAGTAGCTATTGAAGCGTTAGTGCAAAAGCTTAGTTGTTACCAAAAAATGGATAAAAAGGAAAGAATTGCGTGGTGAGAAAGCAAAAAGCAGTGCATTAGCATACCTTCCGGTTTTTGTTAGTGACTCTGTATGTTACCTGATCAATATCAAGTAGTTCTTGCACCTTGGCCTGCATAATTTTTTGCAGTTTGACCGCGTCCTAAAAAATCGGTCATTAGCTAACTGGATCACCTTTGAAAACTGAAAACACTAACTTTGTAAAGTCTCGAAGTAGGTATATTATACTTCTTTGCGTTTTCGAACATCACCGTCATGTCGCCAGCTACTTCGCTGATGGTCCCGTAACCGTGATTAGCTAGTTTCCGCTTAATTTGCGTCATTGACACCGGATTTTTTATTTCGCGATAGTAATCAGGATAAAAACGTTTAGACGGCAGTTTCCAGAAAGGTTCGCTCAAAGAAACGCCGCCACTGGTCACCGATTTAACGGATTCAAACAGCTGCCACTGGGGATTCTCCGCATCAACAGGATCGCTGGACGACTAAAAATTAAACAAACTCGTTCGATGAATACATTTAAAATTGAGAAATTTAGTTTTGTCTTAATTAGAACATTGTTAAAATCACCTCATCGTCCATGGCCTCTTCCGTCTCCAAATCCCCGTCTGATTCCTCATCCCTAAGAGCTGCAGTAACAGCCGATAACGAAGTGCTCCCCCTCAACCGTTTGTTCCTGATACGTTCGCTACTCTTTCCCGCACTCATTTTTGCATGTTCCAGTTCAATCTTCTTGGTCGTAATCACCTAAGCAAATTCGGTCAATAAACACGACCGCAACTTCCAAAAACCAACAAACCTTTTTTAAAGCTTTCGCGTTCTTGTAGATCTGTGAGCCAGGTTCGTTGAACAAACATGCGTTCTTAGCCATTAACAGGAGATCTTTTTCCAAATCGGCTAAACTCATGTAATCGGCGTTTTGTATTTTGGTTGCTATCATTTTCAGATCGATTGGGTTCTCAATGACCTCATAATATTCTGGATATTTTTTCTTTGACGGCACCAACTGGAACGAAGTGTGCAGAGGTCGGTTCTCATTGTCCGTCGCCGTCATCACTGCCGTGAAAAGTTCCTCATATTGACTCATCTCCTCATCGGGGTTTGTCGAGCATTCTGACGTATCTTCAGACGGATCAAAATCCTGGCGTGTGTCAACCGGAGTGCTCGCCTTCTTGCTGGGGCGGCCCACTCTTCCGCCGTATTTACCTTTAGTTTCTGTCTCATCATCTTTGACGTTGAGAATTCTGAAAAGTTACACCACGCCCTTTCTTAATACCGCCGCTTAAACGTCTACGAATTATGTTATTTGCGTATAAAAAGACAAAAGTTAAAGTTTATGCCCACGGCGAAAGTCTGAGGACAGACCCGCAGCGCGAAAAACTCATAATTCTTCATAGAATGTGTTTATTATTATTTTATTATTTAAATGCACGATTTGTTCCAAAAAATCTTTTTTAATAATAACACGTTAAAATGAGGTAGCGTGTGGCAAAAACCTAGCGTTGGTATTATTTGATTACTTATCCCTTAATTATCGTGAGCGAGCGTTTTGTTTACTTTACCGCCCGCCACGCTGTAAAATCTATTTTACGACCCGCTAGTTGTAAAGTTATAGTTAACAGTTATTAGTTATGAGTTGGTCAACAACACTTTGAATCATAGGAAGAGTTTGACTGTGAGATTAGGGACCTAGCTTACTTATTTTTATTTGTGAGAAACAATTCCCACAGTTCGACGGCGTCCTTGTGCTCTTGTGAACTTTTCTTGTAGAAAGCTTTGGTGTTGTTGACAATCAATTCAATGTCACTTTGCAAATCTTCCATGTCTTCATACTCTTCAGTTTTAAGTTTCTGTTGTACTTTAAGCAAATCGATTGGATTATTAACCACTTCGTAATATCCAGGTTCTTGTCGCCGTTTTGGAACCCTGATAAAGGAGTCACAGAGAAGAGTTCCATCATCCTTCTTGTGACCGCGAATTGAATCATAGAGTTGATGGCAGAGCTCCATCTGAAGATTTCAAAGAAAATCCATTGACAAATTGAAAACAGCAACAAAAAAGTACATACAGGGTCGAGTTTTTTGCTTCTTTTCCGCATGGAAGGCCCCGAACTGGTTGATGCTTCCAGGCTGTCCAAGGAATCGTCCTCTTGGCCTCTGCTCGCTATCGAGCTAGTTCGTCGCCTCTTACTCATGGTTGTTTTAACTGAAAACCCTCAAAGATTAATTTGTTGGTAAACGTACACACGATTAATCATAATCAATGCAAACTTACGAGATTTCTTTATGACCTAACCTATAAAATATTGCCGATTGAACGGCGCACTTTTGTTGAACGTGAACTCCCGGTGAGATTCGAGTTTATGAGACACTCATTGAAGAAAAATGCCACAAACTATTTAGAAATGTTAAAAAATCGATTTTGAGGCGAACCAAAACACAAATCCGTCATTTCGTTCGACGCCACTGCACTCCACTGTGCGCCTGCGCTGTGCGCAGGCCAATTCCCAATAAGTCAACGCTTTACCCGCGTATTTTATTTTACCAAAAAAACTAAACTATTTTGGTAAATTTGCATCTCTTTAATATCGTTTAAATCTTATCTAAACAAACAAAACATCACAACAGTCTCTAATGTGCCTCAGGAGTATGTCCATCCACATAAAAGTTCCTTGTTGCCATGGGCAGTTCTACTTCTAAACCTTCTAGATCCTTGGTTAAAATTATTTGGCATCCTAGCCGAGAATTCTCCTTAAGAAACGGTGCCATGTCCAGCAGATCTTCCTCCTTTTCCTCACTCGGGTTTAATTTATCTAGGTATTCACCCCTAACATAAACATGACAAGTGGTACAAGCCAAGGAAGCCTCACATGCTCCCTCCATGGGAATCTTATGACGTCGAGCTAAAAACAATAAATTATCTCCGACTTTTCCTCGAATCGGTATTTGTTCTCCGTCTTTAGTCACAAACGTTACATTGACCCTAAAAGTTTCAAAATTTATTCAAAAGTGGTGCAAAAGGTTACACTTACACTTCGTCCTCAGATTTGGGGTCCTGCCATTCGTATTCGCCATGCAGCATCTCTGGATTCATACATAACGAATGGTAGCAAACAATTCAACTGTAATAGCCAAAA
The DNA here is from genome assembly GCA_951805265.1 of Schizotus pectinicornis. Lineage (NCBI taxonomy): Eukaryota > Metazoa > Arthropoda > Insecta > Coleoptera > Pyrochroidae > Schizotus > Schizotus pectinicornis. The sequence goes on along the minus strand of OX638202.1, from coordinate 30,966,677 downwards.
ACTTACTAGAAGATGATTGAAAGGTTCTGAGGAAATGTCTTCGCGTAAATGTGGGACGTAAAATTTTGAACACGGGCAACATCTTGCAACATTACGGTCGGAAATTACACCAAACCGGGTAAAAATTGTTCGTATTTACAGATATTAACAAATTGTCTTTGAAATAATTTGAACCTAACCTAAAACATGCATGAACAATTTTTTATGTGGTTTAAAATAAAACTAACTTTCCATTGGTCAATAGTTGTCGGCCCCTTCCCCTTCTCATCTGTCTGTCACTTGTCACTGTCATACTATAACCTTACTTTTAGATTATCCATAAATTAATTCGTTCACAATTTTCTTCGTTTTACTCCAAGAAATTCAATTGCTAGTGTCCAACATGCCTTCCAGTCTCGAAGACGTCGATTCGTTCAACACGGCAACGCAGTGAGTTTTGCAAGATTTCTCTCAACATTATTTCAAAATCGATTAACTTTTTGATTCCAGGCCTCCAAGCCTTTCCGTTGTCCATTTTGCCGCTGAATGGGTCGATCAATGTAGCCAAGTGAACGATGTACTCGACGCCCTAGCTAAACGCGATAAATGCCAAAAAATTAGATTTTACAAGTGTCAAGCGGAGTCCTTATCAGAGATTTCATTCAAACACCAAATCGAAGCGGTTCCCACAGTGCTGCTCTTCCGTTCCGGTAAAGTGGTAGACAGAATAGATGGAGCGGACGCTGCGAAGATCACGGATAAAATTGAAATGCATTGTAATGATGGCAAGGTGGAAGAGAACAAGGAATCAGTATCCTTGGAGGAGCGATTGAAAAAATTGACGAATAAGGCGCCCGTTATGTTGTTTATGAAAGGCGATCGAGAGACTCCCAGGTGCGGCTTCAGCAAAACTATGATAGGAATTTTGAACGGCATCGGGTATGTTTGGTTTTTTGTTATGCAATGTTTAAATTGGAGTCTACCAAATGTCATTTGAAAGAGAATAATTAACTGTTTTTTCAGGGTGGAATATGAAACGTTTGATATTTTAAGTGATGAAGAAGTTAGACAGGGACTTAAAACTTTTTCCAACTGGCCAACCTATCCTCAATTGTATGTCAAAGGTGACTTGATTGGCGGCCTGGATATCGTCAAGGAAATGCAGGCAGCTGGAGAGTTTGAAACTGCTTTGAAAGGGTAGCTTGTAATTTATTAACACAATAATTATATTAGTTATTACAATAAAACTTCAACCTTCAATTGATACACCATTTGATCCTCTGCAGCTTTTGAGCCCAATGTAGTGTCAAGTTACGTAGAAATAAAGTTTTGAAATCCACAAGTAAAAAGGTAAAATCAATAAAATAGGGTATAAGTACAGAAGCAATATTATTCACCGTACATTTATACACAAATTCTTACATACAAAAATAAATCGTTACTTAGTTTATTAAGTTAGGAATTCATTTTTTCGTTATCTATGCTATATGACACATAAGAACAATTTCAATTCTCCAGGAATTGAATGTGGTGAAAGGGAAGAGTTAATTAGATAGTTTGTTATTCTTCATCTAGAATTTCCTCACAGCGGTCATCAATCTCGTCCTATAAAATAAATAGTTAGTTTCTGGGCGAGCTGCACAATCCTCAAGTTACCTCATCCAGTTCAAGACACTTGGCCCACTCTTTAATGGTAATCTTGTGATCGTCATTGGAGTCACAGGAGTTCAAGAATGGGGCAATGCAATGTTCCAAAGCCATTAAAGGGGCACGAATTGGGAAAAGTTCGTGACGAGACACAGATCTGCGAAAATCCGTATCAATAAAACGATTGGTTCTGAAATATGGAAAAATTAGCACCTGTCTGGAGGGAATCCGTCCAAATCACAAAATTTCCACACAGCAGCGTTAGTCCAACGCCTGGTCATGTTAGATTCAGCTTCACGTTCCATTTTCAAATAGTGAGGGGTGAGTTCGGACCTGTCGGCGAGATCCCTCATGATGTTATAGAGCCAATCGCGCATTCTACGAGGGAAATCGGCCATTTCGTCCTTACTACACTCCTATGCAGAAATAAATACGAGAAAATTTAATATTTTCTTTGTTTAATATATCGATTCTATTTCATAAAAATTATCCCTATCTCAATACTTAAACGCTTATTTCCAGCCTTTAGGTGCAACGATGTCGATTTTAGGAATTTTTCAAATTTCTATCGATTGGGATAGAAAAAAAAAGTCAAAAATTTTGAAATTTTTAACATCGATTTTATGACTTAATCTTATAGATTTAGAAACCGCTTAACACGAATCTGACCGTAGTTTCCCTGTACAAGTCGTACTTTTTAAGATATGACCGTTCGAATGTTTCAATTCAAAATTTTCGTCAAAATCGACCTAAATTGCAAATTTCAACTTCTCTTGTATTAGACTTACGATTATTGTTCATATAGCATTCGATAGCTTTTGTAAAATGGAGAAATTTGATGTATTTGGATTTGATGTAAGTCTGTCCGTTCAAAAGTTACAAGAGTTTGAAAATTATAAAAAATCGAACCTTAGTAGATTTTCTAATTTTATAAGAAATCTATTTATTCTAGCGTCGAATTGATTACGGATTTGAATTCAGGAAAGTCGATTACATAAGAAAACGCTAATTTCCAGCCTTTAGATGCAACGATGTCGATTTTAGGAATTTTTCGAATTTCTATCGATTGGGGTAGAAAAAAAAAGTCGAAAATATTGAAATTTTTTACATCGATTTTATGACTTAATCTTATAGATTTTAAACCGCTTAACACGAATCTAACCGTAGTTTCCCTGTACAAGTCGTACTTTTTAAGATATGACCGTTCGAATGTTTCAATTCAAAATTTTCGTCAAAATCGACCTAAATTGCAAATTTCAACTTCTTTATGATTAGACTTACAATTTTTGTTCATATAATATTCGATAGCTTTTGTGAAATAGAGAAATTTGATGCTTACGGGCATATCCCTGCATTCTCCGTAGTATTCGATATGCACGTGCTTGTATTGGTCGCCCTTGCATGCGGGGTCTCCCCTATCGCACAAGCAACGTTGTTGGTAAATAGCACAATCGGACGTCCAAGTTTCGTTGTGATTCGAGCAAACTTTGCGTCGAGATTCCGTTTCAACCGGACACGTGGGAATACAAACGCACTGAGGTTCGCCATCTGCGTCAACTTCGCAAACGCGACCAGCACCGCAATGTACTTTGATGCAAGGATCTTGAAAAAAAATTGTTGAAATATTTTAATTGGCGACTAGAGAACAATTACCCATCAAAGGAACTCGGTTGTCTAAAATTTCATCGTCAGACGGTTCTGGTGGTGTTTCTAAATCATTGATGGATTTAACGTCGTTGTCTTCCTGCTTAGCGTTGCCAACGTCGTCGAGACTTTGAGCTAAAGGTTTGTGATGTTTGCGGTATTTCTTATGTTTCCTCTATAAGAAAATTTGACGATTGAAGTTTCAAGTGAATAGTTTGGGAGAATTACCGTTTTCTCAGCCAAGGCGTCGGTCATCAAGAGGCACCCGATAACGGCCAAATAGAAGTAAAGGAATCGCATCTTCCCTGCTGATATTGTTTAACTATCTGGAAGAAGCAATAGGTATTATAATTTATAATCGATGGTCGACATCAACGTTCGGGAGGCGGTTTTACCCTTTCGCGAAAAAGATGTTAGTCAACGTGGGAGGACGATTATCACTTAATTATATGAATAACATCATCCGTCGTTTTATCTACAGGAAGCGGTTTGATTGCGCTATTTATTCAAGTTTAAACTTTAACCTAGTAATTAGGCTGCAAGTGGTTAAAATTTACCAGTACTCGAAGCAATCCTTAAAATCGTGGCAAAATGGTGAATGCGCCGGGAGAATAAAGTGCGACGTTGCGACGTACCTAATAGAAATCAAACTTGAACGTGAAATGCTTTATTTAATTGAAAAAGCACATGAGTGTAAAACTGCAGTTCAGTACTTTATGAGTTAATTAAGATGGTACCAAGTTTAAAGAACACGTGCAGATATAAATTGCATCACTTGTTCATCTGAACCATTGAATTAAATTACGTAATATTTACACTGCGGTCAATCAACAAGCAATTCTGGTTGTCATAACTCAAAAGAGACATGAGAGCCAAATCCTGATCCATTTTGTAAAATTTCGAATAATGTTTTTTTAGAGGCTCCTAATATTTATATTTTCCATTCTGCATAGAGTAAACGACAAAAATAATTGTAGTTAACATTAAGTATCTTTTGTCTTGATTGGCCATCACTTACCAAGTTAAAACATTGCTTTTTATGTAAGTCATCTGGTAGGATAATTATGTCGCAATAGAAGTGAAAGAAACTGGAGGATGGTTAGTTATTCAGATGATACGTCATTGCAACAATAATTTTTAGACTCATAAAACTAATCATTTGATAAAAATCAATGTTTCGAGGACAGTTGGGTCAATTGGTTATCTTCATAAAATAAATGTTCAAACTAGGATTTAAAACGTCTATAAGAAGATATTTTAATTTATGGTCATCAAAAGACCTTAACCTGGTGTGGTTCAAATTTTGGGCAAAATAGAAAATATAAGCTCGTATGACCTCAAGACGAAACGCATATCTAGCAAAATAAACAAATTGTGGCGCATCCATTTGATGATGTCAGATTTATACAGTAACGAGTATCAAGTTATTTTTAAGCAATTGTGTCAATGATGACATAATGAGAGCAGGTTCTTCCTATTGGTTTTAAACGATATACTAAGTACTAACAGAAACAGTTATGTATTTAGGACCGAATGTTAGGTACAACGGAAGCGCGCAAAAAATTACAATGAAAGAATTATTGTTAACAGCAAAATTGATTATTTAATGTTAGTTTTGGTTTAATAAAATATTTTCTTAACCGGTTTTCGCATGTTGTCAAAAGTTAAACAACTGTGCTTAATGAAACGGACGGGTGAAACTTGTGATGGGAAAACTTTTAGGTGTTTTTCCCTAATTTTTCCGCCCACAGCGCCCCCTAAAGTGCAAATCGAAAGAAACTATTTTAGAAACACCTGTGACAACATCTTAGATTTTCTCAGCTTTCTTTCGATTTACGCCCTTTGTTAATGGTTTAAAATCAATGTCGGTACTTTAACCAACTTACCAGCACCGCATTAACTCAGTCACGACGACCGAACAGCAACTGGGACTGGAATAAGAATAATAACCATTCGCTTTTCCAGCAGCTGAAATATAAATAAACGTCTAACCATTCGCCAAGAGAACATTTGCCGAGGATATTTACTCTCTGTCTCTGTCACAACTTCCCAAATGTCCATTTAGAGATGGTGGATGACGTGTTCTGCTTTTACAACAACCGGCAAGATAGCGACCACGCACATATGCGCGACCCATTTCGAAGAACCGCCTTTCTTCTAAATTGTTGTTATTGTTAATTTATCTCTAAACTCCACTGAAAGTACTGAGACGCAACATTCCTATAGAGAGGGCATCAACGACCAAGAAGTATCCAATAATTGTTAACACAGCCAAGCTCTGCATTTACTCTTCTCACACTTGCGTGGCAACTTTACCTTTGAGGTAGATAGGATACGATGATCTTTTTCTCGCTCTCGCATACGACGTCCTTAGAATACCTACCAACCATATTCCTTCCAACTGCTAAATAAGAACAAAAAAAAACATTCTTTCAATTAAAATAATGACAAAAAAATGTCGATTTTCATCATTCTGTGCAAAAATTTAAAACCACTAACTACTAAATTTACATTATCAAATATTTATTATAAAAAAATAATCAGCTCTTTAATATTCGACAAAAAAAAATTTTTATAATCGCGTATTTCATTCATAACAGCAAATCAGGAGAGCGTATTTCAAGATTGTCCAGAATTTGCAACTTTGTAATTTGTACTTTTCACATAAAAACAAATCTTTCTGAACATAAAATTTTATTAGTCATCTGCTAGTTCCTCCATGGAATAGTCAATCTATAACCTATAACTCTGTAGTGAAACTGTTTATGACCGACACTTCTATACTTTTAATTTCTTCGCTCTTCCGTAAAATTTGGTCATTTTTGTTCGGAATCATCCAACAAAATACCGTGCCAACTAAAATATTTGCTGTCACGACAAAAATTGGAATTTCACAATGTTTTTCCATCAAAAATCCGAAAAGTATATTACTGGCCATCGCGCCTAATCTTCCCGCACACATCACCAAACAAATCGCTATACCGCACACATCTGTTGGAAACAGTTCAACTACCACACTACCTATAGCCATGTTAGCAATCACCATTGCCGCCTGAAAAACTGAAGCTACCACTAAATTTTGGACGGGAGATTGAAGCCAATAAATGGAACCGGCACTGATTCCTCCCAGTAACATGGTGAAGGACGTTATGGATTTTAGTGAAACACGAACGGCACACCAACCGGATAAGGCATTACCGGCCAGAGATGTGAGTGCCATTGTTATGGTGGCTTGAATTACGTTAGGGTCCAGGAAGGAAGAACAAGTATTGTTGACGTTGTCCAAGAGAGCTAATTTGTTGATGGTGGCGGTTCTATTGGGATGTAAAGACTGGAACTTTTGAAATCTGCTGAAAAGCTCGGGAAGCCACAAACCTAGGCCAAAAATTCTGGAACAGGAAGAAATTTACTAAAAGTCTACAATCTATAAGTATTCAATGAATGAGCTAACTACAAAAAAAAAAAAAAAAAAAACTTACCCGATCATGTTTGTGAACATAATAGTGCATGTAATCAACGTGATGAATAGAAGAGGTGATTTGAACAGTCTACACAGCTGTGCAGAAACTCCGCTGATGGTCCTTACTGTTTGGCTGCGGATCTTCGTTGCTGTTATTGTACTGTTGCCAATATTTGGAGCAACTCGCAAAACTCGAACTGGAAATTCCTTTACTTCTTTTCTAGAGTTCGCTAAATACATTTTTTTCAAAACCGTTAAAGCTTTTGTTGTATCTCCTTTGGTCATAAGGAACTTCGGACTCTCGGGAAGTCGCAAAAAGATCCACAAACCAGCAACGATTTCGGGTATTACTAAAACTATCAGAAAAATTCTCCACGAACTAATCGTAAAAACCGTTCCCCAAGAATAAAAAATATTGAGGGGAAGAACCAGTCTTGCAATTAATGGTAAAAATAGGAGCGAGGACGTGAAAAACAGACCGGAATAACAAATAATTGACGATCGATATTTTGGTGGTTGAAATTCTGCCAAGTACGTGAAAATTATACTTCCGGGTGCAGCAATTAGGAATCCGTTGAAAAATCGGCAAATTATTAAACTCACGGGGTTCTGATTGGTGGCACAGATTACTGTTATTACAGAGTTCAAAAGGTGAGGCAGAATCAAAATTGGTTTTCTCCCTATAGAATCTGCCAAGATTCCCCACAAAAAACTACTAACCCCGCCTCCTATTAAAAACGATACATTAAGGAGACTCAGCTGAAAGAAAGTAAAGTCCAACTCGCATTGAGCTGCAGCAAAAATGTAACTAGACAAGCTGTTCTGAAAGCCAACGCAGACGATGGAAATGGCGGAGACTGTGAGGATTTCATAATGAAACCGTCCATATCCTGTAATTTTTTTTGTACAGCATACTGAATACGTTTTAAAAACTATTAAGTCAAAATAAGGTTCATTATTTAAACCCTATCAGACGATTTAAAAAATACCATTCACTTACCCGTTAGACAAATTGCAGTATCAAAATCCATAGGTTTGCACTACCTAACAATAACTAAAAGCACTAATTGGTTGTTTCATTGACAACAAACTAAATAGAACACTTTAGTGTTTTGCAATAGCAACACTTACGAAATATGGACAACAAATTCTTATGTTGCAAACAGCGAGGAACCAAATGAAGACTAAAGGGTTAGCAACACTTTGCTCGTGATGGATTATGCTCCTTCCTTTCAGTAAATATTGACCTAGCAATCGATTCTCGGAATAAGTTGAGTTGCCTCCGCACAATTTTTTTAAACTTTATTTTATGAAAAGGGGTTACCTACATCATTTCGTAAAATGCTTGGGTTGGGACTATTCGATTGGAACGGCCTGCACCCCCACAAGAAACAGCATTGCCCTCTTAATACTAATTTGCGACTGCTCAAGTTGCAGCAATGTTGCAACGCATTTCACCCCAACTACAGGAAAGAATGCGCTCTTATCACAACTACTTTACGCATAATGTGATTGGTTAATTAACATTAAGCAGGTTCATGGGAATTAGTGAATCAATATCTACTACACTTCTTGTAAATAAATATTTGTTGAACAATTTGGGAAGACAAAGTGGCAACTTTGATACGTTACGGAAAACAATAAAACAAAATATACTGAACAATGACAAATTTTATGTTCCTAAAATTAATCTACACTTGGGTTTTAGAAGTTTGTACATTTGAAGACAAATTTCAAAAGGAAACAATCTTGTACTTTAATTAGTCTGTAATTAATTCGGCGGAGTTAAATGATGAAGTATTATATACACAAATGTTTTATTATGAAATTGTCATAGCATATTGGGCGGGAAGTAAACATACCACCTCTACGCATACATTACAGAAACTTAGCCTACAGTTATATTACCATTAAATTAGAATCAACTTCATACGGGAGATACGATCTGCTACACATATTCTGAGTGATGATGCTATGAAAGATTTTATCAAAAAATAAAACACATTTCTCATAGAAACATAAAATCTTTATAATAGTTCGCGATTGGTATTCAAGAACTGACTGATGAAAGTGGAATGATTGGAAAATTGAATGAAAATGAAGAAAAAAATGAGATAAAAACATCTGCAACAAAGTACATCAGAATAATACAAATAGGAATAACAAAAATTTTATCTACCTATAAACGCAGATCACTATTACTATTAATAGGGCTGATGCCTTTGGTTTCGGCCACCGCCACCACCGCTGCCACCTCCTCGCTGTTTCCCTCCCTGATATCCACCACCACCACCCCCTGAGCCACCTGAAAATAAAAAGCACAGTATAAAAATTTAATTATGGATAAACCCTACTCACTAATAAAACTCAAATATTCTCGCCACCTGCGTTGTTTGCCACTATGTTCTTCTAATAATAATACATTTGGTATTTTTTTTTTTTAACATAAATTTGTATTTTTTTACGATGCTGCAACGAGGAACATTTTGTATTTACCAACACATCGTGAAAACAACAAAACACAACAGAATTACTGATTTTTTTTAGTTAACGCAGGTCGCGACCGACTAGAAAAACTAAGAAAATTCACATGTTATCATGTACCTTTTCCGCGCGACCCACTGCGACCGCCACCATATCCTCCGTCATAGTTACCATATCCGTCGTCTGCATTCACGTAAACAGATAAAAAAATCAGTAACTGACTTATTAAGGAGTTATTGACAAAAAGAAAAACTGGCCGATTAGTAAAAATTTTGTTGTGTAGTGTTGCAGCTTCAGTAACTTCACTCATGTGGGTACGAACAGACAGGTAAAAATGGAAAGCACATTATGAAATTTGTTTCAACAAATGCTTTATTCAAGCTTTAGATATTTCACAATGTATTTCCATATAAAGGTCAACATGCATTAAAGTATAGGAACAAAACAAGTGTTGACTATTTTGTAAACATGTAAATATTTTATTGATTTGTAGACGTCTGTGAATATCACAAGGAAGTCCATATAATATGCGTAGTCTCCTACACAATGAAACCGGCGATTATTTCACAAGTCCTAACTAAGCCGGCTTCACTATGTATATGTTGAACGCATATGTATATAAATAGAACCTATGTTGTTGGCATACAGCATTAGTGCAATGGAGAAGGCACATTACTTAGCGATTATAACTAACTAATGCCTGTTGGAGTATTTACCGTAGTTGCCGTAACTGGAGTAATCGTAGCCTCCATAGCCTCCGTAACCGCCTCCATAATAATCGTACCCACCCCCGTAACCACCATCGTAGCCACCACCCCCGTAACCTTGGTTATAACCTCCGTAGGTGCCGTAGCCGCCCTGGTTCCAATTTTGGCCGCCGTAGCCACCACGACCCCGCCCGCGTCCACCACCGCGAGTCACCATTCGGCCCCCTCGCATACCGCCCATGGCGTCAGGTTTTGGGGTAGCTTTCTTAACATCCACCTGTGAAACAATAAACGTGTCACAATCGGTCAAAACTAAATCATATTTTTATTGAATAAATTTTCAAAACCTCAGAAGCCTTTTGTCGTCAAATTTACTCAGTAGCAGAACTGACTATTCAAATCATCATAAAAACAATTTATAAAGTAGAAAACGCAAAATAATACTTACTTCTTTATCTTTGATGTTTTGTTTGGGAGTTTTCAGAAGTTCATTTACAACTTGTTCAGATTCGAAGGTGATGAAACAAAAACCTTTTCTTTGATTTTTTGTTTTGTCGAAAGGCATTTCAACCTCAATAATCTGTGAAAATGCGGAATATAAGAAACTGTTTTTCATCATTTCGTTGCGGAAAACTTACAGTTCCATATTGACTGAAATAGTTTTTGATGTCGTCATCTGAGAGTTCGTTCGTAAGCCCGCCGACGAAGATCTTCCCGTGACGTGCTTTGGCTTTTTTGGGATCGACTTTCTTGTTGTTGATGACGTGTTCTCCGGCTGCCACTACTTTATCTATCGCTTCGGCATTGTTGAATACGATAAACGCGAATCCTCTCGACCTTCCCGTGTTCGGATCTGTTTTAACGTTTATACTTTCTATTTCGCCGTACTGTCCAAAGTGGTCACGGAGTTCCTCTGCAACGCAAATAAAAACATTTACAACGCGCAAAAAATGGACAAAAATTAGTGAAATAATGCACCAACTACATATTGCTTAACAATTAAAAAAAAACTGCTTCAATTTGTTTAGCGCCTTCCATGCGGCTGCAACCTCCAGAGAAGTAAAGCTCAAATTCCCAGTTCTTTTTAAATTGCAGCAGGTGTTACAATATTAACCGCTTATGCAACTAACTTTTCCTTAGCAAATTGCAAATAAGTTTTGAAATTAGTAGAATCGCTGCAATTATTATTGCAGATTTTTGTCTTCAAAAACCAAGCAGCGAAATTAAAAACCATTAGATCTATTCCTTGCAGAAAGAAATTTAGTGGCCGGTAAAAACTCGTAATGAGTAATTTACTGCGTTTACGCATTACAATTCGCATTCAAGTAACTCCTGAATTAGCTGGATGCGCATTAAGCCCGTTTATGTTTTATTCCAAATGCGCAAATACGGCTTTCAGTTTAGCCAACCCACCCCACCCTGACGTCTTAATTTAACTTCAGTCGAACGTCAAAAATGAATGAAGGGGGTGATCTGCCAAGTTGGACAACCTGTTCTAAAGCGCATTATTTGCGAATTAAGCGTTTACGCATCCAGAACTAAACTCCAAAGCCAGCTGCTTTAACCGCATTGAAATTTCAGATGCGCATTAAGACCGTTTATGCTATGGAATTAAGTCAATTCGCATTTCAGAACACGTATTAAGAAAAAGCGTAAACGTAGTAATTAATTACAACGTGTTTACACAACTGTCCGCCTTTTATTAAATTTTACGACAATAGAAGAGGGCCCGTACAGAAGACCGTTAAAATGGCATTCCTTCAATGGTAATATGTAGTAGAAATTGCAAAAGGTTTTACGATTCATTTGAAATAATTGAGATAGAACAAGAAAAGTACTTACTGTCTGTCGTTTCCCAACTCAGTCCGCCAACAAACAATTTTCTGCAAATAACAAAATATGGCGTTAGTATAGGTGCAGGCCAAATGCCATCCTAAGCATTACAGAGAATGTTTGGAATGCTTAATTAAATTACTACTTTAGTAATTAAATATACAGTAAATGGAATAAACTTGCAATAGAAGATCAATGAATAGTTATTAATCCTTAGTTCAATCAAATGGATCTGCAATCTCAAAAGTAATCTGTAAATTTACATCTAAGCAGAAATAGAAAAAAAATGATAGCAAAAAGTTTTGCAAACATTAAAATTTAATGGTCATAAATTCAAATCCCAAACTTAAGTGTTAACGTTGGATTACTAAGTGTCTGGCAGGAGAAGTGCCCAAGGATAAATACCATGGGTCCCAGCGATCCAAGTCCTCTCGTCCCATCTTCCATTAAACGGACGAAGCCACCTGGAGAAAAGGAAGCATGTTTAAGTGGGTACACTTGGTTTGCTAAACCTGGCATCCTACACCGGACCCGTTATTTTTGTTTCGTAAAAGTGATGAGAGAGAGAGAGAGAGAGAGCGACTATTATTTGGACTGTACTTTACAAATTAATCCACTGAAAAGCAAAATTTACACAACACTGAACCGATTAGTAATGCTATGCTGAAAATAAGAAGACAAATGCGGTTCCAATCGTCAAATGGGCAATTTCAAAAAAAAACGTGGCCCACAAAACCGCAATTTTAAGACAATATTTCGGAAAATTTTGAAAACACCGGTCCAACAATAAAACCTTGTCAACAATCAAAACACACGTAGACAATCGAAAGAAACTGTTTTGCCGGCAGTGAGTTTGCTAATTAATATTTCGTGGGCTACAGGCAAAGATCTCTGCAGTGTTGCTGGACGCCATGAAGAACCCAGAGCCGGTAATACAGTTTCCTATAAAAATCAAAAACCTCGGTCGGCCAAACGCTGTTATTCTTACGAGCAAGTTCCCATTTTTCGACAATAAATGCAAAACTAGTCGAAAAGTGCGTTGATGACTTGAAATAACAATGGGAGTGATTACGGTTCGAGAATTTAGAGAACGTTTGCGTTTTATTTGAAAATTACCCAAGTAACTACTGTAAATGCAGGAATGGAGATTCAAATTTCGCGCCAAGCCGCCATTTTCTTCGGGTTTTGAAGAATCACCGAGCACCTCAGTAAACGCCAAATCGAAATTAATATTTGCACAAAAAAACGGAAAATACAGGTCGATCGCCCTTGCTTAGAGCTAAAAAACACATTTGAGAAGTTTTCCAACAATGAACCGCCCTTGAAACGGGCGATGTTTACAGATTTGAACTGAGCAGTGAGATCAGTAAGCCGGCCTCTTTATACAACAAATCTAGAGGGACTAAATGATTGCAAACAGTTAACATTCTCATTGTTTATTTAGGATTGAAATTGTTGTTGGTGTCGTGATAAACAAGACTTACCTGTCGTCGTCCCTTCCGGGAGCGTCGGCGCTACCGCTATCCGCTGGGGGTGCGTCTCCCGATCCGTTTTGACCGTTCATGTCCTGGCCCTGGCCGAAATTCTGGTCGGCGGAGACGTCCTGCGAGAAGTCTTCACCGTTCTCCATGGAGCAGTCTTGGTTGTTTGCCATTGTTTACAGTTGTTGGTAAAGATTGTTCAAAAAATAGACACAACACGTCCACCTCCACTGAACGCTCGAACAGAAGAGGACGAAATACGAAATGGCCGACAGACGACGCCGGTTCCGGCCTCTACTACACCCCAAATCGTTACTATGGTCGGTTTCCGGGAGGAGTTACGACCAATCAGCGTGCGGCGTTTTCGACGCCGGATCTACTTTTCGGCGCGTAGGAGCTGGCACGATCAACAATTGAACGGTTCTTGGCGCGAATTTGAACCTTACAAAGATTTCCCGCCAGCGCCCAGTGGCGTTACATTCAAAGGCGTCGGCTAAGGTTCGAAAACTTTGGCGACCTTGCAAAACCAATGAGCGTAAAAGATTCAAATTTCTATACTCTATTTTGCCCTTTTTGGCGTTTCGTCACAGATTCAGTAGAAAAGATAAAAGATGGAGGTTTCTTCTTTTTACGAGCTCGTTTTATATTTGGGTGTCAAGCATCTCTTCAATGGAACAAGTAAATAAAGTCGTAAAGTACAGTTTTGTTAAGCACATCAAGCTAAACATAATGTGCGTCACTGGCGCGATCAATAAAATGTATTTGCGCCCAATATTGTTTGGATTGCCAACTTTTTGCAATGTAGGGTTTTGTTGAACTGTTGGTATTTTTTTGAGGCTCGGGGACCAAACTCTTTTTTTAGAAAAGAGTTTTCAGCAAAACGACCGAAATACTACAAAACAGAGCTAATAAAGTTCCCGGGCAGCGACGCCTCGTTACCGGTGACTCCTCGCTTCATTTGCAAGAATTATTCAAAGGGCCGAGACAACTACAATAATTTAATAAGTAAACATAAAACTTTACTCAAGTAAACCATGACTTTTCATTTCAGAAGCCATCGAAGAAAACTTTAAAATATCGTTTGGATTTTATTTACTAGGGAAAGGGGCCCATTTTCTAAACAAGTGGAATAAAATAGAGCATATAGTCATAAGATTTATAGGTAAACATTGAAAATTTCAAAATACAACCAAGTAAATTAATAAGTAACTTAATAATTTGCTGGGACGTTGCCTGTTGGTTTTACCAACATGGCCGCTGCAAACTTACAGAAAGGAGCAATGGACGGCAGCAACCTCTGGCAGCAATGCTCCAGACACTTTTGAATGTCCCGCCAGGTCGATATCCCGCTCGACGGATGTGCGCCGCGATCCACAGCGCACTTGAACGCTGGGTTCGAGATTAAAGCGTGGATCTTCGTGGCGCTGCCGGCGCTATCGGCAAAAATCAGAATCATCGCATCGGCAATTCCGAACTAGAAGGTTTCACACCCGACGTTCGTGTTTGCGGTTCTTCAGTAACTCTGTTACGATCCAAACTTGTCAATAAACCGAGTGCATCCGCGCCCTCAACGCTTCAAAGCGCTTCTTGGTAAGTATCAACCCCGTGCTCATTCTCTTTTACCTAAATTTCCATCCCGCGCTCACCCGGTTTTTCGCCACTCTTGATGGACCCCGATCCATTTTTCAACCGCACACAACACAAATGCGCCCTTTCCAGACAAAAGTGCATCCGATGCAATTTGTCTCTTTACCTTTAGGGAACAATACAGATGAAAAAAGGCGGAAACGCGCCGATATTTGTGATGAAATTCGTAATCAACGCTCCATGTGTACTGTTACGGAATCCCCCTTTTGTTTCTTTTATTTGGCGTAATTTTAGCGGAGGCGAAAGTGGAGGTTTTTAATTGGTTTCGGAACTCGTCGATGAGCGCCCCCCTATATTGTTGGTTTCGTTATTTTCAGGTTTTTGTACATCTACTGCGAGTTTCGACGTTGTCCCTACAAATTCATCAGGAATGGTAATGGAGGCTCCCCCATCGCCCCAAAGTGTCGGAAGGGAGTTTGTACGGCAGTACTACACCCTGCTGAACAAGGCGCCCACGCATCTCCATAGGTAAGACTTTGCCCTGTTGGCGATCACCTTTTTCTCTATCAAAACACGATTTTTGACGTTTCCGCAATCAATTTGTTATCAATTTTAAGTTTTATATCGTTAATAGATTGTAAATGTGGGAGTCCCCCATGTTTTTGCAAGTCCCTGCTAATAGGGAACAAAATCTTTCCGCCGGGGTTAGGCTCAATTCCAATCTTGACTCCTACAAACATAATTGTGAACCCCCCTTGATAATTATTGTTGATTTAGCAAATATTACAATAATTCGTTTGTTCACTGCTGACGCTCATTTGCCAGAATCTGGAAGGTAATTTCCTGTCGCCATTGAGGTTTCAACCTTTTTACCTGTTCTCTTGGTGTTATTATTATTACCCCTCTGGGGGTGTTTAAAATTCTTGGTAATGCTTAGCTGGAAATTTTCTTTTGTCCCTTCAACTAGCTCAGTATTTACCTGCTGCATTGTATTTACGAAAAGGTTCCACTTTCTCGGAAACATTCCTGTAGATTTCTTCAAAAATAACACTGTTCATGTAGATACAGTCTGAACAGAAAGAACTCGGAAATTTTTCTTGTTTGCACAGATGCTTTGTCCAGTATGAAATCAACTATGTACTTAAAAGCTTGATAATGAAAAACATCTAATTTACTGGGACGAGTGCGGTCTGCGAACAATGGGGTACTTGCTTCATGTTTGGGAAATATAATATTTAGAAAATGTAGGCGATTTCATTAGACCCGTATTTTTTTATTTGGTTCTAGGGTCAATATTACGCTCAGAATTAATTTTTTAATTTTTGGAGTGGGAGGTTTGTGACGTAGTCGATTCCAGCACGGAGAAGGTATAGATACACTAATTCCATATAAATCGAATGCCAATCCGCTGCGCCCTCTGCTAGCAGCGCAGCATAGTAGCTAAAAACAAGAGTCTATTCAATATAGGTATGAGTCTTGGATACGGGGATCCAATACGTCATCAAAAACAAAAATTGCAAATATTTACAAAAAAATGGTATAAAAGAAATGGGAAAAAAAATATTTAAGCCTCTTTTAGTTATTTGCATGCATCTAGAGAATAAAAAGTGCAATATTTTTTTTAGGCAAGTACCCCATTATTGGTTTATGAATATGGAACTTATCTGCAATGTGCGGCTGACGTCTCAAGCCCTTGCTAGAGCACGAGTACTCAGGGTTAATTAAAAGTGTGCAACCAAGCTTTTCCTACATAAAATATTAAAGTTGGAGCAAAAATTAAAACTGTTTGCCAAATGATTAATTTGAGACCATATTAGAGCATATTTTTTACAAAATGGCGCCGGCAGTCTTTGTAGGGAATAATTCTCCACACAAGGGTGAATTTTTTTTCTACATCAAGCTCTCTATTTTAATAAATAAATTAACTCGCGTTTTATCTAAGCAAAAGTGACACTTTGCTCATAAGCTCCGCCCACTCCGAGTTACCAGGAACAGCGGACTGGATTCCAAAACAATAAATAGTCTTACCGGTCACATTTCAATGTTGTTGTTGCTGACGATCTATTGTGTGATAATCCAGCCTCTTGCTTCCGTATTACCTATTTTTTTTTTAACTATTTACATACTTAAAGTGAGGTGGAAAATGCAACTCGGCTTTACAGGTGGATACAAATTTTCTTTTTGCGGTACAAATAAAAAAACTAAAAGAGTCAACTACGATAGGTAGCTCTACTCATAATGACGAATAAAAAAAAAACTAAAAACGGTAGGTGCGACTGGACATTTTCAAATGAGAATTTTGGGCGTCAGTTCTTTTTATTGCGACATAACGATGTTCACTGCGATATCGACACAATTACTGCAACACCTAGTGTGTAGTCATAAGTGACCTGAACCTCCGGTTTAGATTCTACAACCATCAATCGTCCTTCGTTCATGGCGGCTTGGACCCTCCTAATCACGAGACCGCCCCCGTCATCGGTCAGAAGCAGATCCACCAGAAGATCCAGCAACTCAATTTTCGCGACTGTCATGCCAAGATAACCCAGGTCGATTCTCAGGCTACTTTGGGGAAAGGTGTCGTTGTGCAAGTGACCGGAGAACTGTCCAACGCCGGCCAACCGATGAGACGTTTTACTCAAACGTTTGTGTTGGCCGCTCAGTCTCCCAAGAAGTACTACGTGCACAACGACATCTTTCGTTATCAGGACGAGATCATTTCGGACGAAGAGTGCGAAACTGAGAACCGTTCGGAGCCGGAAGACGATGTTTCGCAGGAGTGTCCGGTTCTGGGTGAGGTGCCGCAGATCAACCAGACTCCGATGCAGTACTACAATCCTAACGCCAACTCGATGCCGGCCAACATAGCGCCGGTGCATCATCAACCCCAGCACGTGTTGGCCCCGCAGGCTGTGCCTACGGTCAATGGCGCCGTGCATCCTGATGATATCAACGTGCTGCCAGGTATTTTTTTTTCCGATTTTTAAGCCACGTTTTAAGAAATTACCGGAATGGGGAACCCATCTGCTTTTAAAAATAAATTTCACTAGTTAGGGATTAATTTTTAACAGGGGTGGTGCCTGCTCATGTTGGCGGAGGCCAAGGTCCGATCGTGTCCAATCCGATAACGAACATGCAACCGGCTGCCGCTATTGTGCAGTCGCCGATGAACGCTGCGGTGCCCATTGAGGAACCGTCGCAGGTCTTGGAGCCGCCCATGGAAGAGTCTCAAGAGATTAACTACAACAACGTTAACGAACAGGAGATTGAGCAACAAGATATGAATGTCGAACCTGGTAATTACGCCTGTAAGACTTGAATAATAAGTAATTGATGTTAATTGAATCGCTTCGAATTTCAGTTGTTACTTCCAACGAGCCCAAGACCTACGCTAATTTACTCAAGTCGAGTGGCACAGTGCCGTTCAACATGTCGCCACCAGCTCAGGTTACCATGAATCAACAGCCACCTAGGCCCACGTCGCCTGTAAGTATGGAATGTGCCGCAAACTTAATTGGGTTTTTAAATAAATTTGAAAGACATTTTAGAAATTTTTTTTTATTTATGGATTAGGGAACAGGAGGCGTTACGTATTTGACTTTTTATACGCATGTGACTGAATTGAATTAAAGACTATTTTGTGGGTTGTTGTGTAAATAAAATAAATACAATTGTTTGTAATTTTTCTTTGCTCATTAGACTACAGTGATGGGTCCAAGGGAGCATGCCAATGTTGGTGTTCGCAACAACATTAACAGACTGCCGCGAACTAATCAACAACGTAATCAGAAGCTTGATTCTAACAGAGGCACAATTGGAAGAAATTCATTCAATGAGGACGGTAAGTAAATTGAGAATTGAAGTGGCATCCGATTTTTGATCATTCGAATTAATTCAAATTTTGTTACTGTAATGGCTTTAAAACTGCACTGTAAAAAGATGTTATTAGTGATGTGTTTGAAAAAGAAACAATTTGAAGCAAAACCCTCGCAATCTTTTGCAGAGGACAGAAAACGACCCCAAGGCAACAGTTTCGGCGACGTCAATCAACTATTTTTGGGCAATCTACCGCACAACGCCACTGAAGACGAACTCCGCGACATCTTCTCTGAATACGGCACCATCTTAGACTTGAGGATACACAGCAAACCCAACAACAAGGCGTCCCCCCCAGGCGTCCGCGCTCCTCCCAACTACGGATTCATAACTTACGAAAGCCAAACCGGAGTGCAGAGCTGCCTGACCGCCAAGGTGATTACGTAAAATCGCAAAATTTTTAGCCGCTAATGTTAATTGTTGTTATTAGCCGATATACTATCCAAAAGACGACAAGACCGGAACTACACTGAACGTGGAAGAGAAGAAAACCAAGGATCGTCAATCTTACGGAGGTAGCCGCTCCAACAACAGTGACAACCGTACGCGCGACAACGGACAGAGACGCGGAGGACCTGGCATGGGCGGCAATGGACGGAACAACACGGGAAGCGCTGGAGTATCGCCTGGAATAACGCCCAACCGAACCAGCAATTATAACCGAAGCGGAGGCCCTTCGAGTCGCGGTCCAAACACATACAACCGTCGCTAGCCACTTCTATTCCTTAACACGGTCTGTTTTCTCGATGACAGGCAAGACACTTGTATTACTTTGATTCGTGTGAACGAATAGTGTGTGGGATGTGTACAGTGTTTTTTCAAGTCTGAGGAATGGGGCCGGTTGAAACGTTAGTGCCAATAGTGGATAATTTAGCTGCAGTGTATTTATATCAAACCGTTCATATAGAATTGTTGCTTGTACATTCAAATGCAATGTCCACCAATCTTACTAATAGTTTTCAAGTACTTATTGGCTGTGTTGTGTATCATGATTGGTTTGTAACTGGCATTATTCGAATGTGGAGCAACAGAAATATTGGGTTTTTCTATCGGAACATTATATATAAATCATGACAATTATACTTTGGACTTGCGCTACTATATGCCGAAAGCCCGCGTGTTGCCCCTCCTCTCCCTACCCCATCAACAGTTTTTATTTTACATATTGTGTTATAGCAACTGTATGTGTGTTGATATTAGGAGGTGCTGATCCCAAGCACTACATTTTCTACTGTCGATTTAATTTTTTTTATTTTAAAGAGCGTTTTAATAGGGCAAACTTTAATACAAGTTATTGCCGTACCGTAACTGCTATAATGGTAGAAAATTTAGAAGCATCTAAAGTCATCCCTTCATATGGTTCTAAAAGTAATGATGTAAAAAGTTTTTTTTTTATTGTATATTTTAGTTTGTATTTACACCTGTATGGCTCATGCTGGCACACTGGTTTTTAATTTGTATAAACTTTCTAAGTTAACCAGGCATTTTTATCTGTTGCTAGAGGACTACTTTATATTGGCAATGCAGCTATGTTTAGTTTGACCAGCACCTTGCTCAGATTAACATATTTTTTAATAACATATGAAAATCCTGTTTGTTGTGCTACTTTGTTCTTTTGTTTTTTCTTTGTATTTAGGTTGCGATTTACACTTATAATTATAGGTTAATTTAATAACTATAAATAATGAATGTTCTGTTTTTAGCTAAGAACCATGCGAAAGCGTATTTTTTTTAAGTTGGTCTTTGATAGCAAAGTGGAATACAGCAGGCTTAGTTTTCTTCTTACTTTTTATTTGAACAGTATTTGCTGAATCCTGTGATAATACAAATTTTGTTCAGGTACTCTCATTATTTAACCAAAGTTCTTCCGTCAGAAACTAAGACTTGTGTAGGTTCCACTAGTCACAGTAAACATTTTTTTTTTTACCCTGTTCTTTGACTGTAAAATTGTTATATTAGCATCATTAAAGGCAATTGTTACAGTAAATATTTTTCAATGCACCCTGAGTAAAGACTTTCGTCAGTCCAACAGACTGAAGAAATCTGGTGAAATCTTGTCTGCAACATTCGACCCTACACAAAACAATGTAGGATATTGACTATATTCTGGGGCTGTGCTTATGTACAGCCGACTGCAGAAAAAATTTCAAACTTCAACTCGTTTATTTTCCACAAAAAGCAAACATTAAAATTCATAGTTATGCCAAGCATATGAAATAATGGGACAGATGCATTGGCTAGTGCATCATCTGTTAAAGAAATTTAAATTTTAAAAGATTGAGATGGACATTTTCAATGTCGCCAATTGTACATACAACTTGGGCTAATTGTGATTGTTTAGTACCTACCTAAAACTATGCACCTTATAAAGTTAGTTCTTGCATATATCATGACTATGCTGGTTTTGCTAAACTCAAAACGTGCCTTCTTGCATCTTTTATACATCTGCGCAATTCAAAAGTTATTGCCATAAGGTTCTAGCTAATCTTGATTAAATGTTCAACAAACACAGATTTGTCAAAGAATGGATGTAAGCTGTTTGCTTTAAACAAATTCGCTTAGCTGTGATTTATGATATTTGAGGCAAGCTTAGTTGATTGTAATCTTTGGAACCACCATAGTCGAGCTACATACCTAACAAATTATTATTGTAAAGAAAATGGCAAAGTTATCAGAGACCAACTATACCAAAGAAGCAGTACCTTTCGAAAAAGCCCTTTCCATGACTGGTAAGTTGACCAAAGAGTTTTAAGTTTCTTCTGGAAATCTACAATTTTTTTTTATATATTAGGATATGGTGCCTTCAATATTCTCCTACTTGTAGCAACCGGAGGTTGTTTAATGTGCGTCATCATCGAAACCATGAGCATGATGTTTATAATACCAGCAGCTCAATGCGACTTAGATTTAAATTTATCCGAAAAAGGCCTCTTATCCTCCATCAGCTTCTTCGGCGTCGTTTCTAGCTCGCACATGTGGGGATACATAGCTGACACGCGAGGCAGAAAAAACGTTCTAGTACTGAGCTTGATCATCAGCTCTATTTCAACATTAATTTGCAGCATAATCCCTTGGGATTGGCTATTCATCGTGGTTCGGTTCGTCAATGGCTTTTTGTAAGTACTTTTGTTACATTTCGCCATAATTTAAGTTGGTAATTTAAGCATTGGAGGCGCATCTTCAGTTGTATACGCTTATGCTGGCGAATTCCACGACAACCATTATCGTCCTAAAGTGATTTCGTGGATGTCGACTTTTGTTGCTTTTGGAAACATGATTTTACCGGGACTTGCATGGATTATCCTCCCTCAACAATGGACCATTGATTTCCCCCTTTTACTCATCCAGTTCAGACCGTGGCGATTGCTTTTAATTTTGTATGGCATGCCGAGTTTATTGTTCGCGGTAATTCTATACTATTTGCCTGAAAGCCCCAAATATTTACTAACTCAAGGAAAAAGCGAGGAGGCTCTTGAAGTGTTGAAAAAGGTATATTCGGTTAATTATCGAAAAAGTCCAGATGAATTCATGGTTGAAAAAGTTATTTGGGATGACTCAAACCAGGAAACACCGGAAAAATCGTTGAGTATGCTCCAGTCGATTTGGAAGCAAACCTCAACCATGTTTCGAAGAGAACTTTTGTTAAAAACGATAATGATATGTTTTTTGCAATTCGCAATTTTTGCAAGGTAACTAACTGTTGGTGAATTGGTTTTGCTTTATTATCTCCAACTGTGACAGAAAATCAAACCGTTACCGGTTAAACTTGGTGTTGCAGTAATTCCGGAATTGTCATGTGGTACCCAGAAATAGTGAACAGAATGTCCCATTATGTTATGGAAGAGCCCGATAACGAAGTCAAATTGTGCAAGGCGATTCTGTATGAAGAGCAACATCACGTCAATTTTAACAATACGGAGGTAGGGAACAATAAAACTGTTCATAACATCTTAAATTGGTCCAAGACACCATTCCCTGCCTTCAACTCACATAGAATATAAATCATACTCTTTGGTGCTCGTGGTCGTTATATTAAACTTGCACGTACCATTTGTCTTGATAAAAATCCCTGACATTTCATTACTTAGCTATTCTTACTACCGTTTCTTATGTAATTGCGCTTATACATTCAAGTAAGAATTTGTTAATATTTAGGTCATCGCTAAGGGTTGTAAAGATGCCGTCAAAACCGAAGTATTCCTGATAGCTTTAATAATAGGGGTAGCCTACGCCTTCGTCTACATCTTCATCGGTTGCGTCATCAACTTGTTGGGCAAGAAGAACTTGATGGTCGCATTTATCGGCGTTACCACCATCTCCGGGTTGTGTGCACAGTTCGCTCCCGGCTACAATCTGATCCAGATTCTATTAGGAATATTCTTGATGGGCGGCGCGGGAATTGGAATCACAAATGCCATTGCCGTCGATTTGTTTCCAACACAAGTTAGGGCCATGTCAATGGCGGTTTCCTTGATGTTTGGAAGGATAGGAGCAGTCGTTGGTACGAACGTCGCCGGACCTTTGATATACAACTTTTGCGACTACTTGTTTTTTATGGTCGCTGCGGATCACGTAGGTGAGTACTGAATTGCAGAAAATCTAATGTAACACCTCTAAATCTTTACATAATTCTGTTGCAGCTTTAATAATTGTTGTTTTGTTACTACCGTCATCGCCACGTCCTCCAAAACTACCATAATGAAGCATTAAGATAGATAATAGAAAATATATATTTTAAATACTTTGTTTTTCTTTAATAAAAGAAATTCTGATTTGATGTTAAAAAAGACTGAACGAGTAAAGGAACACAAACGTGTTCTGAAGTAACACGCAGAATCAGAAGTATTAAAATAACGAAAAAAGGTGTATTTCTTAGCTTAAAGATAACTTAAGCTTATAGTTGAAAAATATAGTTTGTTACCTCCATATTCAAAGATCGTTTTCTGTAAAGTCTGTAAAGTTTTTAAAGGAAATAATTCATAGAATAATTTAACATTACAACCTGTTGACACAATTTTCGCTAAAAAAAATGGAACAAATAGGCTGTAATAAAACAGAAACAGCTTATTATTTCTCTTTATTTCCTTTCCTCTTGCGTGGTTTAGGCTTCTCAGGAGACCCTCTTATAAACTTAATTAAAATTACCAAAAGAGTTAATGAAAAAATACCACCTCCAAGCTGCCATATCAATGGGTTTTGTTGCAGATAACCTGCCACAACAGCAATAAACTCATCACTGAAAAATAAAGATTAGTCCTATAATAAAATCTAACAAAAATGCTACTAACAAAGGAGATTGAGGCAATGGCACTCTTTCAGGCTTCATGTTCTTGTACCAATCTTGGGCGAATGAAGTAAATGAGGCCACATCATACTTCTGTATTTGGTATCGGTACATTTTTCCTTGTCTAAAACTAAAAAACGGTACCCAATTAAATAAAAGTAACATTTTTTTTGCCGCTTAATTTTCAAAAAATTACTTACAGAATAAATGCTGGCACTTTATCAACCCCAAATCGATCTGCGGTAGAGCTTCCCACGCCCGCTTTGTTCATTCTTGCCACATTCATTCTAGTTTTCAATTTCGCTCCAACAGCCTCCCATAGGGCCTGCAACCTGTGACAATCTACACATTCTGGACTGTAACTAAAATTAGACAAATTAATTTCCATTGGAAATAAAAGCTCTCAAACAACATACAACATAACAAACCAATCACCAGTAGTGGCGCCTGTTGCTACTTGAGTTAAAGGTTCAAAAATTTCATCAGTCAGTTCTTTAACAATCGGTTCTTTGTTATTAATAAAAGAGTCTTGAAGGAATTCACTGTTTGCCGGCCCTATTTGAAAAAAAAATTGTTGTAACAGATGAAGTTGGTAAGTACAAGAATGTCTGACCGTTATACAGCAATGGTACTCCATGCCTTAGGAAAACCACCACTGGTTCTTTTGTTGGGCTGTACAAACGGGTCATTTGACTGTCAACCACTTTAACTATAGGCGCGTTTAAATCCGTTAATATCTCTTCTTGAATGCTTTCCAGTTCTCTTTCAAACGTATCACAATTATTACAGTTTGTTGTAGCTGAAAATAGAGGGTTAGTTTTGATAATTTCACGTTTTTTACTTACAAAACAAAACGATGAGATAATTTCCGTTTCGAATCATATTCATCAGTTCTTCGTCATGAACAAGAGCAAGCTTTGCTTCACACACAAAAATTGAGGAAGAAAACAAGAGGATAGACAAAATTAGCAGCAATATTGCCATGTTGCGAAAAAATTTTAATGAGTGAATAATAATTAAAATTTACGAATGAAGCTATTCTTTGAAGGTAAAAAGAAACAGGGTATACCAGAAACAGTTTTTAAATCACTTGTCGGCTAAATACCGGTACTTTAGTAGAATTCTGCTGATAAACAACAAAATATAACCTAGAAAATACACGTCACAAAACTAAATGTCAAAATTTGCATTTCCTGCGCCTTCAAAAAATGTAGGGATTTAGATAATTTAATACATTATGTTGGTCACACTTCTTGAATTGTCCAGCAATGACGTCACTACTATACCCTTACCAAGAACGTGTATAGTGGTGTATAGTAATTCAACTCAAAAAAAAAAATGTATGATCACTTTACTTAAATGTTAGTTTACTTTTATAATACAAACTATAAACAAATAAAGGTCATTAGAAATCTTTATACATGTACAACTTGATTACATAATAGTAAAATTAAAATGTTCAATATTTGAAACTACTAACGTTAACAAATTGCCTAGTCACATACCCCCTTACAAGACAAAGCAGAGTTGTACTTCTTAACTTTAAATGGCTTGAATGCATATTAGGAAACAGTTGAACTTGTAGTGGCACCTAAAAAGACCAAATGCAACGTGAATTAAGATCAGAGGCGTTGACCTCATTTACATATTAAAAAACAAAATATTAATTATTGAACTGTTTAAAATCCTCCAGTTTCAATGAAACTTGTTACAATCACCTGCAGGTTCTTGTGCTCTCTAAATTGTTTTTTTCTAATGCAACACATTCATTCACATATGATTACGGTTTAATAATGCATTAGGACGAGTTGTCAAAATTCAAATAGTCGAAAAATTAACAATGACAAGTATACATGCATAAAATTCTGATGTAGCACTTTAAACACGGAAACGTCAGTCGAACTAAACGCTTTACTTTAGGTTGAAAAATCATCCTTTGGCCTGAACAGTTTCCAAGTGAACAAACATTCTGTTGAAACGTGAGCTTTGATTTTTAATTACTTAAAAGTTAAATCCGCCCATCGGAACCGACTGGTCCGCGCTGAAGTGGTATTGTTGCTCCTCGGGATTGACTGAAGGCGCCACGTTCGTGTCCTCTTCTTCCGTCCCGAAAAAGTGTTCGATTATATCAAACGCTTTTTGATAAATTTCCATATTTACATGAGACTGTAAAAACTCTATTTTGTCTAAGCCTGCAATAAATTAAATCAATAATGACAAGGACCAAAATTGTTCAACAAAATTACCGTAGCATTGTTCAATAAGGACCGCGTAAGGATTGGTGCCTGAATGCGTTTTTGCATCTTGCTCGCCCAGCCTCAAAATGTTTTCCAACCCGTTCAAAGCCACTTGAACTATTTTCGCGTCCATAACAGTGAGAAGGTCGCACAAAGGACCAATGCACCCTTGATTGACCAAGTACCTAATCTGATCAGGGGTGCCGCCACTGGTAGCATTTGTAATAGCCCAGGCAGCCTCTTTGCGAGTTTTAAATTCGGCTTTACTTAAAATCTCAATAAGAACTGGAAAGATGTTGGCATCGATGACCGCTTGAATTTGTTGTCTGTTGCCGGCAGTAATATTGCTAATGGTCCAGCAAGATTCCTTCCTTACCGACTCTTTAGATGACGACAATAATTGGTGCAGACAATGTAAAGCCGAACAATTGAGGATCACTTGGGTTTGGACGTCATCGCCAGTTACAATGTTGCCAACAGCCCGCAAAGCGGCCGAAACAACGTTGGGTTGATCGTGCATGAGAAGTTCAACTAATTTCCTGCACACTCCGGCGTCGATTACCGCCTGATCAAAGCCAAAAATTAGCAAAACTTTTTGATTAATTTGTTTTTCTAAATATTACCTGAATTTTTTCGTTCGGTCCGTCCGATAAATAGCTCAAGGCCCAACACGCGTCAGAGAGGGCATCAGGGTCCGAATGGAACAAAAGACGTGCAAGGACGGGGAGTCCCGGAGAAACTTTCGCGAAATCCGGCGGGGGATTCTTGCCTCGACATAGATTCGAAAGGGCCCACACGGCGTTTCTGGTCATCGTCAGACGCGACGACTTGCTAAGCAATCTGTAATGGCAGGATAGTCCTGAGTAATTAAATGAAGCAAGAAGATTGTAGTGAAAAAACAGTAATTGCAAAAAACATTCAAAAGGATATTAATTTCAATTAATGTTGAAACAGTTATTTACGTTTTGAGGGTCGAAAGTTAAAGTTTACGCCTTGGCACAAAATGTGAGTATATTCGCCCAAGGGTGCAATTTGGTTTCCGCCCGAGATATAACGTTTTACGCACAACTGGATCAAAATGCCCAAATAAAGTTTAATTTTTAAATAATAATACGCTAAAATTAAGTCACGTGTGGCAGAAACCAAGCAATCAATTTCCAAGGTAAAATGAGTGAGCTTTTTGTCTACTTTACGGCCCAGCGGACAGTAAAGTAGACAAAAGACCCGCTAGTTTGCAATATCATATTTACGGGACTGGCTGTTCACCTAGTTTTCCATACATCATAATTTTAAACAATTTTTGTATTCCCAATTTGTACTTACTGCAGTAGAGGGACTAATATGCCAGAATCCAATATGTGATCTCGGCATTCTGGCGAATCTCCAGCAATATTACCAAGGGCCCAAACAGCTTGCTCCTGGAGCAATCAAAACAATATTAAGAACAAACTAAAACAATATTTCCAGAACAAACCTGTACATCTTCATATTGACTGCTCAGTAACTGTACAAAAATGGGTACGGCTCCCGCCTCAATAACAATGCGTGTTTGCTGGGATGTCCCTGAAGCCACATTTGTCAAGGCCCACGCCGCCTCAAACTACAACACAATCAATCTTAATTCCTCTGACAGCTTCAACAAGTAAATAAATACCTGTAAACTGCAATTGCTAGAATTTTGCAAAAACTCGACAAATCGCGGCACAATTCCAGTCTGCACCACTTCATCAATAGGCGGGTTTGGTTCCTGACTTAACAATTTGCGGAACTTTTGCGTCGCCGCCAATTGTTCCTCTACATCGTTACTGTAAAGTGCCTGTACCAATTCTGGAGTAATAGTAGGTTGAAGGGAAGCTAAAATATCGCCTTCCTGTTGAAAAAAAATGAATGGCCATTGACACCTGTTGTTCAAGTAATAACCCAACTGCTACCTGGAGATGGTCGTTGTCGTCCGGCAATAATTGATTGACGTTAACATTTCGTCGTTTGTTCAGTTGCTGTTCTCGTTTCTGTTTCCGTAACTGGACACCTTCCTCTTCGCGGCGGCGGCGAAGCTCCACACTATCCAGCGCGGCGTTTTTATAACGGTGTTTGTGGGTAGAGCCCGACATCTGCGTTGCAAGTTAAAAAAAAACAACATAAATGAGTGTTATTTAAGAACAATAGTAATATTAGTAGTGAAATGACATTTTAGTGAAGGTAATGAGTCATCAAACTGCAATTTTAGTGGCTATTGATTGAGCTGCCTAATTATTGATTTTTCCTCGTTGCCTGCATGACGTTTGCGGTATTAACGGTTATTAGAGGAAAATTTTACGGAAATTTGGCGGAAAACGGAATTTTTGGAAAAAATGAAAGTGTCAAATGTGAAAAGCACAAGTTGTCAATCCGCAGCGAATTATGTTTGAGAACGGAATAAAAACGGTTGTTGTGTGGCATTGATGTATGTGGAGGCTTCAATTACCTTTTGTTAGCGTCGAATGGTGGTTTTTATGGTCGTAAAATCGGAAAATATGTAAAATCGAGAACTACTAAAATTCTGATTTTGACAGCCCTGACGAAATTGTTTGGGGATTTTCGACCCGCTCCGATTGGCTATCTAAAGCAATTGGTAGACTTTATGTCCTTTCAACGAGGGAAATTCAAATGTAAAATCAACAAATAATTTTATTCAACTATAACTTACTTTATTTTACAAAAGTATAATATAATGAAGGAGCTAAAGGCACTAATTTAACACGTTACAGCATAAAAAAATGTCACATACTTAATTTGAAGTTATTACGCCCACTAACTTTAGCTCCTACAACTAACTCTCTACTCATTTTTAGATCGCATTTATTTAAATAAACGCCAAAAGCAATTTTTCCCTTAAATTCCTTCGAAAGAGTTTGCAATGGTTCCTTTGAGAAATTTCCACTCATTTGATCGATGCAAATCATTTGACATCTTGTACATTTTCCTCCCGCCTGAAAAAAAATAATTCAATAACCCATAACTTGGATAAAAATCGCTTACCTCAAATTTGATGTCGCCGAACAAGAATTCATCATAATCATTTTCCTCAAACGGCTTTTGAAAACTAACCACGAAATTAGGTCTAAATCGCTGTATGATTGACTCCAGGCTCTCATCCAGTCCATTTTCAAGAACTTTACTTTTTAACCAATTTACGCTCGATGTGTTTACCATTAAATATTGAGCTTTATTCGCCAAAGACAACTGAAGATTTTCATCTGGAAACATCCATTAGGGCTTGTTCGATTTTTTATTTACTAATATTTCTTTACTGTTTTTCAAAGTTCTACCAGGTGATTCTTCGTTATTAGCGTATTGTTGCAGTAAACGTAAACCTGGAGTTTTTAGAACTTCAGACAACCACTGAGCCACTTCCTCGCCGCAGTCACACCCTTGCACCTGGTCCCCGCAAACCTTACTCTGACAAAGTGAAACATTTTTTTGACTGCCGTCAGCAGCATTCAGGGGAACGGAGACGGATCTATCACATCCTGAAAAATAAAATTATCAAATATTTCCCGGTAAGTCAAAGCTTCAGGGTGATAAATCCCCATTGTTATGTCAAAAAGTTTATTGTAGACTCCCGAATCTCTATTTCAAATACTTACCAGAGAATGTTAACGTAAGAATGTTTCTCTTCATGTCTACTAGCGGTTTTATAAGACAGAGTTTCTTGTTGTGTTTTTGGGTAACGCAAACTCCCATTGAATTAACTATCATCCATTCCCTATCATATTTTAATCCAGTTGATGTTAGACACCACTTATCCGTCGCAGAAAAAGCTCCACATGATTTGATTGGATACAAAAAAATCGCATCCAAAAAAATCCCTTGACGAGTAGAATAGGCGACCTCTTTCCCAAGTTCTATTGTCCCGTTAT
The DNA here is from genome assembly GCA_951805265.1 of Schizotus pectinicornis. NCBI lineage: Eukaryota > Metazoa > Arthropoda > Insecta > Coleoptera > Pyrochroidae > Schizotus > Schizotus pectinicornis. The sequence goes on along the minus strand of OX638202.1, from coordinate 30,936,559 downwards.
CGTTCTTTTTTGAACAAAATATTGCCCAATACTTTTCCTGCAAGAGGTTCCACTGTGTTGGGAGCTTGATGATAGGTTTAGAAACAAAGCAATTTTTAATCATTTCTAACAACTTATCCGCGTCATCTTTAGTTGACATGTATCCAAACGAGACCCTTACAGAACCAGTTGGGTAACCATCTACCAAATCGTGTTGATCCCCACAAACGTGACCCGCCTGTAAATAAAACGTGAGTAAGACTTTTCACTTTTAATTAACTAGAGAAAAAAGCAAATGACTTGCCTCAAAATGTCGCTTCACGTCCTCTGAACTTAAATTGAGAAAATGTTGGCAAGCTCCGGGGTTGCAGAAGCAACCTGTTCTCAAATGGACGTGGTATAAGTTGGCAAAATGTAAAACCTCCGAGTATCCCACAAATTCCTTGTTGTCGCGCAAAACGTTAAAATTGACGATGCCGCCTTGACTGTCTTCATCCTCAAAAACTGTGCTGTGATACAAAACAACGACTGGATTCTCGTTGGAATGATGCAAACATAGTAAATTTCTATACAAATATCGGGCCAGCGAAAAAGTGTGCTTTGATATAGTATTAAAATTCAATCCAACTCTTTGGATAGCTTCAAATCCTTGCTTTATAGCTAAAATTGACAAAAAATCGACGGTACCATCTTCGAATCTGCAGAATTTTATTAATTTTCGTGGAATAACTATAGGTAAATCTTACTTTTCGTGCAGTACAGGTCTCGGTATTGATAAGTTCTCTAAACTTAAAGCCATCAAGACAGTTCCGCCTCCAAAATAGCTTTTACGAAGCACTTGCGCGCTCTTGTTCTTCACTAAGAGTGCCCCCAACCCCGTTGGGTACCCGAAAATTTTATAAAAAGACAAAGTGACGAAATCTGGCTTGAACTTGGATAAATCAAGATTGTTAGTGGCAACATAACTGGCAGCATCCAAAACAACAAACCAGTTAAAATTATCATTGAAACCCCCTCGTTTTACGCAGTCAATCCATTCAAACGGGTATTTAGTGCCGTTAAAATTACTTTGCGCCGGATACACAAAGAGACAGTTGTCACAAGTATTGATATTATCTCTAACATTAGTGACTTTGTTTGATAAAACGTTAAAAGCTTCGTCAATCTTGATGCATCTACTTTCAGGGGCATAGCCTCGCATCCCTAATACTGACGTGTGGTTGTCCTGCAAATAAGCGAGACTGCCATTTCCGTAACAAAAATTTTCGCCAATTAGCTTCAAAGATGCAGTGGCTCCTGACGTAAAAATCACTGAATACTCTTCCGGATTCGTGTTGAAATGTGACAAAAGTCTGCAATTGTAAGTTTGAAATGATAGAATACTAGAATTAATCTCAAAAATCTTACTCAAAGCGAACAATGTCGATGGCATCTTCCGTGAGTTTACTGGAAAAGTTTCTGGCGTGAGGATTTGCGTAAAGGTTTTCAGATAATAACGAGGCGATCTTGCAAATTTGCGTCTCCGAGTATAAAGTGGCACCGGCATGTTCTAGGTAGTGATGGCCTGAAAATGGGGCAAAATTAGGGACGTATCAAACGACCTAACCTCAAAGAAACGTCAAAGTGACAGCAGGTTTGACAACTCCCTCACGTGCTGTTTACTTTTAGGCACGTGAGTTGGGAATTATGGAAATTTTCAGATTTTCTGAACTTTTACCTTTCAATCTCTTGAATTCTTCGGCTATTAGTTGCTGTTGTTCGTCGGCGTAAATCTCGTCATATCCAATGAAGTTGTCCATGATTCTGTTGGTTGAACGAAGAATTTTGCTGGGACTGACTGAGTGGGGAACAATAATTGTTGTTGTTGACTCAGTGGTGTGCAAATAGAGTACTGATAAAAGTCATTATAAATCGAAAAATACTTACAGCCAGTTTACGCAAAAGCCAACGTTTAGAGGGGTTATCAAACAATTATTATTTCTATAAGTCGGTATAATGCTTGCAATGGGTAATCTCAATTTAGGACGTTGAAACTAATCTGATGATATTAGATACATTTAGGAACTATAACAATAGAGACTTGGAAATTGATACCTAAACTGCTGCCCTCCTTCATTATAAGAAATTTTAATTTTATGTTTATGTTTATGTTCTTTTGTCTATTTTAAAATCAAGAAGTCTATTTGCTTGGTTCTATGTCTCCGAATCTAATCAATTTCTGGCTTGGAAATGGGGATCAGTGAGATGCGGAATGTGGAATCGATTCGCAATTCTTAACCGCAATAGGTACAACCACAATGGGCAAAGATGATTGCTGGGCCCTACCAGCTAAAGAATAACTTTAAGGTGTTTCTTTAAGGTATTCTAATTTAAATCTTTAGCCAACGAAATTGTAAGAAAATATTTGGAATCGTCTCAAAAACGGACGATATTAAAGAGAGTCGGGCAGAAGAATTATGAGAAGCCGCCTTCGGGATCGATGAACCTGAAACAAAGAATGACCCAATTTTGAGGAAAATTTTAATTTGACGCCATAAAGAAAAGATTTTTTACAATAACGAATTACATTTCAATTAAGGCGAAGGGGAGAAGATGTGATGGAGCGTGATGCAATTTCAATCCGGAATCGGCGACGGACGACGATTTCGTCTTCAAATCTGATTTACTATTTCAATTTTCCATTCGTAAATGTTTTATTTGAATGTGAGGAAATAAATGCAACGTGGAGTTTAGCTTGCTAGGCGAAGGGTTCAATAATTTTCAGCTTAATTGCACTCCAGATGCATCAAGCGAAAAATAGAAAAAGCAAATGAATTAATTTTAGCCCGCTTCATGGTTTGAATAAGAAATTAGGCTCCTACAATAACTCACTTCGAATTCTTGTTGCGCGAAAAAATTTGGTAATTAAAAAAACATTAACTACGTTTTCTTTTATGTTTGTGAAAATCAGTCTTGTTGGTGCTTTGAAGACTTTAGTTGCTATAAATTTATATTAAAGCTGTCACGATTAGAACTCATTGTGTTTAGTATCACGGAAATGCATCAGTAATGTGTTATTGACGAGCTCCACTTGCAGTATTGTGCATGATTAAAGTCTTACAGCGAACCACCAGCAAATAGAGCTAAATATTCTTTTGCAGATTAGCCAGCACAATAATTAAAACAGTAGATATTAAAATGGTAATTTTAAAATTGGAACTTGACAAATCGGGAGATTTCCAAATCTTAAAGAGAGACACCAGTAACCTTAAGACACTTAGAGACTATCAATATTATGCTTGTAAAACTGCTGAAAACAGATGTCCACTGCATGCTTGCTACTGTTGAAAACTGAATAACTTTAGATGTTTTTATTGTGATTGTTAGAGAGCTAGAGAGGCGATCGGCAGAACTTGTAGCTAATTGCAGCAAAAGATTTTTAGACATTTCGTGAACTTGAAGAAATTTTTAGTGGATATTTTTGGTAATCGCTTTTAGGTCAGTCCAGAAAAAATTTTCTTTTTTTGCTCCAATCATTTGTTAGTCCGCAGTAATATCTTGTCAGATTACACCTCTTACGATTTAGCAAAATCAAAGTTCTTCAAACAAGAGAGTTTATTTTTTATTAAACTCTACGCTACTGCCCCGAAAATAGGTTTTGCCGGAAGGGGTTAATTCTATTCTTTTAGTATTCATTTCACTAACAATGCAGCAAGAATGGCAAAGAAAATTTGAGAACCCATTTAGTTTGTTTTGCCTTCCAGCGTTCCTCGCCCATTTTTAATCATCAAAATAAATTGAACAACACATGTGCGGGCCCCCGAATTCGATTTCCTCCGCCTATTCCATTACAAATAATGTCTGTGGCTAGCCAGTAAACCAGAAGGATCGTGAAAGCGGTCATTTTATTTTTCTTTTGTTATTTGATCGGCCATAACGCCACCGTTTCTAAACCGGGGCCGAAAGGCATCGGACTCGAATCACGTCGTCAGGACCAAAATTGTTAATCAAATGAACGTTAAAACGAAAGTCATTTTCGGAAAATAAAAAACATCAATTTGGTGCGCATCAGGGTCTTCAGAATTAACTTTAAAATAATTGGCCTAGCACTGGTTTTTATTGGACATTTAGCAAAAGTGCTATTGAAATAAGTAATAACGGTATGTTTGATGTGATTTATTAAGGTTAAAAGTTTCAAAGTCATCGTCAACAGCGCCGTGGTAAGTCAATAGTTCCTCTGTAGTTTTGTCAAAATTTGCTTCTAACTTTGTTTTAAAATTTTGTTTGTTTGTTTCTTTATCGGGATAAATAAATGCATACGTTTTTCTCTCCCGGTTTCTCGACTTTTCAAGGAAATGTTGGCGTTGAGCAAAAATATAAAAATCTAAAACGACATCAACCAGACGTAATTCCATCGGCGCAACCCGACTTGTCCTCAACGCGAAATGGTGGAGGCGCCGGGTGAATCGTAACAATTTACGATGTCGTCTCTTCCACGCTGCTTGGACAATTTAAGTTCCATTAAACTGAAAGATGCGAAAGAGTTGTCGAATATTTTCCGCTTTAATCCAGGTGGTTTCGCTTCCTAAATTATTGATTCTTCTGAAACTTTCTACAGAAATTTTTAATACTACCGTTGGGTACCGTCGCTCGACTGCTCAAAACCCAAACAATACGAGTTAAGTTCGATAGGTATCTGATCGTGAGTGGCCGTTCGTAGCGGAGCCCTCCTGTTCCCGTCTGCAAAGGACATTCCGTGAACTTTCCGTGATAGACGATCCTCGAATCAAATAATAAATTCCTTATAAAGACGTATTTTCCGGGCCGCTGACCGCGTGTCACGCGTAATATAACCCGCCGCCACTGCCGCCGTCGCTCTTCTCCTATTCAACGAGGAAGACGTCGTCGTCGTCGTCGTTGGTTTTTTATTTGCAAGTGAATGTCGAATAAGCCCCCCTCTTAATATTAGCGCTAAATTGAATCCGGCCCGTCGCCAAACGAATACTCTTTGATGTTGACGGAACACGAGGCGCGCTTTCGTTCACGACGACGACTTATTAATTGCGGAAGCATTATAAAAGTAAGCCGAGCGGTTTCTGCTCCTCGCCATATTGACTCCACAAACACCCAATTTATAACAGAACTCTCCACAATTATCATTTGGCATGTCCTTTAATCTCTGCATCTATAAAAAGTAGGTAAATTTTTCAAAATTGACGATAAAGCCAAAAAATAAAAAAAAAACATTTATTCGTAGTTTTAATTTAATTTTGTAATTAACGTTTTATTAGAGGTTTCTCAACCGACATGTTGTCGTAAATTATTACTTATACATGCGCTGAGTGAAGAAGCTTACGCTGTTTTGGAAATAAAAACGCCTGCTTCATGTTTATGGTGCAAGAAATCCACGAATCCTTGTAATTGAAGTGCAGTGTCTTGGAAAACAATAGAGGAAGTTGCATTCACAACCGGGGTATTATAGCTGTAGTTTACAAAAGCTTTTCGCTTACTATTGTGTTGTTCTAGCCGGCAATGTTCAAGCGCTCAGGTTGGTAAAGCTAACTAACAGTTAAAAAAATCCATATAATCACTAAGGGTTATCATTTTGAAAAAGAAACAGCGAAAGGAAAAATTATTACAGGTATGTACATACCTGTAATAATTTTTCCTTTATTACTATTAATTATCTAATTACTTATACCTAGCACACTATTATATACATATATATTTAAAATTACGTGTTCAAAATTAGAACACACTTCTGGCGGACACTACACTCCGGAGATGTGAGAAAGAAAGAGAAGGTTTCAGTCGGTTCAGCATTCCAGGTTATATCTAAAATACGATTTAAATAAACAGATTCAAAGAATTTGTTCACCATTCCATTACGGTCCTGTTCTTCTCCGAATACCTGCAATATTTACTGTCCTCTCGCAAATAATACTTGGAGATAACAAAAAAGCTAAAAACTAAAAAACTAACTCCGAGCGTTAGGCAAAAAACTGTTGCGAAACGGTTGATAACGGCAACAACAGTTTTTTCGTGTCGTCTGCTGATAGGTAGGACTAATAATTGCTCTTGTGCAGCAGCAGCAGTAACGTTGTTAGGTGATAATCTCAAAATTTTTGGTAAAAATCTTTAATGTGTGATAGTGTAAATGGCTGATTTGTGATCAATTTTGTTGATGGGTTCACAAACGCTGTAGTGAACTTGGTAAAGTTAATAAAAGCACTCTAACGTAAGTAAAGACAATTACAGTTTTTTACTAGCACTTAAACAAAGACAAACAGATTTTTTCAAAACACGTTATTGGAATAATTAAATTTAATCAGACTTTGAATGAATATTAATATTCACTTTCAGTTTAGTCGCAAAATAATCAAATAAACACTACAATTTTTTTCTGCAGAAATGTGTAGGGGATTAAACTATTCATATTTATTTAGGTTATAAATAACGCACGGCACTTTGACAGTAAATTGTATTCAAGTTTTGTCTTATTCTTTCAGAAATAGAGGACTTGCAGTGTGATAAGTGTACTCTAGTGTCTAATGGGAGACGACAGCGACAGGGATTGCCACCAAGGGTAAGATCTTTATGTATTGTTTTTAGCCTAACAGCCTAAATAAGGTTAAAGACACGTTAAAAATTAATTTTTATTTGAGGTTGTGCTCTAAATTACTTTCACTCAAATTCTTTTATATGAAGAAGATTAAAATTAACGTTCTTAATGTTGATTTTAGTAAGTCCCAACTACAATCCCAAAAGAGAAGGAAGGATGATCCTTTAATTTTGCAGTCGTTTGAAGATAATCGGTGAGTCGTTTCAATTTTTCGCTATTTATAATTTTTATAATCTGTTAGTGGTAGTGTGTAGTGTCGTCAAACTATAATTAAATATAGTACATATAAAAATTAAATTCTACCTGTTGAATTATACTATGCTTCAGCAATTTGTATTCAACTTTGAATATTGTTCAATAATTGTAGTAGCTTTTGTTGAGAGAATGATTGGCATGGTTATTGAAAAAAGGCCAACGTTGAGTTGAAATTTGTAATATCAGTAACTAAAGAAAATCTGAAAGTAAAATAGTATGTGGAAAAAGATCAGCAGTTGCGTTAATTTCCGTTGATTATAAAGAAAGGGTTTTCCAAGAGAAAATTAATGAACAGCATGAAAACGCTACTTCATGCTTACTAAGTATTAACAGGACACTGATATAATTTTGTATTATTTTTGAGTAACATCGCCTTGTAGCGTATTCTCGCTACATAGGATCGGATTGGAGCATTGGCTTGTAACGTATGCGGCCAAGATAATTCCAATCTTACTTTTTATTAAATGCTTCTAAATTTTGTAAAATTTTAACTGATGTAAGCTGAAGAATTGAGTAACTTGACGATTTATAAAATAACGTGTTAATTTCACTAATACTGTCATAGAGACCTTAGTTCATTTTTTATTACCTGCAGAGATTATTATTTTATATGATGGCAGATTTTTATCTCAAGTTTAAAAAATCGTTGTAAATTTATTTGTAAATATAATATTACAACCTCTTGCTTGCAAGTCAATGGGGTTAAGAAGTAATCGTTTTTATTTATTAATATATCGATTCAGGTTATCCACTTTATAAACGTTTTAGGCACGGTATATTTTCAAATATTTTTCTCCAAGAATTCAATAACCTGGTTCGTGCGAGCTCTTTACAAAAATTCAGCACTGGTATAAGGCAAAAATATCTCGATGAGGCAGCAGTTTCGTTTGGCTTCACTCTGTACGATTATTCTTAAATGTGAACAGTCTGCACTTAAAGCCACAGTCGTTTGCAACTTATTGTCTTTCCGTGCTGCAAATATGCAGATTGCACGATCTGATCAAGGATATTTTTTAAGAAACTTTCAAAGTCAATTCGATTCAACCGCATGAACATAGCGTGTTTGCTATTAATTGCAATTTGTTTTCTTTAACGAAAATAGAAAATATTATCAGAACATAGATTACGATTAATAAATTCGAGATTATTATCGTTTTGCGATACGTGAGTTGTGCCTTCTTCATTTCTTCACTTCTCTGTCTAATCCTAATTTTTGACTGGTGCACAAATTTTTGCGCAGAAATGTACGAACGAGAAGACCAGTGGCAACAAAAAAGAAAATAAATACATAGCAGTTCAAACCTGATGGTAAAATTTCCTCCGTAAGATTGCTAAGTAAATTCAAGGAGACCCTAACGAAGTTAAAGAGTGATTAAAATTTGTTATATCGAGTTGAGAACGGGCGTTAGTATAACGACGTTATGACCCTCTGATGCACATTAAATTGAAATTTTTAACGAGAATGGAACGATTCGGGTAATTGCGGAGTTGGATAAAATATCGAATTAATTCCATCAATCTGCCCCTTTCCCATTTTTGTAGACATGTGGAAACAGTGATAGAGATCGATGTTATTGAGATAGGTACCCTCATTTTATTCCTCATTTTATTAAATCCTTATAAAGAATAATAATTAGTCTTGAAGGTTTCTGATGATTGTGGGTAAAACAAAATTAACGCTATCGTTGTTTATTTTAATTGAATTCTAACGGTCGGACTAATCGTGTCTTGATCCGGGAGAGGGTCGGAGTCTTTGATTGATTCTGTAAAAAGGGCCGCGTGCCTCGAACGGCGTCTTTTCCAGTAAAATATGCAAATGCGAAAAGGACGTTAAGATTTCTTTTCCGCGGAGTTTGTTATGAAATGCTCGTTAGTCGAGAGAACTTTGGCGATTTCTTGCCCGAAAAAGAACAGGCCTTTAAAACTTTCATTTCGAGAACAAGTTGGACCATAGGCGGCGATTCCGGGACAGCTCAGGTGTTCGGTGAGGCTGATGGCATTGTGGCAACGACATAATTGAATCGCAACGCTTTTCATTGGAGAAACGACTAGTACGAGTGTTATGAAAATGATTAAAAAGAACTTGCGGTTGAAGACGTTTGTTGATTATTCCTCCTGGTTGCCTCTATCAAAAATTAAATTTTCATGAATTAATAGAAACCGTCGATTATTTTCTTTCTTGGAACTGAAACTATTTCAACTTTATTTCAATTGAGTTTAACCACCTGCAATCGATGACTTATTCAAAAACGTACGGAGCTTTTCCGGGATCTAATTAAAACTTTTGCTATTTGAAGAAAAGTTGCTGCATCTCCCAACACCTAAATTCGACTTTTTACGATTTAGTGGTAAGGCGATATCATGAATAATTTAGATTTGATCCGGAGTTTGGTGAATAGCCTTGCACTTAATTCAACAAAAAAAAAACCTTTTAAATTACTCGAAAAGGATGTCTGGCAATGCCACTTTTTAACCACAGAGGTTTTCTAAAAGAATAAAAACCACAAAATCTTGTCGAGACTATAATCACCAAGTAATTCACCCGATTAATGCTACAAATCTCAGAGACACTTTAACCTCTTCAGATAAATTATTTATTGTCGTAGAAATTATACAACTGTTAAATTATTTACTATCACTTTTGCTAGTCAATATTACATTTGGTTTTCTTAAAAGCCCACTAAATTAGACTTTTTTCTTTAAATTTCCTCGCGCCTTGTTTAAAGTAACATCGTAAGTCTTTTAAGTGAGCAAATCCATTGAATTCTGATTTGCGAACAGCGTTTGCGACGCAACTTCTTCACTGCTGAAAGCGACTTTCCCGGCTTATATTTAATTCAATATCATTATTGAGTCGTCGTTGGTGGTGGCGTTTTCAAGGGTCCGAAATTGAAGTGTGTTCAAATAAAGCAAGGCAGTCAGCAAGCGAACGAAAGGAAGGAGGAAATTTTGAACGGATTGCGCAACGCACCATCATCAAAAATAATCCTCCAAGTGTGTTTTCCTACTTCGCTGTCGCTCTTGGGTCGTTAACGTAACGCAATTGATTGCTCTGAAATTGTGTCCTTCGATAAGGAACGACGATCACAAAGCAGGTTAACTGATAAAAAATAAGTGTGTTTATGGCATTGTGCGACACCTTAACAAATAAGATAAAGAAGAATTTTGTGAAATTTTCAGAATTTCTCATGATCGTGAAAACAGAATTCTTATAAACTTTTTTTGTTAGGTCTTGTTTTATTAGAAAGATATCATGAGTTTGGATTTAGATAAGAGGTTTTTGGGAAACTGTTCGGCTTACGGCAATATCACCTAGAACAAGTGGAATGGGATAAAGGATTACCTACAACACGTCTTATTTTTAGAGGAAAATCGCATGACCCGATTTGATCCTATTTTGCGAAGCCTGGACAATCCCTATCAACTCCACATACTGCTTCATTATTAACCGCGCATAATTAATAATCAATTTGGGATTAATGTTAGTCCGGAATTGACAGTAATCAGATAATTTAATTACAATGCATTCAATTAATTTGTTAAGTTAAACGGAAAAAGAAGCTGGCTGCTGTTCAAGGTTTAACTCAGTTGTAAATATGATAATTTGGTGTACAAATATATCGAAACTGTTGTTAATTTGATCGTATTTATTCGTTAAATTAAAAAAGAAGATTTGAAATCAAATTAATTGTATTGAAGTTGTCCTGTTTATTTAACAGTAATTTATTTCATATTAAATTAATGCACATCTATTAACAATTCCAATAAATCATTCAGCTTGTTCAACATAATAAAATATTGTTCCAGCTGTAAAAATAATCCGATCAATAATAATTTATGAAACATGAAATAAGGGAGATAAATTTGGAAAGTAATTTTATTTACATCTAAGCATTAGAATAGAAACTTTTTAAATTATTCTTGTATATCTTTTTACAGAAGTTTGAGAAAGTTGAGGTTTATAAATTTCTTTCTCGTGGCAGGTTTCAACTTATGGCATAGTTTTTGGCCAGTTGTCTATGGATTTTGGGCACATCAGTAGATTCTGGTTTTTGACCTAAAATATTTTTTCTTGTCACTTCCTCCGATATAACATCCGTTATTCTAAGCCTTTTTAGCAAATATCTAATGCCGTAATGAAATTTCTGAAGTCGATTTCAAAACCAGATAACAAAAATTGAAATTAGGCTCCAAAATTTTACTTTCAGCAAAAGACACAAACTGGTCAAAAGTGAAACAATCCTTTTTGTAACGGAATTGTTGACGAGTTCTAGGGCAGCCGCAGACGGCGCTGATATCCAGCCACGTTCTTTGATCAACAGTTTGTTTACGGGTGCTTCCGGTACATTTGCAATTTACGCGCTGGATTTCATAAACTTGCAGGTGTGAATGGGGAATTTATTGACATTTCCCCCTATTCATGCTCGAACCGTAATCAAACCCAATAGTTCCGGTACAAATACGTAATGTGCACAATACACGCAGCCCGCCATCAGACAACAGCCAGTCAGTTGGTAATTTCAATGGCCGTCACCTGCACGATTTCGTCCCATTTATGATTTTGTCGCGCCAAGAATTAATTTTAAATATTAATTTTTACGAGGATCAACCCGGCCCGGTCCCGTTTATCCGTTTAAGTGGCCACTGCCATATTTATGGCCGCAATTATCCGACTTTTCTTCAATCTCCACGCGTTCTTGCCCAAAGCACTCTGATTCTTGAATAATTGAGACGCGCCAAATACTAATGAAGTTGCTTTGTGCCCCCATCACACCCCCTATCTTTGTCGAACGAGGATATCCAGGTTCATAACGAGCTTATCTACGCAGCGGAACGAGCAAAACCACGAAATATGGACGGCAGCTTTGAAAAAAAAACGAAAATATTTGCATACATTTTCAGGCTGGAATCGTTTGAGTTTTTTTGTAGCGTTTCCGACTAAAGGTGGGTTGTTTTACTAACAGGAATGCCGATTAATGCGTTTATTTTGGAAACATACCATCGACAGGGAACAACTGGGAAAAATGGTGCTAAAAAAATAATTGTGGTGCCTTTCTCGAATTGAGAGAAAATTCTGGTTGGTGACAAACAAGCTCCTGGTATCGGAAAGGTAATTAATTGAAACGTTTCGATGCGTCTTTAATTACAATTTATTTCTTTAACCTATGTACATATAAAAAAAATTTAAAAATTTAGGTTTAAATTATAACAATAACATACTATAAAATCGTTTACGTGGTTGCTTGACTAGAACAATGGTAAAAGTTCTTCTGTATAACATGCATCGGTTAACTAATTTACTTGCTAGCAAATTCGTTAAAGGAAAGTTCTCGTCATCACGTTTCTTGTTTTCGCTTTTTCGCTATGACGCTTCACTTGAACTGTCGATAATCGTTTATTGCTCAACTTTCGAAGAAAATCTTTGCCAGTGCCGCTTCCGCTCCGGCTCATTCAATATCTAACAAGTATTTACAGGTAATGACAAAAAATCAATAACAAATAATAACAATTTTGGTGGAAGTTGCAAAGGACATAATAAGTGCTAATTGCATCACAGTTCCGACAAGGCCAACCAAGATTGTTTCGAGTTGGTAGTAGCCGAAAATTATGCTTTCTGGAGTTACCAACTTGGGAAAATCAGTACCTTTAGCGCCACATCCACATCACCCTGTATAAACAGATTAGATAGCATATTTACGATTCTGCACGTCTGGAGAAACTGTGGAAGCAAAAAAATTTATCTTCTAATTTGCTTTTGATAGGTAGATACGTGAACGGTTGTATTAATAAAATGTCTGAAGTAGTTCAGAATCTTTAACTAATATACTGGGTAGACCATAAAGAAACTCTAATCGTGATGGTATTCAATACTTTTAACGCGAAATAAAGAAATCATAAAGGTCAAAACAATAGAAAATGGGTAGATATAATATTTTCTCTCTATTCAAGTTTTTCTTGAAGCTCGCTTCAGATTATTTTAACGTAAATCTTTGCAATCTTCTTTGCATAGGGGTTTAATCTTGTCTACTTCTTAGTCTTCCAGTAAATACTGTCACTGTTAAGCGCTCACGTCGGCAAAGAAGTTTCAATCATCGGAGATCGAACGAAACGATTTCCATTGGCTAATTGACGATGGTTCATCCATATTGTCTTGAGGGCCCGTCCGCGTAATTAAGAGCGATCATCGCAAAGCACTAAGGGAGCGTCTGTAATCCGCTGATATGATAAACGACGTCCGCACACCCCTAATTAAGGGTAGTCGTGTTCATGTTCGTTATAAAATGGGGATGGCCGCCGTGTGCCCCCGCCTCTCCACTTTGTATCGAAAAGTGTCGATACGAGATATATTCCGGCGGCACTGCCGGCTCCCTCTTCACCGCCGCCCTTTGTTTCTTCACTTTCAAATATCCCAAGACCGACACCAAAACTATAAACACCACGAACCCCATACAACAGCCGATGATTAACCCCAAACGCCGCGTCAGAATCGATTGCACCCCCAATCCGTGATCGGGAATACTACCGGGACCAATATGCAAACTATCCGGCGCCCCTAAAGTATTAACTTCCGCACACTTGCTGGTCGGCGAATCCACCAGTAGAGGCAGCATGGCGTCGTTGAAGACTTCCAGATTGTAGCGGGCTGTCGTGTTTTCGGGCTTGCGGGCCGCCAAACGGGACTCCGCCTGTTCCCGACGATGGGACGCCCAGTTCCCGAGAGCCAAAACGCATATTAAATAACGCGTGCCCGGGTAGAGCTTGGAAAGCTTCATGGAGCGGGAATTGCGGTCCAACAGTCGGCCTCGGATCTGAAACAAACAGTTTTTTTTCTCTCAGAGATTTTCTTTTATAATTTATATGGGTTGGAAGCGTTGTGAAAAGGAAAATTGTTTAAAAGGCGAAGCCGAACTTGGAAGGAACACTGGGCGCAAATGAGGAGTGCTGACGGAATGAGAACAAAGACTGACGGTGTCGACGAGGTTAGTGATTATGAGGGGTATAAGAGGTGATGCGACTTAGTTCCGGTTTTTACGGCGCTTTGGTTTCTGAGGTTTTGTTTTCAGGTATTTTCGTCGCAATTACAGTAGGACTCCAAGTTGAGTCGTTAATTTTTATTTCGAGCTTCACCCTCTTTCATGGAACTGTCATTAAAATGACTTGCTCCAATGAACATCGCGTCCGCACAAAATATCGGGACGAGATCAAATTCTCTGTAATACGATAAACACGAAGAGAATGACTAAAGATCATTTTGACGCAAAATAATAATTAAATTACATGAATAATAAAAATTCTAAACATGCAGACATTCGGATATGGACAAATTTGGCCAACTAATTAAAACTAAATTGTCTAGCTTTCTATGGTACACCTTCTCATTCTGATGACTACTAAACTCTTCGGGTACAACAAAAACATTTATTTTTTAAATTAGTTCTTGAACTGTCGCCAATGACGTCGGCTGTTCTTTGCTTTCTACTAGCCTTACTAATTTGGGTAGACTTTGAGGTTTTTCCGACAAATAACCGTGGTTGCCTCTTACCTCATCCACTATATCCATGGAATAGTAGGCCACTTGGTAGCCGTGTAACCCGGAATGGTTGCGACTCTGCCACGAAACCAGAACCGAAAAAGGTTGAATGTCTTGGATCCCCAATTTAACAACCAGAGGTTGATCACAGAATTGCTCCGGATCGAGGTCGAGGAAGACGCGTCCTCTCAATTCCGGCGGGTGTTCGCATCGCAGTTCCAAAGTGTTGGTCCTCTCCACGATCTTCTGGTGGTCGCGCAACCACTCCCATAACTCTTGCGAGTCGCAGCTGCAGGACAACGGGTTTTCTGCGGATGAGAAAGCGTTAATGGTTATTAACGAGAATCAGAGGTGTTGGAAACTTTCGATTCAGCTAATTTGAAAACTGATTTTAGAATTTAATTACCCTCGGTGCGAAGACTTCGGATCTGCGTTTCCAGCGGCCTGAACGCGTTTAGCGGAATGTTTTCCAGATAGTTCCTGCTCAGGTCCAGCGTCCTCAGTTTTTTCAGCGGCCTGAACGCCTCGTTGGACACCGACGAGATCCAATTCCCGTACAAATACAGCTCGGCGAGGTTGTCCAGGTGCTGGAACGTCACCCGGCTGATCCTCGCTATCTGATTGAACGACATGTCCAATATTTGCAGAGCCCGCAAATCAGCCGGAAACTCCTCAAGTTCCTTGAGGCGATTGTGGGTCAAATTAAGCACCCGCAAGTGATTGAGACCTTGCAGCCGTTCTTGCGGCAACAACTCCAATTCATTCACCCCCAAATCTAAAGTGAGCAAATGGGGCAAACTGCCGAAGGCCCCGGGAGAAATGCGCGAAATGCGATTGAAACCGAGATAAACGTGGAGCAAACCGGGAAAGTTCTCGAAGTCTTTGCTGGTGACTATAGTTAAGTTGGTTCGACTTATGTGGATTTCTTCCAGGGACGGGTAGCGGTGGGATGAGGCGATGTCGTGAATGCGGACTAAAGGGTTGCCGGTTAAATTTAACCAAGCGAGACTGGGAAGAGTGTTTTCGGATAAGGCGGAATTGGGAATTTGACGGAAACGGTTACTCGATAAATCCATACGCCGCATTAGTGGCGAGTGATGGAAAAAGTTGGCAGGTAAGGCCGATAACGAGTTGCCGCTTAAATCCACTGATAATAACTGCGTCAAGTTGGATGAAGCGAAGCCGGAAAGGGACGAAATCAAGTTGTTTCTCAAATCAAGTTCTTTTAAATTCGGCAAACCGTTGAGACGGGAAATGTCGATCGTTGTCATTTTATTAAAGGAAAGCGCCAAAGTTTCCATTGTTGATATGTTAAGAAGCGCCGTGTAAGGCAACTCTTTGAACAAGTTGCCTGTTAGTTTCAGTTCCTTGAACACGTTGAGGTTTAAAAAAATTCCGTGCGCCAATTCGGCGATTGTGTTACGACTCAGGTCGATGGTGAGGAGGTTCTTGTTTTTGGCGAAGACTCCGTTGGGGAGTTTCTCGATTTGGCAGGCGTCGAGCGAAATTACTTGGAGCGAAGGCAGGCCGTTGAGACTTGCGCTGAATAAATCGCTGAAATTATTATTGGACAGTTTCAGGACTCGCAATCCGGGTATATCCAAATGCGATAAATCCCTCGAAGTCAACTTGTTCGCGTTCAAGTTGAGCTCGTTCAAGTTGTCGAGGCCCCTGAAAGCCCCGGCTTCTATCCGCGATATCGAGCAATTCATTAGATTGAGCACTCTTATGGGCAATCCTTCTTGAAAAACGGCGTCGTGAAGCACTACTAAACGGTTATGCGACAAGTCTAGAGTTCTTAATTTCTTCAAATTAGTTAAAGCTCGGGGCTCTATCGTTTCCAGGGCGTTGTAAGACAAATAAAGTTCTTCGAGTTCGTGCAGTTCGGCAAAAGTTCGTTTCGTTATCTCCGACAATTGGTTCATGCTCAAATCGAGGAACTTCAACGCTTGCATGGGCTCGAACGCGTGATCTTCGATGTATGCGATGCTGTTGTTGGTCAAGTAGACCCTCTGGATCAGCAGGAGATCGCGAAAGAGCGCGCTGTCCAACCTCCGGAGTCGATTGTGTCCTAACCACATGATTTGAACGCTGGATTGTCCCCGGAGCGAATCGTTATGCAGCGAAGTTATGCTGTTGGAATCCAGCTGGATCGAAACTAAAGACGGCGATTCGTGCATGAATACGTCGCCCAATTCCGCGATCACGTTTCCTTGTAGATTCACGTGCTGCAAACTCTGCAAGCTGCGGAAAGCGCCCGAATCAATCGACGCTATTTCGTTATTCTGCAAATGCAACTCGAGGAGCGCCGGCAAAGGATCGAACACGCCTCTGTGGACGCTCTGCAGTCGATTATTGTGGAGTCTAATTTCACGCAAACTGATTGTTTTATCGAACGTTGCCGGCTCCAAGTCCGAAATCCAGTTGCTATCCAAACTCAAAGACGTCAAGTTGCGGTTTTGCTCGAACAAATCTCGGGGAATGTTCGGCACGAAGTTGGAGCTTAAATGCAACTGGGCCAGATTGACCAAAGTCGCTAGAGCGTCGGGATCGATCCGTCGAATAGCGTTTTGTTGCAAATAAATAACCGATAAATTCAACGAATCTGTGAAGGCGTCCGAAGGAATCTCCAGAATGTTGTTTTCGGAAAGGAACAGCTCCTTTAGGTCCGGCAGGAACGCGAAAACGCCACTTATGTAGTGGACGTGATTGTGGCTCAAATCGATCGATCGCAGTTTTTTGTTGGCCTGAAAAGTGGTGGCGTCCAGAAATACGATTTTGTTGTGACTCAAATCCAGCGATTCCAGGTCGCGCAAAGAGTTGAAAGCGTCCGGATGCACGCTTTCTATCACATTGTAGTAAAGGGACAACGTTCGGACGGAGGGGCAAGGCCGGAAGCAATCCTCGCCCAATTTTTCAAAATTGTTGGAACTCAAATCCAAAAACAGCAACGATCCCAACCTCGAATAGCCGTCGTCGGGAATAAAACTAATTTCGTTCCACGCCAACCTCAAAAGTCGCAACCTCTCCAACCTTCGAAACGCCGTCATGGGAAAACTCAACAATTTGTTTTCGGCAATGTCGAGTTCCGACAGCGAATCCTCCAAACCGGCGAAAGCGTATTCCGACACTTTCCCGATTTGATTCCCTTTCATGTTCAACTTGATCAAACGGAGACCGTAAAAACTATAACTAGGCAAATCACTAATTTCGTTACTGTCCAAGTCCAACGCGATCAACTTTACGAGCCCGGTAAAAGCTTTCTGAGGAATCTCTTTCAGTCTCCCCGACACCAGACTGAGAGACTCCAATTCGGGTTTGATGGCCGTCAAACAATCATCGCTGACTTCCTCCAGGTTCGACTGGGAGATCTGAAGATGGCGAACGGTCGTTCCTTCGGGAAAAAAGTCGGCGGTGAGGCGAATGGCAGTTTTGTCCAAATCGTAGACGCTGAGGGACTGGATGGGACCGGAAATGATCTGGAGAACTTGACGAAGAGAAGTGGCGGTGGCGGCGGGGCATTCGAGAAAGATGCCATCTTCGAAATTAAAACAGGGACAAGAGGGGTTGGCGGCTAACGTTGGACATTGGTTGTCTTGGGCGATAACCTGCAGGCCGAGGAGGCTCGCCAATATTAGCAGGGCGGCGGCATTGGAAGCCATCATGGGACCTTCATGCGCGCCATGGTGCGGACGGTTGCTGGCTCTTGTGCCTGCAACAAAACACACACATCAGGGAGGAAAATCAACAATAGGGGCGTAATTACGACACTTGTATAGGCGCGACTGTGCTTCATTACTGATTTGCCACATGTCCAAAGGAATTTTAGGAAATAACGTGGCAATACAGTCAACAGTTTGACATTTTAGTTGACGCTTCTTGTTTACGTAAAATTACGAAATAATTTCAATTCAGGAAACAAGCTCTTACGGAATGATTAATTTCATAAACAACATTCGTTGGACTTTGAGGTTGGCTGAAATTTGAGGCAATAAGTGGGGTGGTTTCGTTCTGGGGCGATTTAAAGCGTGTTTTTGGGGTTTAGCCAAATTTGCGTAATTCGGCAAATAAAGCCGTCCAGGGGGCGTAATTAATATAGCACAACAGCGACTTGAACAGATGCGGTTAATTGAGTCAATATGTTATTTCGTTCGGTTATTTACGTCCATCTCATTTTGCATTCATATAGCGTAAGCTGGGAACTGACCTCGCATCCAGCTTAAACCGCCAGGACTCCCGACTGATTAATTTAAAGGGTAACGGATCATACTTTACATTAGCGAAATTAATCCAGCGACCCGCTCAACTTCTCCACCTTAATAATAATTAAATTCCGGCACGTCGTTTTAATGGAAAACTAGAGGATTTTGCTCCACGCCAACCTTGTCATTATTAAATGTGAAAGAATGATAAAAATTTTAACTAATGTTTGATAATTTGTCAAAAAATTATAAGCTTTGAAACGACAGCTTCGGGACTTCGGTCTGATCAAATTCAAATTTTTGGCGTCATCGATTCAAAGAGCTATTGGCTATCAAAAGAAGTCTCGAAAAAAGTGGTGAAAAGTTACCGGATTTCTTTACTGAAAGAGTTTTGCGTTGAGGAATTTGTCAAAAGAAATAGTATTTTCTCGATTTCTCATGCGAACTTCATTGTTTCAAACTTAGGAAGAGGGGCTTCAAGAATCGATGCTCGCGGATAATCTTGTCGGCGCGGCAGCTAACTTGTTAGGTGTTTTAATTCATTTAGGGGGAGCGCCTCGGCTACACCTCTAAGAAATAAATATTCCGCACAACGGGTCCCACCTTTCTAACATCCCTGATGAGAATGTAATTTACTAAAGCAGCCGAATCCAAATGTTGCATTAGCGTAACTAAGAGGAATGCGCACTTATAACCCGCCGCTATATTACAACTAAAACACAAGTTTCCAACCCCTAATTGGACGTAAATATCCCACGTTATGGTTCGGTTAACGCACGTCGAAACAACCCGTCGTACCTGCTTTGATTGAACCGCTGTTACAATTTAATGTTCCGTCATTGTTACCAAGAATCAACCCTCAAAGACTCTCAATACAGGGAACTTGTCTTACACGAAAATCTCGTGTATTAGCGCAGACCGAAACGGTAGCTTCCTCTCCGGAGACTCCCCAACTTAAATATAAACTCAATAAGAAACTTTCTTACGCGCTTTCTGTTTAAAGCGGAAACTTTACGTTGCGAGCAATCGCATTCCGCTAATTAATCCGCAAATTTTCGGCCTATCACGGAAATCTCTTGGAGCTTTCCCGCGTCGCGTGAAAGTAGTACAAGAAGGGCTGTCGAGGCGCGGGCGTGATTGGGCAAATCGGAACGCTGCTTAAGTTTAATGGATTATGCATAATGACGTCTCGACCGAGTTACGTTGTGAGAGGAGTTCACGAGGTAGATGAGGGAGTTTATCACGATGTTTACAGGTCTATTCTGTATCTCATAACAGCGCTGTTACCGCATTTTGTTACGCATTTTCTTACCAAAATATAGAATCTGCCCAATATTAGTTTGACAAGAATTTTCGTAATTTTGAGAATAAAAGTGCTGTAGCTATGATACACAACATTTTTACTCGCAAAATTTTTAAGATAATTTTGGTAAGAAATTTTACGAGAATTCTTAAGTGTGTAAAACGGCTCTTACTCAAGTAAAAAGATAGGTACTAATTTCTCAATTACTATAAAAATACTGCTACATTTATTTTTAGGTATTATTTTTAGAGTGAAGAACGGATTCAGATGTAGGCTTATTGTCATAGAAGAAATGCAGATGTAAACACGAACATGGCATTGGAGAGTCTGAATAAGTAGGTAGGTACTACTCCTGCCATATTAATCTGAATGACGCTCAAAGCTGAGAAGCAGATTTTGCCAAATTTTTGTTAGATTGCAACGGGCTTCCACCGGAGGTTCGGCAGTTTTATAACAATATGGGAGCATTACTTTCATAATTTACAGAGGATTTTACGGTTTCTAATATTGTGCAGTAAAAGCCTTACTCACACAGTTATTTTCAAGGCGTTCAGATTAATATGACGGGAGTAGTACCTAAAGTACAACCACTTGGGAAAGAGTACATGAATTACCGTGGAGAAGTTATTGAATGTAATAGACGATGTCGTGGAAGAAAAAATGTGGAAGGCAATTGCAAACATGGAGCGACCTACAGCAAACAATTACCACGACAAGACAATAGTCAAAACGCATCAAAAAGCAAAAGAAAGAGGCATTGGCAACATCGAAGAAGTTGAATTTGGAAAGTTTAGGGTGCAGTCGGCGACAAGTGAGAAATATTATTTAGTTCTATTTGGAAATGTAATTGTGTGTGATTGTCAAAGTGTGATGTGTAAAGTTTGCGAAATTTGTATGCACAAATATACGTGTGAATGTGTTGAATATTTGGTGAAGAACACGATTTGTAAGCATGTGCACATGGTAGCAATGCCTATAAAAGGAGAATGCGTGCAGCTTCCGTTTCAGCTATTGTTGTAGATAATGAAACAGAAAGAAACTTAAGCATAGAGGTATACCGTCGGAGAAGAAAATTATATTGCAAGAAAGAAGCCGTTGTAAAATTTGTAGAGAAAAAATGTTGCAGAATTAACGAGGCGAAATAGATAGATGAAAAAACCCAAACGGAGATTCGTATGGAAGAATATATTAGGCGACTTAAAGAATTGGATGACGACAAACTCAGAAAATTTATCAATGAATCACTACCACAGCTAAGAAAATACGAAGAATTATCCAAACCCGCTAAGAGGAAAATGGACCAACAAACTTAGAACTACCCGGAGAAGAAACAGAACAACTAATTTTAAGTAGGTATTTCATTACATTTTTTATTTAATTATTTTTAAACGTACATACTTAGTAAGAATACATTTATGGTATCTATAACTGTTAATTTTTTATTTATTGTGAATTATGTATTAGGTATATTATACCTATCTACCTACCTTTTATTACATTGATTTAAAAATTGTTCAAACAATGATGCTATTCGCGCGGCAAGTTGGGAGAGTTCCTCAAAAGTATCGCCCATGCGCAGAGGCCTCCTCATTCGTGAATTTTAGTGTTTCCTCGTGCACACACCCACCACACCATTCTTACTTCCACCCCACCCCACCACGGCAGCAAGCAGTATTCGAAAATCGACCAAAGTGACCAACGGGCAACGCTTGCGCTTGGGTCCTGTACTCCTGTGTTCTGTGACCTTGTGCTATTTGAGTGTTTCTTTGCAGAATTGCAGTCGTGGTATGTCCAAAAACACTGATAAAAAACACTATTTAGTATCTTATTTTAGATAAAATGGATTTGAAGAAGAAAATTGACGATTTTCGTCAGTTACAATCCGAGCGTAAATTAGAACGGAGCAAGAAAACAAAAAAAAAAGAGTTTTACCGCATTAGTTAAAGCCGAAGAAGGCCTGTTCACGTTCCAGGCGAACATTAATGTGTTCATGGGAATAGGCATATCAATTATACAACAACATGCCGTAAACTGTCATCCCAGAAGAAATATATTTTTCTTAGAAGACCACGTGGACACCTATGATTCCGAGGGCACTACCCTAGAAATAAATTTCAAGCCGGATTCCCTACGTCCGGACACTCAAATAATGTTCGCTACAATAGAAGAACGACAGGCGTTTGAAGTTTCTTTCAGAACCTTTATGGGATACAGGTAAAAAACATATAATAATTGTTTCTCTATGTTTGAATCTCACAATTTGTTTGTTTTTTATATCTTGTTAACTAGTTTTTTTATTCTTTCTAGCAATTCTGAAGCACTTATGTCCTGATTTAGTATTTAGTATGTTATGTAAAGTTAAAGTTATTGTGATCACTGTAACGACAGTACACTAAACACTCTGAACACACAATATTAAAACCGCTTTACAAACCCACACTTATTGCTTATTATTCTAGATATAGCGTCGCCTAAGACGTTACAATCACGACCCAATGTTACTTTGTAATTCCTACTTTGTAACTAATTTCACGCTCTTATATTCTAGTGGATACTTAAGGTACTTCAACTAGCACTTTTGCTCTACAATGTAAAGTTTTGCGCACGAGATGCTGTTTTGTAATCACTTGACTAACAGTTACGTAATAAGTAGCCCTCATATATATTACAACTTCGCCCAGATGAGATCAATCGTTAATGTTAAATCTTTGGGAGTGTTATGTATATTCGGGTTCGTACTTTATTACTTCCGTTAACTATTACAAATCAATTTGGCACTAACTAAGACAAAACGCATTGTTCTTCCGCGCAGCCGCTTCCACGCAGACTTTTTCCAGGATGGCAACCTAAGAATGCAACAGGGAGGCTGTTACACCTCCGGATTCAGTGTTGTGCGTAGCTGGTTCTGACGAAATGGTGAGCTCTGTTGCTAAAGTCTCTCTCCCTATTGTTGCACTTTAATTTGTTTATCTTTTGTACCATTATTATTTAATTTCTGCTGTAAATTAACCGACCGAATACAAGTAACTTTTTGACAATGTGTGGTGATCCTCAACGGCCAACCTGAGAGGGGACGACGACAAGAAGTGATTTACAGTATTTGAGAAAAGAGTTCAACATTGACAAATGAAGAAATTCTGATGATATGGTAGCTGTATCAATGAAAGTGGAAGAATGGAATGCAAATGGAAACATTTTTGTTCAAGAAAATAGGTAAGTATAAGACTCTGTCAGCTCGCGATTTGCTTCTTTCACATGTAATAAACGTTAACTTCAACGACTAAAACTTGAAAATCAACTAATTTTCCTAAAAAAAATTGATGATTTGAGAAAATGTGAGTTAGAAGTATTAGAGGTTAAAAATAAGGGTAAAAAGTCAAATTCAACGTTGTTTTTTATGTTTTGATAGAAGTACCGGTTTTGTGTTGAAAAGAATGCATAGAAAATAGGAAAATAACTAAGAAAACTAGGAATAATAATTGAAGTAAAAAAGTTACGCATATTAGACAATTAGACTACTTACTTTACAATTTACTTATGGTGAAGCGACTTTTATGGGTTCGTAACTCGTAGCTTGCAGAATCTGAGGAGGACTCGGCAACAATTGTCTAAATATAACAACAGTTGAATGGAAGCCTCGGTGCAAATAATTAATATAACACTTGCAACAAGTTTGCTGTTGGCTGGCTCTTGAAAATGATATTGTTGGTGTGTATCTGCAGCGGGTTCCTAGTTGACAAGCCAAATGTTTGTGCGGCTCCTTAGAGATCTTCTTTCATGCGGTACATATTAAACAACTGAAAAACGTTGCAATAATCTCATATTGATACACATTGGCAATTATGATATTTTTTAGACATCAAAGACCTTGAGGTCTAAAGCGAGCGAAAATGATCGAGGTTTCCGTCGTGCAACAAGCTGCTTTTGTGACACTTTCAATGAACCAATAATGCTAAGTCGATTAACAGACGGGCTGTAAATTTCTGTTCTACTTTACTGAATTGTGAAGGATTACGTTATGCAAATACAGCGGGTCGAAATCGGCGTTGATCGAATTAGGCGAGCCGACCGCAGCGCATGGAAATCGTACACTCAAACCGGCCACATCCTTTACATAATGCACCGACATCGGTCTGTTACTAATCACCCGACCCAGATACCATCAATTTGCAAGAGCCTGGCGTGGAATTTAGTCGAGGGGAGAATGAGGAAACTCGCCTTTTTGGTGGATGCGCCGGGTGAATGCTGAAACTTTAATGCAATATTTATTTGAAGCCACCTAGAACCATTCTCTTGTTAGAGACAGTTGTTGTCAAGGTCCGTAAAATTTCAATTTAATTCTTTTGGAGCAATAATCGGCAAATTAGTTTCCAGGCCCAGCAGAGTGGCGTATGTTCAATATAAGCTACGACAAGATTCTTGAAAGTCGATAAAAAAAATTGTGTATAAGAATGAGGTATAAGCGATGGTTTATATTGCTGAAAATTGCTGCTTTGTGGCAAACGACGAAAGTGGAATTGTTTGTAAAGAAACTTGCGGTGCAATTTTATGACGCGCGAGCCGAGGAACTCCGCTTTAACCGGAGTCTTGGCCACCTGCCCCAGTTGGCAAACTTCAATTTTGCTGGTCGAAAAACGTAAATCGTCGCAAAAGAATCAACAGAACTCCTGCGGTTACTCCTGACATTTATTTCTACTTTTCAACGGTCAAACATCCACCCACTTAGATATCTTCGGGCACTTTTCTCTCCCCCAACTCGATTTTTATTTCATCGCAACGCTCTTTGACTGCGCAAAATTAACAAGAAAAAATCTACAATGCTTGCACCTTATTTAATACTTTCTTTTATCTCGCACTTCATTGTGATAACGCAAAAAAATTGCGGCAAACAACTTCGCGTCTTTTAATTTTCCACTTAATATACGAAATCACGTTTGAGTTATCGTTTACATTAAAAAAAGACACACAAAAGTGCTTTTGTTTAATGTTGGATGGGGCGGGATTTCGAGGGTGATGCGAATAAAGTCGTCGTAATTTTATCGTGTTTGCACTTACTTGGACCGGATCTCTGGCGGAGTTTTACGGCAAATTTTACGTTTTGCAAATAACGTTATCGCGGTCTGTTCGACTAAGCTTGACAAACAACATTTCGAATTTCTCCATCAATTTTTGATTTTGCTTTTACGGACGTTTCTCTTTAGACAAAGTTTGCAATTGTGGATGGTTAACTGGCTCCAAGAGCAACAAAACTTAAAAAGCATCTCGCAGCAGCGCTAGATGATGCCTTTTCTCTACTTACGGCTTGAGGTCTTTGAAAAGCCACCCTATCAAAGCTTAGCCATAGCAATAACGAATCCTTCCATAAAGGGATCCACCGACGTTGATAACAGTTTTCATAAGTAGTATTCCTAGTATTTGATGTCTTTACCGTAGGTTTAAATATTTTTAGGGTGTAAGTTCAACACTTTTTACTTTTTGATCATTGTACAACAAGGGCGGACTGCACTGGATTGGGCTTTGTGAGTATGCAGGCAAGTGTCTTTAGTTACAGAAAAATTAAAAATTATTTTCGTATTATAGAGGGTGTTAAAGCGACAAATTTGAGGTGGTTATAAAGGACACCAAAACCAGCAATTTTTGTCAGCTTAAAGGGGCTTTTTTAATAACTGAGCATTTTGATTTTTAATTTCCGGAATTTTGCATAAGTATTTGTTTGCCCCTCGACGTTGATAGATACCGTTTATATCAATTTATAAATAAGTTGAAGGCTTGCGTGATGGCGGCACACTTTCAAAACGACGGTTAAAAATGGGCTGTTTATTGATCGCCTACGAAATGAGCAACCACCTACTATTATTCCTCTACAATGAACACAATTCCACCCAAGGCCGTTTCTACTATTCCATGCATACACCGGACTTCGGACTTGTTGGAGATGCATGTTCGAGATAGGGGAAGCGTTTATGCGGACGCAGTTACGTAATTATTAATTTTAAACTAATTTGCCCACATTTTGGGAACGGTAAATAATTAATAGCGCCCTCGTAGAGTCAACAACCCGAACCTTGTTTCATTCGCCGAGAAAATACGTCAATTTAACGCGGTAACAACAACGAAACAACGAAATCACTTAATATCCAATTTTCGTCGAAGACAATTTGTGAAACGCCCTCACTTTTTTGTCTTACTGAATGCTTTCACCCCATAAATTATTTACAGGGGCCGAAACAAGAGAGCAGCGGAAAAACCGCAGTCCATAAACATGACAAAACGTATCCGGCAAGCTTTTATGTCGCTAATAAAATAAAAAATGCCGAGTAAGTACAAAGAAGATTTCCGAAACTCCTGAGTGGCGTTAAGGAAATTTTGTTCGAATTCCTCGCCATTAATTATCGACGCATCCTCATTAAACGCACTAATTACCTTTTTGTCAAATCGCGAACAATGAAAATAATTTCCATTTTGTTCCCTCGCGAGAGCTTTTTGAAAGCGCGAGCTTTGGACGATTTCGGGAATTTCAGGTAAGCTTTGGTGCGTGTCAAAGTGACCGTAGCGACAGTGACGACGCCGACAACAACGACGACGTGGACGAGAGGTCAAAGCGGGCACAAGCAAAGGTTTCTAGGGGCCGTGACGCGACCTGCCAACAAGCGAAATACGTTCGCCGGGAATTACGACAAAATACACTTACGACAATGGCCGCTTCAGACGCCGTACATCAGAGACGGCGGAAAGGGAAAAAGAATGAGGAAGAGACGGGTGAGCGCCTCGCGGACATTCATCGCAAATCATTCCTGCTTTATTAAAAGAAAGGGAAAGAAGAACGAAATTTACAAAGTGCCACGCCGAATCATCGACGGTCAATTACCCTTGTGCAACCGAACGGAAACAAAATTACTTAACCAAATTAAATGGATTCTACCAATAAATTTTAGGAAAAGTGACGCTCCCGGTGGGTGATTGTGGACAGTTAGCTGCCTTTCTGGTATTTTTCATGGCTTAATTACTGTCGACGTAATTTGTGGCAAATCGAAGTTGCTCGTAAAATTCGACGATAAAAAACAGATGAAACCGAAATATAAGCACGCGACGCCGCCGTCGACCAGCCGGAAATTGCCCACGTCTTGATTAACTTTGTTCGGCGACTCTTCTATTAACCGGATCCGGGTGCGAGCGTGTCTTCAATTTGTCGACCCGGCAACAACAACGCCATCTATTGCGTGTTTATCGCGTAGAATTAGGTCTTTGCGACTCACGTTGCCGGCTTTGTACATAATTTGGTACGGGGAGGTGATTTTCGTGAATGCCATACGTTCGGTTTATTAAAAGTTAAAACTCTCTTCGGCTGTTCTTTATTTTTATTGCGGGCGCTATAATAAAAGGGGGAATCTGTCATTTACCTGGTTGTAATTCGATTCTTTATCTTTTTTACTGCATTTTGGGTTCGTCGACTAAATTATTTATGGAGTCTAACAATTTACGTCTTTATAAAGCGAGGACAGGGTAATAAAATTATTCTGGAGAGATGGCATGGGAAAGAAGTTAACGTCTCTATACGTCTGGAGATATTCTCATTTTAGTAGTTTTTTACGTATTTTTTTCTTTCTCTCAGCGCATGACATAAAAATGCGTAAAATTAAAAGTGTTTTTTAAATTTTTTTAAAAAAAATGGATCAAAAGAAGAGGTAATGATTCTAAATGTTTCTACAATATCCCCACAATAACCAGAAAATTTGTCAAAAAAATCCAAGTAATTGTTTTGATTTGACGCGGGTCTCATTACTTCTCGACAAAACACCTCGTCAGAGTTTCGCTGTTTTGTCTCCGAACAATTGCATTGTTCTCAGTAGCATGGTCCTAACTTCACAAGATGATAGTGAACAAAACAGAAAGCGAGCAAAAGAGTTCTCAAAGCAAGGAAGAAGACATGCATGCGTGCACCGGTTTTTGTTATCCTAAAAAGTAGAAAAAGACTTTCCATTATTAATTCATAAAAATTTCCAAATCGCTGGTGCAAAATCACGACTCCAACTCCGGCAATTTGTTTAATTAATAGTCGAACCAAATATCGCCGACAGCGACCGAAAAGTTTTCAAATTAAATTCACTTGACTTGAGGCATTAATGTTTGTTTTGCATGTTTTTCCTAGGGAAAAAATTAACGCAGGAATTGGGCTTTTAGCAAAGCTGTTGGGAAAACTTTGCGGAATTGCATTTTTAAGTAAATATTTGGGAGGAAATCGCTGGTAGAAAACTGATGAGGCCACGACGGAAAAATTTAAGTAAGGCAA
Source organism: Schizotus pectinicornis (assembly GCA_951805265.1). Classification (NCBI taxonomy): domain Eukaryota; kingdom Metazoa; phylum Arthropoda; class Insecta; order Coleoptera; family Pyrochroidae; genus Schizotus; species Schizotus pectinicornis. Next base: position 30,908,398 of record OX638202.1, on the reverse strand, counting down.
AAAACGCAGAGTGTGTCTTGATGTTGGCTGAAAGTTTTATTTCGTTTTCATTGGCTTTTAATTTTCCCACACGATATCGCTGTGAAGCTAAAACCACACAATGAATCACACGTGCGGCATTAGCAGGAGCTTAGAAGCCATCTTTACTTCGTACAAATAAATTGTGACAAAAATTTCTACAAACAACTAATTATTTTTGTGGAAGCAGCGGTTCCAATCGTATCAACTAAACTTTTAGTTTGAAATTTATTTGAAACGAGTTTGAGGAGTTAAAATTTACATAAAATGTGCGTTGAAGTGCTGGGAAAAGATTTTCAAAATTGACGCTTTATGGATTCTTACTAGTGCCGGCATTTAATAGTCGCATCAATCCCAGCTTTCGGGTTTGAGATAGGTGCGAAAAGATCGCGGGATACCCACGAGAAAAATATGAAACGCCAAAGAAAAGAAAATACATCATGTGGAATGGGAAAGTTTAAAAAAAGGAATAGAAAAAGTTTCAAATTATTCTTTTCTAAATGCTCTCTTTAATTTGGGCACAATGCGTCTATTAAAATTACGGCTATTATTTATTTACCATGCTCCGGTTTCCTTAATTTGTGTTGCAAACCGAACCGAAACGTATTTATGCAACATAATTCTCCCGCAAGCCGTAAATATCCACCACAAATCCAAATGACGCGCAATATTCCTCGTTTACTGACAAAATCTTGAGTTACGACCAATAACCTCTCAAGGGATCGCAATAAAAGATATCATTTCTCGGGGATCATTTAAATTTGTGTTTGGGTAAATCGCCTTTCCCTCAGCAAAATTTCAATTTTTCACGTCCCCGTCAAAACTTCGTTCCGCCAAACAAACGTCTGTATCAACGAAATTAATTGCTTACGGTATTAATTAAATTGGCTCGTCTTAATGCTGATTAATTGGCCGGAATTTGGGCAACTTTACGAATTAATTATCGAGCGACGCCCGTTTAATTAGATCTAAGACTCCTACAATAACGTCGGATTGTTTAGGTAGAACCTGCCGTGATAAAAACGTTAGCCGGCTCTACTTTGTGATATTGTTGCAGTATAACTTGCTCGCAACTTAGAATAGAGATATTAGCACTAAGACTGGCTCGGCGGTGCTGCTGGAAGTGGTCCAAATTGAAACCGGCAAAACGTGAAAATTTACCGCTTCTTGCCATAACTAGACTACGAAATGAACTAGACTAGAACAAATTTATCCTTCGGTGCTTCTGACGTTACCTTGTCGATTGAATTTACCCGCAAATTTACAGAACTATTCCGGTACATTTTGCGCGTCTGCTGTTATATTTAGGTAATGATTTATATGTAGACAAAATTTGGTACGAATATCTCCGTTGATTCCGGACACAAAGTACATATTCGCAAACCGTCATTGACGTAAACCTCGTCTGTTTCACCGGAAAGAAGCGTAAAAGTAAAAAGAAATAATTTATTCCCGCGAACCGGAAATGAGCGAGATAAGTTCAAGACGGCTTGACGGGCGGACACACTTACGGGCGGCTCTTTTCTCGCCAACGGGGAATTTCGTTTTTTCCACTTGGCAAAAGTTGACTGAGAAATCGAATCCGTGATCCTTCAACGTGTCGGGGGATAGTTGCAAAATTTGACAAGAACGAGCACTGAGAAGCAATAATCGTCAATATACAACTAAGAAATCTGTTCAGGACAATTTGATTTTCAGGCGCACAAAATCAATAAATTTTATAAAAATTAAAAAAATATTAATTATAAAATTTAACGATTGTAAAGTTTACTGATTTTGTGTGCTTAAAAATCAAATTGTCTTAAACAGATCTACTTAGTAGTATCGTCGAAGGTCCAGAGTGTGCGAGACAAGACGGGAAAGAATGATTTGCACGAAACGAAATTGGTTCTCTATGAAGTCGACGATAACTAATGGCTGAAATATTTCCGAAAAATTGACGGAGTGCTTTTGTTAACTGCGAGAAGACGCGCGATAAATCAGGCAAAATTTGAGTTTCAAACGTCAAGTTACACAAATTTGTTCAGTTTAATCAACAATCAAGAATAACTTGCTATGTGCTTAGGGTTGACTAGAGGGAGCCGAAGATCGTTTTTCTTGTTGAGTTCGCAAAATTCCGACAATACAATTTGACAAAATGACCGAATAAACAAGGATTTCGGGAAAGTGCAATTGTGGCGGATGCGCCGGGTGAACTTCAATAAAATTGCATCTTGAAAATAGAGTGCTTCAAATATCAATGCCGGCAACAGAAGTGTTAGGGTAGGTAAAGTAGAATCATGCAAACGATCGAAACGTTAACGGTCCATTCGTTAGTTGTACCGTTTTTGCGGCCATTGTACCTACGTAGAATGAATGGAGAGTAAATTTGAAAGTCGTTGGAAAATGTTCAAAGGAAGTCTTTCAGCAGTTAATCGTTACCCGCGAGGAATCTGAAAAGTTTTTCCTAGATTCCGCGAAGTGAACTCGTCTCTAGACTTCCTGTCTATTCATCGCACCTCGTCTAGCTCGGTAATCATGAATAATTTCCACGGTTAAAGCCAGAGATTTTTGCGATGAACCCGCAATCTCCCTCTCGATACTTTATTAAGCTTCCTGCAGATAATCCCCGTAATGCTCCGAAAACGCAATTAATCTTAACGTTCGTTAATTAAAAACCTGCGGCTATATTTAATCGCCGACACGTTGAAGGCGCGGCACATTATAAATGGTAGCACCCTCCCTCTAATCGAATTAACCTGCATATGAATTGATATCTTCGAAATCGAATCCTCGATTCGCGAATTTGCTTGGGTGCGTCCCGCAATTACCGACGATTCGATTACTGTTATTGTGAAATTTTTAACGTTTCTGTACACCTCATCATTCACGGACTTTTCCGATTTAACAATTTTCGCTGCGGCTTTCAGTTCTTTAAAACTGCTGAAGAGTTAAGTCCAACGTTCCTGCTGGATTTACTTGATGGATGATCATTACTTAAAAAGGAGATTAATCACTGCATGGCTCGCAGAAAAATCCCATAGTCAAGTACCAAACTTATTACGTCCATCTGTTACCTAACTAAACGAGGCCGCTTCGAGGGTGGATTTCACATATTAACACTTCAGTTTCGATTCAGCCGTTCGCCTTGTTATTAATTAGTTTATGCGTGGTGAATTCCAAAACGGTCCTAAAGCTCGAAATTGCGTTTCGAAACGAATTAAACTTAATATTGTCGCGGTTACCTCCGAAATCAATGAGGCGCGAGCTTATTATTCATGGTTGAGCGTTTCGCCAAATGTTGCTGAAAGTGCGGGGAATGTTCTCTCATTAAAAGCTCGCTACGTCATCTACACACATTAGGTACAGTTAGTTATTGAATAATTACTTTGGGACATTTGAATTTGCAGTTTGACTAATTTATGTGTCGGAGAAGTTGTTCGGAATTTTTGGACGGGGCGGTTCAAAAATGTATATATTTTGTTTCGAAATTGGATGGGTTTCAGATCCCGGTAGAGGATGCGATGCCAATTTATGGAGGGTGAAACAAAACAGATGCAGGCAATTGCGGCCCTATCTCAAACACATTGACATTCGACAAAATATGTAATGGGAAACCATATAAATATGAATAATGGACCGCTAGATGCCTGGATGGCGCAAATATCACCAGAAACTGAGGAAGCGCGTTCGTCGAGGAAATACGAAACATTTTTCAGATCTCGATGCAAGAATGTGGACAGTAGAAAATTAAGTGAACGTGGCGTTATTTCGTTCTTCTCGTTGTTATTAAATATCGTGTTAAATGAACCTTTTATACAAGTTCGCACTTGGCCAATTTATAAAGTCATTGAAAAGCTGCCTTCTTAATGAGAAACATCAGAAAGCGTAAGGTGTGATTATTGAGCTGAAGCTAGCAGGTTAATGAGTGTAAAAGTAATTTGTCTTGAAAATTTAGAAAATATTTCACCGATTTGCTATAAATAAATTTTAAATGCTAGTTAAGATTTGGATAATTTTTGAAAGTTCTTCTTTAACTTAACCGTTAAATTTTTTTTATAAGATTCTATAAATTTAATTAAATCTCCAAAACCACCTGCCAGCAATTATTATTGTACATCTTTCGGCGCATTATTTTTCTATTGTGTAAAATTTTGTTTGACATAACTGGGAAAAAGTTCTAATGGTAAAAACTAAAAAAAGTCCAGATCCATGCTATGTTTTGTATCAGACGTCCACCCACAAATTCTTTAAGAGCAGCATTGCCAGAAAAAAGTAGAGTGCATTCTTTTTCTTTGCTTTCAGCCATTCCCAAACAACGTTAAAATTTTAGCCTTCGCTAAAGCCCTCGTCGTCTGCACCGGCCGGCACAGAAAAAGCTCGTGCTGAAACCAATTTACTTTCCTCGACATGCCAATTATTTTTAGGGCGTTATAGACCATTCAGGATGCTTATTCGCCAAACACAAACGTTTTATCCGAACGGATATCGGCGGGGTAATTTTTGTGGCAGTCCGGCTATCGCCGTCCACCACGTCATCCCTATCAGTGTTTGCACAGCCGCCGGTTCTCGCCGAACCACAGCGGCAATACCTGTCCAGTCCAACCCCCGCCGATTCCTCGCAAGAAATTTAAGGAATATTCCCGGGTTTGTTCTTATCTTCCCCCAGTCAAACATGAATAGAATTCGTTTCGCTTCATCGTGTCTTTAAAGAAGTGCAATCGTGTGTTCGTCCTAAAAGATTCCAAACGGCAAAATTTATTTGTGTTCTTAAGGCGACGCTGCAAATTTTTATAACTTCGTTTAAATAACGGGACCTTGCCGTTTCAAAATAGTGCAAAAAGTCGCAAAAGTCAGTTTCTGCAGTTATTTGGGCTTGCTCGACTTTCTTCACGTTGGATACGTCAACGCGAGCAAGTACAAAGAAAAAGTGTAAATTTGTGATTGTACGTTGAGATTGCAAAAATAAGTGAAATTTATTTTTTTTATTAATTAGTCATTATTACGGTATTTTGTGCTAAATTATTTTCAGGTTTGTTAAAACTCCTGCTATTTAGAAAATTAAATTTCTACTGTAATGGTGCACAATAAAAGTTGGTTATTTGAAAGCATGTAGAGGAATTTAAAATAAAATTTCTCTCGCTGCCTGAGAGAAGTAATGGCAAAAAAATAATTGGATGTTTTATTCGGACGTACACGACAAGCCTGGAACGGGTGGGGCGCAATGAATTTTTCCAACAATTGCTCGCAAAGAGCCAATTGCGTCTAAAAGGAATTTATTACTCGTAGATTTAACCAACTTCGCCTGTTTATTAACGGTAATTACTACTTCCAGTAACTAGATCTAAACTTTTAACTTAGCCATCGAGTAAAGAGGGTTTATTTGTTGAGCAATAACGACGCCTCGTTCGAAGTAGTTTGAAAATTATTTTGAGAACACGTCGCTGCACCGAAATGGCAAAATCGAGCTCGATTGTGGAGCTCTTGAAACGAATACTTTCCAATTAATATTCTGCATTGTTCAAAGTTGTTAATTTGCAACTTTGCCAATGCGCAATAGTTGGGAGGTGGCTTACGTGATCGGCTGCTTTAATTTGATTACGGCCACGTCAGTTTCACCCTCTTGTAAACTGATAGTCATCCAGACGCGACACATTTCTGTTTAAAGATCGATTTTAGAGCCGCCTCTATTGCCATCTCGCATTTAGAAATTTGTAAATCTACTCACAATCGGACAGCAAAAACTTGTTTGTTAGGCAATTTCTCAAAAAAGGAAGAGATTGCGTGACTTCTCGATAAAAAAATGGTTGGGTTTTATTTTTCGGCAACTGCAATTCTTTTTTGACGTTTGCATTGGCCATGATTAGTTACTGTTAATTACTAAATATAAAAACCATAATTATTATTTTAGTAAAATCCATCAGCTGCGATGGCAATTTTTCGACGGTTTATGGCAAACTTCTTGGTCTTGTCGTAATTGCACTCTCGGAAGCGACCGCAGAGGACTGTCGTTTAGCATGATTTCTTCCATTCTGCATGCAAACTACTGGCTTGCGTTCCCTCCGTACCTTCGAGAGGTTCCGAAATTGGATTCTCTATGTCTCCGGCAGGAACTGAATTGTAAATTTAACCAATCCGAACATGGAGCAAAGAAATCAAGCAGAGGGCAGACACCGGTGATGTTGTTACCTAGTAAAGACAATCGAAACGTCTTATATGGAAAGAATACGAAAAAGCACAACGAGTGCGAGTCCTTTGTAAAAGGACGCGGAATGCCAGCGAATGAAATCGTACCTATATACGCCTTGGAGGAACATTAAATTTTACGAATGCATCACTTGTCGAGCTGTCAGCTTCAGACACTTTGGACCATTTGATATTATTAAAGAATTTTGTCAACTCTAAAATTCAGAAATGTCGAGTTCGAACGGGAGAACTTTTCGTAATTGGGCGTATCGGTTTATTATTGTCCAATCTATTTGTGTGAAAGAGCTTCACAATTAAAAGTTTTAATTGCACCTCTTCAACAAATGTAATTGGCCCTTAAGTTTTGCGCAGTTGATGTTTTTTGGTTTCAAGTAAGTTGAGTAGAAGGTTTCGGCGAGGTTTCAGACAATTGAGTGCCGGTTTCAGTTGGAAATATTTAATGCAACTGATAAATTTGCCTCATGGCACTGGAAGTGCTTCAAACGAAGATAATTTGTCGCAGGAATTAAAAAATGAGAAACCTCTTTATTGAATTTTTTATACAAAGTTTGTTGAGACTACCAGAATCGGCAGTCGTGATTTCTTACCCGGAGCCTCCGGCACAGTTCTCAAACGTTGGATTTTTCAGTTACGCGATAGATGGCGTCGTCTTACTTAGCGCTAATGGAACCACTTTTCGACAATTCCAAGACAATCAGCAATGTTGCACTTGCTATTTTCAACCGACTAAGAGTTGTGTCTTTTATCTAGTTCCACCTCACATCAACTTTAGCTATGACGCGTTTCGTGTTAATGATAAAACAAAATGCCGCCGCCGGATCGTGTTTATCCAGATGTACTTTATTTATGGTGAATTGGGTAGTTCCTAAAACAATACATCACCGCCTATACTAGTTCCTAGATTGGTAATCGTGCCCGCAGCGTACGAGAGCTTCCTTTAACAACCACGTGTCCGCACACACTATTTATCATCGAACATTATAATCAAGTGGACCCGGTTCTTCAGTCGACTTGATTCAAAGCTTCATCTCGCCGCAACTCCGCATTAAATTGATAATTTCCATCTTCACCCACGACGTTGCCGGCGAAAGCGCAATAACATTAACGTCCGGTTTGGAATTCATTAAAGTTTTAAATGTAGTTTTAAAAGATAATTAATAATATAGACGGTCGAAACAAAAGAGCGTTTAGCGGGCGCAATCATCAATCATTAACGCAGGTTTTGTTGGAGGCCACGTTTAGCTGTGTTCCATTAACAGATTAAGTTGTGTCAATTTTTTGCCGACTGTTAATGCTTCTTTTCCGTGATGGAGTAAGACGGGAAAAAAGTTTGAAACACAGCACCGCATTGTAAAAACACATTTCAAGGCACTGGCGATTTAATTGTTTTCAACCAAACTCAAAAAGCCTTGCTATGAAAAGCGCTTCGTCTGTACAGCTTTAACATTACAACATTTCCACGCTCCTCTTGTCCCTCCCTTGTTGACACATACCCAAATTGCCACCACTATTGCGGACATTTTGTAAACATTTGCCTTCGTGTTTTCGTGTCTTTCGTTAACAGTATACGCTTACAGGATACAGGGTGTTGGTTAAAAACGCCTCAAACCAGATCTTCGTTATTTATTATCCGATTTGAGTAGAAAAAGAACTTTACGAAATCATTCTTTAAGAACTTCAAAGTGGCCCTAATCGTGATTTATTTAAATAATAACTTCATTGTCAAACAATGCTCAACTTTTCCAGTTCAAATAGACGCGTATTTTTTGATACTTCGGTTTAATGAAAAATTTCTTTCTAAATGCAATGATTTCTAAAAATTGAACTACGTGTAATATTCATTCAACAAAATAATTAAATGTTTGTGAAAATAATGTTAAAATTTTTAAGTGTTTTTGTCTACTCAAATCAGATAATAAATAACTGAAATACTGGTTGAGGCGTCTTTTACAAAACACTCTGTACATGAAGCGTTTCAACACACGTTTTGTATTAACTCGTCCACGCTGTACAGTAACCGAACTTAATAGACGTTTCCATTGACAATGGCCGCGTTACAAATCGATGGATTATAAAACCATTTCGTGACGTCGACGTGCCGACAACAATGACATTGTTTCATTTTCTCTAACCAACAGTCAAAGGGTTTCCGTTTGATTTTGTCGCCGACCCGAAACTTCTTACACATATTATTTTCGAGCCGTTGTTCAGCCACACGATTGTTCCATCGAGCTCGCATTATCTTCTCTAATCGTTATTGAAGATTCGATAATTTGATCTGAACGTGTTTGCGGCACAAATGAATTTCTTTCGATTTGGTAAATATGATATAAAACGAACGAATCATTATCATTGTGGGGACATTTTCGAGACCAAATGGTATACGAGGGCAAGTTGAAAACTTTGGGGTCTTTGCGTTAATGTTCTAATTAGCTTTTCTCCAAATATGTAAGTATGACAATTTCAATGTTTCAAAGTTTCAAAGTTTTTGTCAAGATCGGCCAAAATCAAAATTTTCAGTTTTTTAATAGTTATAAGCCTTAAAATTTTAATTTTTGCAACATTTCGAAAGTACGGATAAATTTGACGTACCTTGATGCGAAATAAGCGTCTCCGTTCAAAAGTGACAAAAGGTTGAAAATTGAAAGAATGGGTATTTTGTGGTTTTTGGAAGTTTACAAGAAATCTATCTGTCTAACGTTAAATTAAGTTTAGATTTGGATGTAGGAGGGTTGATTACATAAGAAAACGCTAATTTTTCAATTTTTTATCGATTGAGGTAGAAGATAAATTTCGAAAATATTAAAATTTTCGACGTCGATTTATAACTGATTCTGGTACATTTCGAACCGCTTAACATGAAACTGGGGGTAGTTTCCATGTGTAAGTTTTTATTTATTTTTTAGTATATGTTAAAAAATTCACTCTCTTCTGTGTGTTAATCCGCCGTCGGTGTTTGGAGATGTCTGTTCCGGAGCTATAAAATTCGCAACTGCTGTTGACAGCAATCTGCGATACCGGCAGCGAAAATTGGTTTTGTATTGTTATCAAAAATCTCCCGTTGGGCTCGGTGGCGATAAATTTTCTATTAGCAAATTGCTGATGCGTGGCGTGAAGCGGCTGATACGCGTTCAAGGTGTAATTTACGGCACATAAATAAGTTTATCTTTGTGCACGTACGGGCTATTCAAATACTGTTAGGTTTTGTTGGGCGTTGCGACGCTAATTCCTGACTCGGCTGCATAAGGGTTGTATCGGCGGTGAACCGCTGACGGGGTCCCTCCTTGAATAAATTCCCACCAGAAGAACAGAACCGCCGTCGTGCAGTTTCAACACTTCATCGAGAAATATCGTCGGTAAACAAAACGACCAAATTGTTTCCAATCTTGCCGATATCCGGTTCCCTATTGCAGCTTTATCTCTCCTTAAATAAATTTCACTCGTGATAAACCAGCCAGATATATTATCTCTCCTGTTCTTCCGGCTTTCTAAACTTCGTCCCAAAACTATTTGTCGCCCTTTTATTTCAGTTTCCAAACAATATTTTCCGTTCGGCGTGTTTATCGCGGGAATCAAGGACACGCTTTGAGGGCCGCCAGGAGGAATCATCCTACCGAAAAGAAAAATCAAACAAATGTCGTCGCTGAAGAAACTTGCCAAATCCAATAACGAAACTTTTGGTTATTATTGTTAGCGATTGCTTTTGTAACTATTTTTCTTTTTGGCTGGCAACGTAATGATTACGAACGAGCACAAAGCTGCCGAAACGGGAATTACAAAAGTTAATTGTTCGTTGTCTTATTTTTCGTTCATTAGGCGCGCCTCTGCTGGAGTCCCGATCCGGCTGGGGGTAGCATATTGTATTTATCCCCACGAAAGAGGGGATATTAAACTTTCTGCTTGTTATAAATCTGAACTAAGCAAATGAGAAAATAAATTGTACACATTTTTCAGGGCGCGTTTGTGATTCGCCTCTGCCTCCTTGACTACAAAGCTGGCGGTAGTTTGTGTTTTGCGGCCCCGCTTAATTCGCGGCTATCGTTAGGAGCTCTCGCATTCCCTTTTACCGCCGACATTTTTATTCATATTTTCGTCTAAATTATCGCCACTTAACGCAACGCGCCCCGCATATTTCACCCCGGCAATTTCATTTCAAACAAGTATAAATACAACCGGAATTTCTCTTATTGAGCTTTATAGGTCAGTTCGCCATTTACAACAAACAGCTGACCGATGACATTTTTATGCAAACATCAGTGAGTCGTCCCTTAGTAACTTTTACATTATTTATTATTTTGCCCCTCAAACAGCTCAAAATTCTCCAACAACCCCTCAATTAAAAGAAGTTAAAAAAAATCAAGTTCTAATTGGATGCTCCGGTGCCGCCGACGCAGGTAATTTTAATTACTTGGACCGGCATGCAGTAATTAGCGTAAATAAAGACAAGTGGGCAACACGGAATTACTTTCGCGTTGGCACCGCCGTTTGAACCTTTTCATTGTAATCGGTGAGGTCCGAGCTTTTATTAACAAACAAGGCGCTCCTTTAATAATTAAAACTTGTTAAAGCCGAACCCTAAAAACGCGAGCGTGCCTACGTTGTGAATTTCGTAAAACAACAAGTATCAAGTTTTAACCGTAATGGATTAGAAGGAAGTTTTACGATAAAATTGGAAGGGATTCTTTTAATTTACAAAACGTGTAATTTCGGGGAGCTATCGAAGTGGTGGTTAAAAGGGGTGCTGTTTGGGACAGCGGAATGGAAACGGACAGTTGACAGGGAGAGCGAAATTTTGGTGATGGATCGAATTGATCAATAGTTGAGTTTTGTAATTTTTTTGTAAATGTGCTTTAAAGTCTGCGACGAGGCGGTTGAAGGGGATTTTTAGAGATTGGCTTCAAATTCAATCCAACATAATAGGTCCTGTTGTCACTTCAAATTTATTGGATATATCTTTACCAGGTTTTTTTTTTGATTAGAGCGATAGCTAGGATTCAATTTTGAATGGAGAAACCTGGAAAAGAAATTGTCTGAAGTAACTTATTTAAGCCACCTAAAAGTATTGTAGATTTCCGAAACTGCACTGACCGAAAACTATTGAAATTTTCCTCGCCTGATAGCGGTCCTAAACCTTACTACCCCTGCACCACCTGCGCAAATTATGGGGCGAATTCTTAAATCGTGCGGCATCAGGTATCGAGAAGAACGTGCACAAACAGTTAACTCTTCAGCAGTACATTCTCGAAGCTGGATTCCCCCTTATCGTATTTTTACAAGTCCATCAGCGCAGCAGGAAGCACTTCAGCGGCAGTAAAACCTGACGCAATAAAACAACCGTGCCGACTTGTGCAAATGGAAACAGAAGTGTTCTTGTGTTGATAATGAGTGCCTTCTTAAACAAGATACCTCTCCCCACTGTTTGGCTTAAGGTCGGACGGGGTTCGCATACAAATAGCCCTTCGGCTAGTTTGTGTTTGTTGGCATCGATCCCACACATCACACACCCCCGGACTTTGCCCAACGTCAACCCTGCGGCCATACACACGACACCCCGGGCGCAGGTAAGCCGCGGGCTTGCGACCATAAACCGTGACTAATGTAGGTTTAATAGTGTTTGCAGGGAGAACTATGACGTGCGTTCGGTTTGTGTACTCACGACCGATAAAGCAGGAATTGCCGGCAAGACGAGTGGACGAGCTCAAGGGACGAAAGTCCCTCGTTACAAAGTCTTCGGCGCGGGAGAAAAATTGCAGGATTATAGGACTCCTAAACCAGCCATCCTTTGTGTTCTTAAACCATTCTTTTTTTGACCTTCTCAAGTGCTGTGCTTGTGCCGATTCTTTGGTTTCATTTTATGTTCATTCCCAAAGAGCAACGGATCTTACAATTTGTATTTTCATTCTCCTCTTTGTTATTTTTTCTTATTTCTCCGACTTAGGACACCTCTTGAAGTTGGTTTTTCAATTCCTCCATGATATTTTATTGTTATAGTTTTGTTTCTTGATACCATAATTCAGCAGAGTTCACAACATAATCTTTTTCGTTTACCACATCGAGCAATTTTTTTCACATTTTTGTTCTTTCTTTAGTATTGAAGCGCTTTTCTATTTTTCTATTTGCTTAAGTTTAGCAAGAAAATTGTCAAAATAGTGTCTACAGCACATTTTCTTCTGCCATAAGAATCGGCTCTTTTCTCTTTCTACACTGTTCTCGAGCAGGTTCTCGAGTTAAAGAGGCCACTTAGACCGGGAGCTCATTGAAGCCATTAGATGGGAATTATCGTTAGACTAGGTGCACTTAGAACTTCCGATTTCAGTTCTCCGTTATACATAAACAAAGATAACCGGTATTCAAATAAATTGAGCTGCTTTGTGTACTTGTGTGTTGTTTTTTTTTTTTTTTTTTTTTGGCACAAGTGCAAAAATTTCCCATTTTGACATCACACGTCCGGGGCAAAACGAGCAAAACTCTGTTTGTCACCGTGTCAACATTCTAGCTCGACCAGCCGCAAGGTATAATTTACGCTTGTATTACTCCGGCATTCGTCTCCAACCGAAGCAAATATCACCAGTTTGTTGCTATCGTGTCTTGTTTGCAGCGTCCAAAAAGGCCTTCGCACAATTCATCACACTAACGAACTTGCCAGTAATTACGAATAACACACAAATTTGGAGCGTTATTCGGCTGGCAATCCGCAGCGGATTTAAATATTTTTCCATTTACTCTCTCGCTTTCCCAACTTTTAGTTATTTACAAACAATTTGTCAGGCTAACCCTCCGGTTCGTGCAGGGTTGCACTCTCTTGCCTAACTCGCCGCTGCCGTCGTCTCTCAGCGTCGACGTTGCGTTTGAGTTTCAGCTTTCCAGGTATTGATTGGAATAATATGCAAATTGGAAATGCGGCGAACGAACATAAGTTATTCGACGGTATAAATATTCAGAAACAGGTAGTTGAGGAGCCGTCACGGGGCGTCGCTGAGAATCGCAAATAGAGGCAATACCGGGGCTAACAAGCCGAGCGAGCAGATGGCATGCAAAATCAAATAGAGAAACGTTCGGATGGGAAGAAGAATACGAACCGAGTCGAAACAAGGACATCATAGAATTCACCACCCACAAAAAAATCAATGGACTTTTGCCTGTTTGTAAAATAAAGGTTTTTGTTTTTTAAAGAGACCATTAGCTCTGATTACCCTTTACAGGTCAAAGCTGATACGTCAATTTTAAGAAAAAGTCATTATAGAGTCAATGAATTAAAAGTTTCAGTTCACCCAACCGCATTTTCGATGACTTTATCGGAATTCTAGCAACTCCAGAAATTCAAAAACCATCTGAAAGGATAATTTAAAAAAAGTACAGTTATGAACCGCATAACGAAGAAATAAATAAAAAGAAAAAATAGCTGCTTTTTTGGTTCAACTTCTACTGTGACATTACTAATAATAATTGATATTTTGCGTTTCGGGCTGCAACATTTTTTTTTTCTACATTAAAAACAGAAAAGCGCACCCTAATATTATTCCGTTGACAATATGTTATAAAATTGTTTAGCCCCCGGCGTTCAAATGTTCATTTCAAATTGCACCTGCGTAAAATGCAATCAGGCCGTGATGGTTTAAACGGATAAATCGAAGCGGACCGCGGTCCGATAAATCCTCCCAACTTAAACCATTTATACTTCAAAGTTCGGGAAGTTTTTATATGTGTCGATTCCCCACGCAGAAAGACGTATTTATTTAAAACCGTGTTGATGCAAGAGGAAAACAGAAACGTTTTCCTCACGCTAGACTGCGTAACCAAAGGAAATATCAATTTATACACTCCTGCTTTATACGAATTTGTTTGTTTGTAGACATATTTATTGCTGAAAATAGTCTTTGATAACAATAAAAAAAAATACGAAACTGAACGTGATACTCGTTATTTGACTGTGTTGTGCAGTCAAAACTGTTCGTCTTTTGGGTGAAGTTTTCCGCGAATAAGGTGAAAAACACAACTCCAGCTACGTGTTCGCATAAATTTTCTTTAATTGTTGCCCGGCCGCGTTCCGAAACCCGCAAACGCCGGCATCATTCCGACACCTAAACGTTTCAGGAAGCTGAAAAGTGAACAGGAAAATAAAATTCCTGAAAGCGGGCTTGACCCGCATTAGTCCAAGTTGTTTGCCGAATTCTTTTCTTGGAAGCGTCCTCTCGTCGCCCACCCAATAACGTTTCAAACAATTCCGAGCTCCCGTTTTCATTTACCTACAATCATCAGTTAAAATTTCGCAGCTTCTCATGTTCTACGAAGGTCCAGCAAGACAGGTAAGAAGCGAAACGGAACTTTTCACAATGATCGCGGCACGTTAAATGACCCTCCTAAGTGACCAATGTTCTAAAAACAACAAAGTAAAGAGCTGCGAACCAGGAATCTCGAGCTCCATAAATCGCTCCCGATTCTACCTCATTTATCACCACCTACGATTACGCTTCCGCTCAAAAACGTTGCCCTACGACGGCTCTTAAATGACGTCAGGAGCAAAGTCGGAAATAGGAATTGCATACCTAAACTGTTGGCTTGATTCGTAATTGGAAACTCACCGGATTTTAAAACGATCTGCATACACTAGGTGCAGTCAGATTCATCTTTCCTTCTGTTTGTTTCCTTCCTGCAGTTGGAACACTGTAACAAAAGGACAGCAAACATTAAGAATCTTCACGTTATCTAAGACGTAAGGTTAAACATTAGCGCAAAATATTTGGCTATAAAAACGCGTATAGAGCTGACAAAACCACCCTTGAAACATCCCAGAAATTTGTCACATGCACACTTTCGTCCATGGATCGACGGGCGATGACGAGCTGTCACATCATTGGATGTGCATCGATTTTAGCGGCTTTCGAGACTCTCGAGTCATAGCTTCGTGTTACTCTCTAGGGACAAAATTTACGGGTTAATTAGCTTATGAATATTGAAACGAACTGGGGGGTGAGACGACAAAAATAATTCAAGACACGGCCGGAATATGGACGTTCAAGTTAGGAAGTGGGTAAAATTTTCAGCGCTCTTATCTTTCATAACCGGAAGACATCGAATTTCTGGGCGATATCCGGAAATGCCTTTCGACAAAGTTGAAGTCTTCGATTTCACGAAACTTAAACAAAAATTGCTTCGAAAGTGGAAGCAATGCAAAGACGAAGTGTGTAGTTTTTCACAGAAAGACCAACTGAAAACTGAGGCTATGCAAGAGACAATTTTAGTTTTAGAATAAGATCAGACAATTTAGAGATAAAATTTCTAGTTAAGTTATTTCCGGTTCTATTTACAACTCGACAGTAGTAAAGATTTGATAACTTTCATTTTACGCTTTAAGGTTTCAATTTAGAAAATTAGTAGAAGTTTTCAAACTACTATTTGCAAGTTCTACGTCCAACCGAGACGGCATTGTCATTTCCTCGACTATCTGCTGAAGCATTCATGAACCATAAACTAAACGATGTAGTTAATTAAGAAGTCGTAAATAATTTTTATAGTTTATCCGATGAACTTTGACTTCCTTACGAGTTGGTAGAAAAGGTCAACAGGACATCCTTATTTCAGTTAGAAACTTCTATTACAAACTCGACAGTAAAGTGCTGATTTCCAAGAACTGCCGACTGGGACGTAACAAATGTAAATCAATCTAGGTACATTGAAAGAATAATTAGTCCAATTCTTGTTGCGTCGCTAATTGAATTGTTCGATTAGTCCAGATTACTCCCGCGCCTCAGACCTAAATGAACCCGTTCAGAATGGCCGCAAACTTTGTAATGAAGATTTATACTCTCCGATCCATTTGTGGAAGTTTCAATTACGGGAATTTGTCATCGCCTAATCAAGTCACGCCAACGAAATCGCATTAAAGAATTGTAACGTAACTACCTTAAATTTTTCATTAGTCCATTATCCGCGTGTTAAGCCCACTTTAACGGCCCGGTCTACATCTTAATTATCTCCGTAATGAAGCTGGCGATTCAAATCGCGGATTAAAATGAGATTTGATAAAAATTCTGTGAATGATCTTGCACCTTGGAATCGTGTCATTAGGTCAATAGGAGAAGTTTATTACGATCAAATACAAAATATCAATCAAAACTTTTTTTGTCGGAAATTAGACAAGTTTCGGGCCAAAGCAATTTGTTCAACTAGAATTGATAAGCTTCTGGTCGCTGGCCATGGGCGCCGTGGCGCCGCATTTAGAAAATTTTCTTGGCATCTCAAAACTAGTCAATTTACTTCGATTTTATATTATAGAATCGCATTAGATAGTTTCTTAGAAATTTTATTTTCTCTCGTGTATCTCTAGAAAACAGCTAATTTGTTAAGACTTGACAACATCTAGCAATCAACATATTTCACTCCTTATTGCTAAGAACTAGTTGTCTGTAGGCCAAAGGGCTCATCACTTGATTAATTGAAACACCAATAACGTCTCGTCGTTTCAACAAAACTTCTGTCTATTGGAATTAGGTCGAGACTCGACTGAGAGATGATTGTCGGTAGATTAAAATATTTGGAACGGTGTCTTTTATGACCACTTGACGTGAGTTACGAGTGGCTAACTTGATAGTTAATATCCGGGTGTAATGTCGCCATAAACCAAATCAGCCGCGTGTGGTGACATGGAAACATAATATTAATAACGTTGTAGCTGACGCTCAAGAGACGATTCTCGTGGTCCCTTCGCTGTTCTCGCTCTCATGAACACGTCACTTTAAATGCCGCCAAAAAATATTTCCAAATAATTTCCAGCAACAAACGAAGCTCTTAAGTTACTAGCGATCCGTTCAGTCAATATCCGAAAACGAGGGGGTTGTTTGTGTCGTTCTATTAATGGTAGGTTTTGTGCAAATCCGTTGTTTGCGTGAATTCGATAGAGTGACTTCTTTTAAAAAAATTAAATTTTGTCGTTTGTTTTTACAAAGAAGAATTGGAGCCGAGTTAGTTGTCGATAAGAAAGGAATGGCGAAAGTTCGATTAAAGTTTGTTCATATTGTTGGGATTATCGATCAGGGCCATTCAAATTCAGTAGAGGGCAAAACTATAAATTACAGGCACAAAAAAGAATTGTCAAATCATGTTCGAGAAGTTTTCGGAATTATTCATAAAAATTCATCGCAAAAAGTTAGACGCCTGGTAAGAAACGGTCCAAAATTAATCTTGTGTTGTCTTTTTACGCATATCTTTGAGAGCCCCGCTTAGTTTTGAGACAATAGAATTCCTTGCAAAGTAAAAGTTGCTGTCTTTTCATCAAGTTTTTAATCTGCCCTCGTACGTTTAAGCAGTTGTTTTGCGCGTCGGCACCCTTTGGGAGATTCTCCAAAGAAATAATTGCAGAAAGTCAACAAATGGTGGATGCGCCATAATATAATAATTTATAAAAAATTAAGGAGCAAAATTAGAAAAGTTATACTTCTTTCAGGGAGAAGCTAAAATTAGAGCTTTTCAGGCAGCAGTGAACAATTTTAATGCGGCATCTAGTTCAGAACTTGAGAGTTCTTTATAATTCCTTAAAAATAAGATGCATTATACTATAGGTATATCAAAGAATTTGGCTAAGTACTTACATGAATATAATATGCGATGGTTATTTTAAAGTTGCTACTTAGTAAGGCACTCTTAATAAAATGGTCGCCCACTTTCCGTCAATGCTCTTCTGAATATAATGGAAATTAATTCGGATACGCGCTTGTAAAGATTGTATTCAAATTAATAATGAAAGGTAAATTTAAATCAAACGGTAGCTGAAATGCATTGTGATGGCTTCAAGCCTAATTGGCTTTTGAAAGAAGACAAAACTTTACGTCTTTTGCGAAATTAACACGATTATAATTACACCTTAGACGGTTTCTCAAGTTTCAAATCACCATGTTTAGAAAACGGATTCGTATCGATTTGGGCTCAAATTTGATTCCGATTTCGCAATGATTGCTCCAGGATTCAGGTGTAATTAACTGTTATTATCTTTGGGTAGGCGTTTCTTCTCTGCTTTTATGTAAATTAAAATGTTTACCATAACAACGAATTTAAGCTCGCCGTTGAGCCGGAAAAGGGACGTGTTCAAGAATAATACGGACTTTTAGTTTAAAGCGGTGCGGTCACGACCTCGAGCCCTTTTACTACCTTGTATAGTTTGTATTCTTTGATCCTCCCGCAGCCCCCGTATTAATTTCAGCATCCACTTGCACCCGCGCTTGTTCATAAGCGGATGCTCATTTGAATTAGGTGGTTGAGAGAATTCGCCCCTATACGATGTGTGGATAGGCGCTAGGCAGTTTGCTTCCATTAAGGAAAGGCGCAACGTTTTCCATGCATTTATATCAGCCTGATTATTTATGTAACGCAATTTCTTACTTGAGAGATATTTGGGGCTAGACATTGAGCCATCAAAGCCCCGACTCCGTACATCTATCAAAAATTCGGTAGTCATATTTTTCTGCTGAACGTCTAGATGCTGAACTTGAGATAATGTTGTTTTCTGCAGTCTTAGCACCAGCATCTGGCCAAGATGATAAGTCTGCCAGTAAAAATCGAGTTTAAGATTGCCGGCAACTATTGATGCAAATTTTCATCGATTGGTCCTTATTTCATATTTGGTCGCTGTTCCCTGATTCAATTTACGTCATACTTATACCTTTCTCATTGTTACTGCTTCCAATTTAAACTATTTCTGTAGTTTCTGCGTTTTCAAAAGATTTTTTCTACTTCTAAGTTGTTTCCCTAGACTATGCAGATTAATGCCTTTCTTTGAAATATAATTTTGCTTTCGCAAATGTCTTTCTTCCTTAATAACTCTTATTTATGTGTTAAATTTAGTAAATTAATTTACTGGATGTTACGACATTAGCAAGTGTGGGAAATAAATTTTATAGTGTAAGAACTTTTCTTCCATTATTTTGGTCATTTGTGCAAAATTGCGGCTAATTTCAAAAATTTGTTTATTTTACCGAGGCTATTCACACTAGTAATTGAAATAAATTTGTTTGTCGAATTTTGCAACTTTCCCCGGCCCTGAATGCTGATACGACTCTTGCCCCTTTAACGGCTGATATAGCGTTATTATCTAGTTAACAACCCTCAGATCCTCTTGTGCAGCACAAAATAAACTTCTACTAGCACGTTCGTAGGCTCAAAGGCACGCAGATACCACGTACGTAGCTCCATAATAGTAACATTAGAGGAGATGCAATCGAAATAACAATTTCCATTACGTAAGCTGGCTCCTTTTAGAAAAAATAATGAGTTTACTGACAAACAGAATACATTCACAAATATTACCGTATATTATATTTATAAAGGTAGGTAGCGTTTTTTATTGTTTCCGTTTTTATGGTTTATGGGATTGTTCACTCGGTAAATGGCAAAAGTCCAAATTTCATTTGTAGCGTTTCCGTTTAATATTTTTTTCCCTTAAGAAGATATCCGCATCATACTTGAAAAATAAATTGCGCACTAAGATTGGAGCCGTCATTCTTTATAACAGCTGTAAATATTTTATCGAAAACGCCGAAATTTTCGGAGCGAGAGCAAGAACTTGCGTCCTTTCTGGGCCAGAAAAAGGTTTTACGACGCATCAACCCTTCCCTGCGAAAGGTGGGAATGCGGGCCCATTAAAACGTAACGCAACTTTCCGCGTTAATATCTCATTAGATCCGCATGAAGAAAATTATGTTTTAGGTTAAATGTTGTTGTATTTTTGCTGAATTCGACGTTTTTAAACAATTTTCGGCAAAAACCGACGATAACCGTTTCGTTAGCCTCCAGTGTTATTGTATAAAATAAATCAGACAGACGACCCCGAAAATGGTGCCAATCGCCGGAATCGAAGTCTCTAAAAAAAATAATGAAAAAAGTGACCAGCCCAATATAGCCATAATCCGATTTGGAGAGATTTGCAATACGCAACGCGGTGACCTCTTGCCGCATATTTTAATCTCGTGTTTGAACGGGAGTAACGCAAAAATCCCCGACGCTAATGCTTGGAGTTGACGAAATTTATCGCAGCTTACGGAAAAGCTCGTTGCGAATTCCGGGGACGAAGCGAGACAGGTCACTACACGATAATAACGGAGTCAACATTGTCGGCACCGACGTGACGTTGCAGCTCGTGGTCAGTTTGTTGACTAAAATCAGGAGTTGCCCAACTAGAATCGCAGTTTCCGGCCAAATTGCAGATAACTCATTTAGCGGACGAATTTCGTAAAGTATTATGAACAGTTTTGGAAATCAAATCTGTTTTGCAGCGAAAATTGGACCATGGCTTAACAGCGTCGTAATTTAGTTGTCGAGGACACTTGTAATGACGAGCAATAGTAGTTGTTTAGTGGAGTTTTCCTGGTAATAAAGGAAAATTAACAACCTGACGTCTGCACTTGAGTATACCGGTCCGGTATTAATGGATGTTTACTTAACGAAATTTCGTATAAAACTTTTGAAATTTGAGACAAACAACTAATTAATTTAATCAATAGAAGCGAATTGCTGTCCCGACTGATTTTCAGCCAGATTTCGAACGAATAAAGCTGCAAACGACAACCTTTATCAACAAGACCGATGTGATGGCTTCATTCGCAGTTTGCTGAAAAACTTTTCAAAGTGGCAGTATCGTCAATTCGACACAAGACTTTGAGAGCGGTTTCCACAAACTTGAGCATTGTTGCGAATGGGGTCGGTACGTGCCGGACGAAATCAAGGAGCCGAATTTTCGAGCCATCTTCTCTTTCCACTTAACCACTTTCATTTTTTATGCTGCATCTTTTGCTTCTTAATTCCTCCCTAAACCATACACTCACGATAGCCCTCCAAATCATTTACTTACATCCGTTTCTTTTTCGCTCTCCCTAAAATATTTCTTCTCAAACAACCACAGGAGAGGTGACTGCAAAAAGCTAGAAACATTAACTTAGGAGCAATTAGGATACTCTTTAGCCTTTCGTTTCCCTTCAATCAATATGGGTTACAAAAATATCTTAAGAGAGCCAAACGGCTGCGCCATCTTTTCCGTTTTCCATCTCAGATCTTTTTTCCTGATAGCTCTAATCTCTCTCTTTAGTCTATCTTCTCGATTTGAACGTTGGAAAATCTCTTGGTTTCCTCTGCTTTTCCCACGACGCGAGCAGGTGACTGACGACCGACCCACATAAATATGGATGTTTAGACTGTCACTGGCACGCCAGAAATAAAAAGCGCGGTGATTCCCGTCGAGCGCCGGCTCGGAGGAGTTGCGGATGCATAATTTAGTGCACGGGAATGCAACGAACCCCGGCATGCATCTGTCGCCAGACGTGACGCGGTAAAGTATCCTTTCGTCCGCTTTGCGACTTGTTTCCTTTAATTATTGCTACCCGACATCGGGCGCTATATTTGAACCATCACAGCTGGCAGTTTACTCAGGAAATTGTCAAATAAAGTACTAATGAGTGGCTCAAAAATAAACCACAGCCTTATTTTACAGTCGTAACGCAACTTTACAGAGGGGGCGGCGTTGTAGCAAGGCGGGAACGAAAACAGAAGAACCGGAACAAGTAAAGTACAAATTAGTTGAGAGGAGCGCCAAGTTTGGAGTTTGTATTTTTTTATATTCCGCTACTTCGGCCTCATGAGGCCTTAACTCGATACGATTATCTAGAGAAAAGACACGCACGTAGGTAATTGGAATTAGTGATTTTGGAAAATAATTACAATATTTAAAAAATCTACTGTTAAATCACTAGAGTAATGGCAATGTAGAATGACGCGTTAGTGATGATGCAGCCACTTATTCTTAGTACAAAGTTTCCTCGTTCTGTCTGAATCAAATTGCGGGTAAAAATTTGCATTATTCCGAACACAGGCTGCTCCCAGCAAAGTAAATAATTGTGGAAGCCGGCAGGTGCACGAATTTCATTTGCGAAACGCCGTACATTTCGTTGCTGATGGCACACAGACATGTTTCGCGTATTCCCATAATTACGCGGTGCAGTCGCAATGACGCTCTGAAAATAGTTTGAACTGATGAAGACGAAACGCTGCATATTCTAATTACGTTTGTGTTTTAGTTGCCATCATTCCAGATACGTTATAGCCAGCTTGAAGTTAATAAGCGTAACGAGTAGCTATAAGAAGTACCTCTCTTGCTCGCTCGATTTACAACATCCATTAAGCAATGAACGACCCTATATATGCATAAATTACAATTATGACTGCAATTTTCCTTATGCTTCTAGTTTCTCTGAATTTGTTTTTTTAACAGGAAATTAATAATAATTTGAGTTTAATAATGACTTGCTTGAAGAGTCATCAGAGTAATAGGTTGAAAATTTATCAATGCTCCTTGGTAAACTGAAAACTGGGAGTAACTTCTGCATTTTTTAAATTTGTATTTTGTAATGCTAACCACCAATCTCCATTTGGCTTGATTGAAAATATTTGCGCATATTTGGGGCAAAATTATCCTACTGTCGCCGGTCCCGTCTGTCTCTGGCTTTTTCAGCGGAATAAGCCGGAAGAATCGGAATAATCCCTCACGCGCCCGGTTAAAAAACTTGCAACTCTCGGAATTCCAACGAATCCGGCCCTCTTGAATTCGGGACAATTTCACCTTTAAATTTCACCCTAAATCAATTGGGACGTGTTAAATTGCGTTCTTCTAAAAGCCAAATTTATCACCTAATTCGCCTAATTGTTGTCCGGAATCGAAATTAATAAGGTTGGCCAGATTTCGAAATCATGCCCGGTGCAATTATGCGGAAATTGCGGCATATGCGGACAAAGCCCTCGATAATAAATTCAACTGATTGCGCATGATTTTTTTATTTTAATTGAATCAGGGAGATGAGGCGACAAAATCGCTGTTAATTATCGACCGATTTGTCGAAATTCCGCAGAACCTGCCAACATCTGGCGACAGCGAGGGTTGATGTAGGCGGATTTATTTATAAAACGAACACTTTAGGAGATAACACGAAACGATTTGCATGTGAAAAGATTGAAATTTAGATAAAAAAAATGAAATTTTCTGTATGAGCGACAGATAATTCTCTATGAATGGCACGACGAGACCTCGCTCGTCGCTGTGATATTGAGTTTTACAGTCAGAAAAAAATAGAGGAATAACCAACAAAATTTGAGTGTTGCTGTTTGCGTGCAAAATCTTTTTATTTTCTGATATTGTAGTCACTAAGTTATTGCTTGTTTTATTCGGCTGTCGGCTGGGGTTTATTGTGACGGTACTATGTGCTAAGTAATTCGCCGCCGCAGTACGAAAACAACAAAGGAAGGGTTACTGGAATTTACCTATAAAACCTTAATGCTCAATTTATATTCAGCTGGAGCCGCAAATAAGATGCTTAATACCGGGCTTGAAAAAACTTGAAAAAATGTGAATAATTAGACAATTCCATCCAATTCTTCGAGAGAAAGTTTCAATTGGGAAGCATCGAGATTTCCCATAATCAAGCAAAAAATTATTAAACTCGCGACAAAGTTTTTGTTACTTCAAAATTTATTAAAATCGACCGTCTGTGAGGACGTTTGCTAGATTTCTCCATTGGATGTTTTCCGGAGTAGCGGTTTTTTTTATTTTAAATTATTATGCATATTGAGGTTTACCCGGCGCCTCCGCCAAAACCATCTATTCTTGTTTCGCGAGTCGGCGTTGGTATTTTCTTGCATTGGCGGTACTTTTTGAAAATCTCTATTCAGTGACACATTTTCAATTTTAAGCCACGATTTGCGTTCGCCTAATTTGATAGGAAACCGCTGATTTATTAGCCAGATGTCCAACCGGGCATTAACCGGTTTCGACGGGTAAATACCAGGCGCCGTTCCGCAACATATCCCCAACAAATTCACCCAGAAACAAAACGTTGTCCGGCAGCAACAAATTTCATTGATCGCTTGAAATGATGAAGTACCATTAAAATGGGGCAGGCTAATTTTAAAAATCAATCTCGTATAGCATGTACCTACAACACGACGCAAAGCTCGAACTGAGTTGCATGTTTCAGCTGGGCAAACTTGATGCAATTTTCGAACCAAAAAACGATCATGATGTCGCAACATTTCCAACCCGGCAAACCTGCATGGCAAAGATTTTTAAACATTTCGCCGTGCCGCCCTGTTCAGTCGAAAGTGGTTGCCGCCCAGAACGATTTGCGCGTTCGCTCTCTTCATCTCCGGCTGTGTGTACCTTTGCTGACAGAAAAAAAAATCAACAAACCCCCGCAATTATTTCGGCGGATAAAAGTAATGGGCGTTCGAGCCCGGCGCAACAAAATAAAATATGTGGCTTTGTTTTGTCGTTTTTGCAAAACTCAGCAATTCATCGCAAGATAAAGCCAAGTTGAGCCCCCATTGTGTGCGGAGCTCGGAAATGCCGTATGAAGAATGCGGTTTTTTTTCGTTCCAACGTTACTTTTTACATCACCTTCACTAAATCTCTTTTTCGACATTCCATCTGTTATGCGGCTAGAGATTTATAGTGGCCGCAGTTTATATACCTAGTTTTACACAAGTCTAATGTACACAAAACATGGACGCGGAGCGTTTGGAAAGAACGGGGGCAATAAATATCGCAGGGTGAGCAGGAGTGGAAAGACTTCTCTGGAGGCGTTACAGAAATTTATTTCGTACTTCAAGTCAATCACACGAAACTCTTAGCAGGAAAACTCCACTTTTGATATGGGTCGAGAGTTTTTCAAATTTTGCCCCTAAAGCTTTCAAAATTAAAGCAACAAATCTAATTTAATCGTTTTATGTGAGGGATCGGACTACTGTCAACAAGTGAGGAATGACGGAAAGAGGGACGATTATTTCGAACTTCTGCCAAAGTGTGTATAGAATGGTTCATCAAATTGAATCTAAATCAAGCTCTGGAGAACCGAATTGTCCGCCAAATTGACAATAGTGTTGGAGGGATGAACACTTTGATCGAAGCGGAGCGGATAATAAACAACATACTTGTGATCGAGCCAATTGAGCTATTGCACCATCGCACTACGATTGCAAGGAACATCTAATGTAATTTAAAAGAAATAAATTCTACTCCTTTGTCGCTACACAAAAGGTAGCACTATTGAAGAAATTATTTCTTACTTCCAAACTCAAAAAAAAATCGAAACAAAAGTATTTGCTCTTAATTTCAGTCTTTAAAACTTTTTTGTTCTTATCTATTCATTTTATTTTTGAAAGTTGGAAACTTTTATTAGATATCTACTTGGTCTAAAAATTTATTATAAATAATTGATGCATAATTTTAAAAATTGACAGTGTTGCTATTGTTTTTCTTGTAATATTGCTTTTTATTTTTGTATTTTCCTTCTTGTTTAACTAGCACGCCAAATTGATGCGCGTGAACAGTCAGCTGTAGGAAGAAATTGGCCGCCTTATGCACAGATTAAACAAGAAAGGGAGGCTTCGTTAATGATGAGCGACGGAAACATGCAAGAGATAGAAGGACATCAGCCGGAAATTGTTGCGTGAGGCCTCAGGGCGAAGGCCGCGTTTTTTCAAATTTAATTAAACGCCGCCCGATTAAGGCCGTTTTTATCCAGAAAAAGAGAACAATTACACATCGACGTTTTTCAACACTTTGATACTCAAACACCTCAACAAATTTAACTTTTTTTTTCCATCAAGCAACTTCCTCAATTACGGTAACTTTTCAAAATTGGCCAAGGAAAACAGTGAAGTATTTATGGGAGTTAATGAGAGAAAAACAGGGAAACTATTGAATTAGAAGCTACTTATAGCAGGGGAATTTCTTCAACTGCCCGAGGCCATCCGGCATTTCCTTCAGTTAATTGCTGCTTACGAAAACTTCCGCTTGTTTAAAGGGAGTTTGAACAAACTCGACCCGCATCGCACGAAGGACTTGATAACAAATTCAGGTTAGCGCTGAAAAAATACGCTGAAAATTTTGAAACAACTGCAAAAGCTTTCGGTTGAATTAATTCGTTTGAACTCGCCGGAGAATCAACATTGTAAATAGTTCCCTATTATGAATTATTGAATTTTAACGATCGAAAAAGCTCACTTGAATCGTCAGTATTGTTACAAGTTTCGAGGAAATTCCACCTTGAAAGACGCGACTTATTGAAATCGATATCTCTCCATTTAACTCTACAATTTTGTGCAAGTTGTTGCATTTGTCTAAAAACTTTTACAAACCTGTTGGCACTTTCGTCGAGTTTATTATTTAATTTCACATTTCCTGTTTGGAAACGAGTCTGTTAACACCGCCACTGCCAAAACTAATCCACCAATCACCCCAACACGCCCGATTATGAAGCATCAAAACAGCAATGGGTCATCGATGAATTCACGTAGTTCTGATGGTTGCTAACGATCTATGAAAGCGCGACATTAACGACGACACTAAAAACTGTAAAGTTTCCGTTTTTAGCGAAACATGCAGACGTCGCGACGTGAACTTTCGATCAGACGGGCGCACGTAACGCCTCGACGCTCCACCGTACACTGCAGCGACAGAATTTGCAGGAAAGCGCCGTCCCCTCCAGTCGGTCTATTGGTATTAGGACAAGGACCAATTACGCTTTCAACATTTTAATCATATGTAGATGGTTCGGGGCGATCCTCCGCAGAGATTTTTCAAAGGGGAAAGGACTTTGGGATCATGCCGCAATTTCGGCGGATGATTACAAAAATTTCGCTGCCACCGACAAAGACAATAATTCTGAACCAATTTCCATGCAATTTCTTCTCGGAGTTGCTGGATACACGGCCATTTGTTTATTAATAAAGATTAAGGTTTTGTAGGAAGGCGATGAATGTACGAGGGTCAACTGAAAACTTTGTGGAAGTGTCAATTTTGACCGGGATTTGGTCTTAGTTCGGTTTGGGCCGCTGTGCAGGTTTTCCGGGCAATCCGCGCTAGTCGTCCAATTGCACCCCCTTTTCCCGTCCAGCACCTATAGTGACCGGCTGTCGTCCGTTCCCGCACAGAGAAGAGGTCATTCCATTTAACGATCTCTCAAGCCCTTCTGCCCTTGCCGGGTCCGGTTGCTTCTGTCGTCCACATATCATCTTTATCTCCCATTCTGACCCTGACTTAGTCTTTCATTTCCGTCTTTATTTCGCACTCAGCGACGCTCTCTCGCAATAAACACCATCTGAGTTCAACAGTGCAGGATTTATTCGAAACGTCCAAATAATTCATACCTGTAATTTTGCGCTGGCGATCGATATTTTTTCGGGAACGCGGCACAGAACGCAAATCCGGAATAACAAATGATTTATTCACCCGAGACCGACAAAGAAATGCTCGAATCCCCACCTGCGTCTACGTACGTAGCAATGGCCTAATTTGAACCACGACGGAATTTATGACGAAACCGGCCCTGGAACGAGAGCGTCTGCGATCGAACTGGATGCAAGTGAGTTCATAAACAATTCAGAGATTCGTTAAGTTTTCATTGTTAATAAGTTAAGAGTTATTGCCTTCGGTCGTAACGCAGCTTTCGTATTTCCTCCGGTAGTTTTCCTTCTGGTGCAGTGAATGCTGGGAAAAATTTGTCGGTGAAACCGGGCAACATGAGAGACTCGCTGATGTGCAGTGAGCTGTCAGATTATCTGATAGCAAAATTTATTCGGGGCCAGAGCGTTTGCAGCTTCGTGTACCGAATATATAAATGACGAAATAACTCCTCAAAATTCCGCAGAGCTTCAAACGGGCCTCAAAGTTTTCCTCCAACTATGCTGCAGGTAAAGTGATTTACAGAGCCTTCGTTACCAGTAGTGCATTCGAAAAACTAGTTTTTGCGAAAATCTACGAGGTTTTCTCAAAAACTATGTACCACGAAAAAGTGACTGGAACCTTTCTCCAAAATATTTTGTTTAACAAATTTAAAAGTTTATTTAAAATCTACTTTTTTCAGTAATGTTTAACATAATATTATAAAGTTGCTTTACATTACTGTTAAAATTTATCAAAATAAGGACCAGCAGAAAAGTGAACTTTTCCAAAAAATAGAGTTAAAGAGAAGGATGTGAGAAATAATTTTCGAGCGCTCCCCGTACAAGAAAACGTAGGACTCTCACGTTTACTCAGACATTTCTTTACAGGGCCTTGTCGAAGAACTGAAAACTCGGGTTTTCCCCGCTTTCCTCGGGTACCGCCGCAATTAATAGTGTTTGCTTCTATTCCGAGCCGTTTCACCGCCAAGACCGGATTTATCGCGCTCCGCTCTTGGGGTAGGTACTTCGATTTGGCGGCGGCTTTGATTACACACCTTGCGTATGGAAGGAATGGGACGCGTTCGTGCTCCTTATTATATTAACCGGGAAGTTAATCGGGTAAGCAAAGTTACGGCAACGTTTGCTCTTTGCAAACTGTAAATCCACTCCTTCCTTCCTGCCTTTCGGGAGCTTAATTACTTGAAAGCTCGCGCCCGTACATTTTTAATATCTGTCATTAATACAGGACGAAATAAAAGAGATTTACGGGTTCTTATTGCGCGACGGAATAAATATTTCGCTTTCCGAATTTATCGTCGGTGATTTGGGTTTCTCACTTCCGCATTTAAATCCGAAGAGAGTCCCAATATTATTCTTCACTTAACCAAGATACATGAAGCTTTAATATACCCTATCGATATCAATCAATAGGGCAGCTGCGAGAGCGCCAGACGCAACGGGGTTCTATTCAACAATGACCCGATGCGTAAATTAAAACGAAAGAATTTAATGAACTTACCCCCCGGTTCGATTTTTTTCTCTACCTCACAGGATCTATCCAGAAAATTTGCGTTGAAAACTGGGCAAATTGTAATAAAAAATTCTTGGTCCAACTTTAATTAAATTGTTTGGGAACTAATTTTGAAAGAATACCACGAAATTTTCGACAATCCCGGACGTTCTTTGCGCTATTTTTGCCTTAGACTTGAGCTAGTCAACGCTAAAGCTCGCCAGACAAAGTCGCCGCTGAATTAGAACGTAATTTTATCCATTTCATACACTAGCGGGTTTATTATGACTAAAGCCGTTCAACTAGCATGCTAGGGTGAGATTGTTGCAACTAAAATCGAGTTTTGAAGAGCAGCAGTTGCACCTACCTTGGTGGAAGTTATTAGAAATCATCCGCGACTAAAGCGGGAAATTGAATTTTCGAGACAATTATATCGTTGGTTCTGGATCTGAAATTGGGTAAGGACGTTTTCTTAACCATCTAATTACTTCAGCGAGATTAGCGGCCCAAAAGACCTTTGAGTTCCGTTTTCTTACTCAATATGCATTGCGTCTAATGAAGAGATTTACACGAAGATTCCTCGCAACGAAGCAAAATACTCTAAAACAAAAAATTATAATTTTGCTTGCAGAAATGGAATTTGAGGCAACACGTTACGCTAATAAAAAATTACTTCTACAAGATTTATTAATAAATAAATTTTTACTTATGTAACTAAACAAGCTGATACCTACTATATAATTGTAAAATCCGGAAAATATTTGTACTTCTGCTTATCGGTGGCAGTAAAGTAAAAACGTAAACTATCCAAAACTTTGGCTAGTAATTCGTTTGCTTTTGATTTGGATTCTCTTTTGCGTATATACTTTAGGCGAGGGGCAAGCAACTGACAAAAATCTGTACACCAGAAATCTATTTTCATGACGTAAATCAAGAGATGATAAGACATCCCTTTATTGACGTAGCTCCATTTTTCTGCTTCTGCACTGAAATGATCTTCGGATCTGGATTCAACTGTTTTAAGCCGCAAATTTTTGTGGTTTTGCCGAATGGCTGGTAAGGAGAGAATTTGGGCTCCCGCACGAAATTAAGCGTAGGTACTTCAAACAATGTTAACGGTCAATATTGTTCAGTCTCCCAGGCGACGACGTCCGATGTGCGTGGAGAACCGGACAAAAAAACGTTCAGGTAATTGAGTGGATAAACTCGGTTTTAATTATTCTTTCTGCTCAACACGATGAAACTAATTAGCGCAGCTCAATGCTGCCGTAATTAGAATTTGCGCGTCGAAAATTACCGTTTAAAATATTGTATCTGGAAGTTAATTGGAGTTACGTCTCCCATACGCGTCATGAATGAACTTAATTGGTACACAATTTTAGCTGTCGGCATTGCGAAATTACTCTCCGGATAACAATTATTCCCTCGATAAATTTCAACTAATCTAACTCTGGAACACGCCGTAATTGGGGAGGGGGATAAGTTAAGTCATCAACAACGTGAACCACTAAAAAATCAAGGGTACGTAGAAAGGTTGATAATTTACTACAAAATTTTTCTAAAAGTTGCTAAACTGTTTCTTTCTGACCGGTAGATTTATTTTTTTTGTGAGTTATTCAGAAACTCTCAAACTTGCTCAATTTGGCCAATGAATAATGCCTGAGTAGTTGATTAGGTCAGATTGCAATTATCGGGAGTTTGCCAATTACGGCGATTTCGGACCAACCCCTTTAAACCGGCAGTAATTTTGTTTTAATTGTTAATAATTCTCTCAATAAGACATAATTTAGAAGAGAGAGGTAAATACTTTGCTGTTTTAAAACATAAGAATTTTTATGAAAAATGTTATCTTATTAATATAACAACTAATAATTAAATTGTTTCTACGGAACAAGAGTTTTTACTTGAACACTGAACAAATTAAAAGCTTCCTGAAATTGAATTTTGAAAAATATACCTGCAGGTACTCAAACAAGCTTAATGGGAGTTTTATGACCTCTTACAAAAATAGTAAAAGCAAAGATTTATGTTTCCTTCTAACATTTTTGTTAAGATTTTCCACGCGATAATGTTCAGGGTGGGATTTAAATTTACAGTGTAATAAAATTTTATGATTTCTTCTATAAGCAATTTGTTTAAGGCAGATTGAAATTTTGTGCCCGCTTTGGGAATAAATTGAACAAGTGATGTTCTATCTAAAATAAATCATAACGACAACTCTTTACGCAACATTAACTTTATAAAATAACAGGCATAGTAGCTTATGCTCAGCCTATTTGAAATATTTTCTCCAAGTTCCCTAAATTTTAAAATTTCGTCATGTTTCTATTACAGAATTTCTGAAACATAAATTTTTGAAAATGAACACAATTTTGGATAAGAAGAAAAGTTGTGTCGAGAGATGCTGACTGTGCGTTTCTGCTTTACTTGCCATAGATGCGATGTTACCATTATTCATTGTGGCTCCCAGTAGAATCGTCATGTCAACTCTCTAACCTGCTAACCCTCAAATGCAAACGACAACGGAAACTTGGAGGATAAAAAGGCGAGAGCTTCAACATAGCGACAACACTTTTCGGTATACAAGTAACAAGTATTTGCAAATTGCGTGACCAGAAACGTAAACGTTTGCTTCCTTCTGAAAACTGGCATCGGTTTTCTCTTTATAATTCTTAAAGTTGCAAAATCCGGCACTTCCGTAATTTATTCATCTGCACCAGGTTCCGCTTAATTGGGCCCGTTCCTTCACCAGTCACATACGTTGCGGTTAGTCGCCCTTGCACAAAGTAAAAGCTTTCAGGTCGACGGCGGCATTTTAACCACAACATATGAGGGGACACCGCCAAAACAAGTCACCCTCAACTCAACTGCACCTCGAAGCAATAATGCAACGCAAACCACGTTCTCGCTTACCTCACTTGATGCTTCGTAATGGAAAGCTCAACGTTGAACTCTAATTAGCATTGCACACGAATCGCCTCTGAACGAGTTCGCTCCATCACTACATCGAACACCCTACTGACGATTCAGGGATACAGAGCGAACTTAATTGCGTTACCCGTTACGGAATTATTAATTCTGATATTAGGGAGAAAGTCGCAGTTGTTTTTCTTTGTGTCACTTTTTGCGCCGAGTTAATCAAAATGGAAATATCGAAGCCTCGCGGGATTTGAACTGAGCAAATGGGAATCGGAAAGGTCGAAATTACATGAGTATTTTGATAAGGGACAGAAAATGGTGCGGGCGAATTAACAAATTGGGATGCGAATTTATCGTAAAATCACAAACTTCAAATATGATTGTCAGGGTCGAATTTTTCAGAAATTATTGCTATTATATTCGTTCATTTTACTTAAGGGGGTTTAACTCTTTGGGGCTTCCGCGCAACTAAAGGGAGAATAAGTAATGATAATGGGATCACCCTGCTCAACTACTCCTGGTTACAAGGCATGAGTGCATGAACAGCCCGTAACCCGGAGTCAAAATAAAGCTTGAAATTTTCCAACCGCCCAAAAATTCCAATTTCCATTCATTTTAAATCAACAATTCCGGTTCTTTTAGACGCCATTCGTATTGTTCACCTGAACAAAAAGAAGTCATAATCAGTTTCTGGAACGACAAGTCGGGTTGACGCCGCCATTGAAACGTTTCCGCTATCCTCAATGTTTCGGTGGTGCACGTAACTTAACCTGAATCGGCTTGTTACCATGTAAGGTGATCCATCAACCCGCCCTTCGGTTACATCATTAACGACGCCCAGGTCAATATTATGTAGAAAAGCATTTCTTATCAGCGTTGATTAATCGTCCTTATTCAATTGAACAGATTTCAGGAAGCGGCAGCGATTAATTAAATTTCAACCCCCGAGACAGGTCCCCGTCATTTCGATTCCGGCATCGAAAAGCACAACAGGTGTGTGAGAGGGTGTGTAACTTGCACAAAACTTAAAACGACACTCTCGGTGGTCGTGATTATAAAACTGTTTCCGGAACCGGAATATCTGTCTGCGCCGGATTTTAATTTAACACGCCAATCGTAAAATGAAGGGACATTTTCGCTTTTCGGTCCGGACGAGGTGCAGTCAGTCGTAAAATGGGGGAAAACTGTTCCAACTTGTGCGGTGATGACACCTCGCTGGGTGCCATCAGTGGCGAGGGCCATTAAGAGAGTTCTATATTTAGTTGGAGTTTACGTTCTGGACTCGTATTGTCAATGTTAACCGTATTGTGACACTTCATGTTTCTCTATTTTGGGATGCGAAGCGACGCTTATCTCGACCCGATGTATTTTTGATGGGAAACATCCGATAGCCGTCATGCGGAATTAGGTTGGGGTGGCTACGGAGAACTTCATGAAGCGTCCTGAATTATCTAGGGGCGGCAAAATTGCACGTTTTAACAACACAAATCGATTTTTAATTTGGCGAAAGCGATCGGAAAATCTACAAACCTGCAAAAAACATCCCAACGGAATTTGTAAATGGGGGATGCGCGGAATTAAAATTGCTACGAGAACGTTCATTAAAGGTTCATAAATTTTTTTACAAATTATTTTTTTTCTATAAAGATTTAGCTTTTCTCAGAGTCGCATTATACTTTACTGCGACTTTTAGTACGCAAGATACAAATTTTTCTTTACTTTTTA
Organism: Schizotus pectinicornis; assembly: GCA_951805265.1. Lineage (NCBI taxonomy): Eukaryota > Metazoa > Arthropoda > Insecta > Coleoptera > Pyrochroidae > Schizotus > Schizotus pectinicornis. The sequence continues at coordinate 30,874,845 of OX638202.1, read as the reverse complement.
TGACAAGATATTTGCGGTAATAAAACCAAAAAAATTGCGAAATTGGATATTTCTGTTATAACTTTAGTTGCTTTTGGATTTTTTTTTGTCAATGTCCGGTTAGAAATTTCCGGGAATTTTGAAATGTTTAGTTGACGTGTCGATTTCCACAATTGCAGGTCATTCTTTTCCCTAATGACAACCCAATTTCCCTTACGCCCGCGCATACGTAAACGGGCAAAATCACGATCTATTTGCAAAGTGACTGCAGCTGTCGAACCAACAGTCGAAATTATCCTGGGCGCGAACTGTTAATTTTTATTTAAGACACTTCTCGCGCCACAAATTTCGCTTGAAAGTCGGAACGAGTCTTTATGTGACAAATTAAGTGTGCCGAAGGGAGTGCTGCTGGGGGTATCTAACAAACAACGCCCCCGTTTTTACGCGTACCATTCCGTTTCCTTTGTCTTAATTTGAAAGGGTAAAAGATGGTTATTTTCGCATAAATTCAGACTAATTCGCGACTAGGAGCAGCGAGCGAGGCTCTGATAAGAAATAATATTTTGCTTCAGTCGTGGTTCTCGTTATTTACTCCTAAACCAGAAGAAATAGGACACTTTTGGAAATTACGACATACCGTTAGAATATCTAAAAACTCGTTAAAAATATAATCAGTGATGCGAACAACTTTTTAGAACATTGAAATCGGTCTTATTGTGGCCATTCGACAGTCTGCAAGTTAAGTGCCTTTTAGCACCCGTTCAACATTGATGAAGACAAATATTGTGTTGAAATCAAAGCAATTGCAACTGCATCGAGCATGCACAACTAATGTGTACATGAATCGTACTCAAACAAACTCGAGGCGACGTGATTGAGTTAGTCAAATTTTGTGGCGTACAGCGACTCAATCTGCTCGACTTTGAATATTGCAAAACAGTACTCATCACGTTCCTTTTGTTTCTCCCGAATGAGTTAATTTATTGCGAGTAGGTATTCTAGCACGAAAATTGTTGACAGTTTTATGAGAATTTACTTCACAAAAGTAACTACCTACGTCTTACGTCGAGGCAGTTTCTAAGACAAAGCTGTCTTCTAAAAAGTAACTGAAATTATTATTTGTAACAATAGTGGATAGAACAAAACTCAGTTTCTGGCAAACGGTAAGACCTGAGAACGTATTGCAACAACTTCGTCAAGGTAAGACAAAAATGTCGTGTCAAATATTTAATCTTTATTGCTTAGAAAAGCGAACCTCGAAAAGTAAATACTGGTAGCACGTAATTAAGTCAAAGGAAGCGGAAACCACACAACTCAGCGAAAACATCCGTTATCCTTCAATTTTGCCGCCTGCGACATCTTCGTCATATTTCTCTCGCAGAGCGTCCAGAAACCGGCCGCAATTTCGTTAGAGAACCTTGCAAATGCATAAAAAATGCATCAGCATTATGGTTAGACTCCGGCTCGAAACTCTCCCGTCTACTCAAACAACTCCATGAATTAGATTATGATTCTCTCACGTGCCTTAATGGAATCTACCTAGGACGGTAAACTTCCAAATCTCATTATTGCGCGGATTCATTGCTTAACCCAACAACGCCGTCCCCATCTTGCCAACTTTTAATAACGCAACTTGGTCGACGTTAGTTGCCTACGTGCTTGATTTTTCCCGGTCGTTTCGCAACGGATTTTCTATTCAATATTCAGTTAAATGCGATCATTGGTGGAGTGTTTGCGTTGCCGTTGAGTGGAGGTGTTCATCAATAAAAGATGTCTGTAAAACAAGGGGAATCGTTTATCCGGCGGAAACAAAGGCCGCACCACCTTTGATCGGAAACCTGCAATGCACACATTTTAAGGGAAATCTGTTTATTTTCACGAGTATTTATCGAATGCGCCATGATAGCGACGCAGCTGCTTCTTTTGTGGCGAATTTTTACATTCGGACTTTGTAATTTCAGCGCAAAGGAGGAAGCCGGATGAATTTTAATCAGAAGGTTTAAGGGTGTTGCGGTCGCGACCAAAAAAAATTATACGTGGGTGACTGATGCGAGCGGTTGAATTTCCTTTAAAATATTTGTGTGCCAGAGAAGGCAGAAAAATACTAATGGCTTTAGAGGACAAAAGGACAAACTTGGAAAATTAAATGATCGGAAGCGAGATCATTGCGGATATTTTCCACGTCTATTTTTAGTCAAATCTCTGATTTTATCGCATATTTATTGCATATTTCGATAATATTAGTAGGCATATTTATTAATTAAATGAATTTGAAATATGATGAAACCAAATTCACAAATGGTGGAGGCGCTGAATATAATTAAAAATTGTTTTCTCAAGGTTCTAAGGTTTTTACCATTCTAAACCAACTTTACAACTTTTCTTCAAATTTTCAAGATAAAAATGGTGGATGCGCCGGGTGAATATCGTTACACAAACGTTTGTTAAAAATCAACTAGAAGTCGTATAGAAACCTAATTTTTTTTCTACTTGAAGTCAAATTAGAGCTACTATTACAGCTAAATAATATTTTTTCACGACTTTTAGTTTATGACTTATAAATTTTTTCCAATAAATATTGTCCTAAATTAAGGAACTTCTTGCTAGAACTCACATCAATCCGATCAGGTGGCACTCTGCTAAAGAAATTGTGCAAGTGAAAATGCTAACGAAGACCTGACGACGTTTTGTGGAGGTTGCACTTTTCGTGCTGCAAACCCAAGAAAATAGACTCGTAGATTTTTGCGCTGAATAATAAATGCGGTGATACTATTCATCCAGAACCGTAGCGTGACACATAATGGAAATGCGGCCTAGTTTATGAATTATGCATCGTTACAGCAGTTATTTATTGTGCGCCATATAGTTTTAGCTTCTGTTTAAACACAATTTTGCACTATTTTATGATATTGTCGGAATTTTATGCTTTGTCCTAACGGTCGATGCATGAAATTAGCGCAGCTTGCAGAGGAACTTGACCCCAAAAATAATTAATTGGAAATGGAGAAGAGAGTAATTGAAACAATGCGGCCGTTTGGAGCTGACGCAAAAATGGCTGATGTGGAAGTAACATAAATAATTCAGTTTGTTGAACAATGCGGCGGAGTCTAAGAGGGATTCGACATTTTCAGAAGAAAGGATAATCCCATTGTTGTGTAAGTATAGCTAGGATGCACTCTAGTATTGAACTCGAGTTGCCAAATCTGAAAATGCGCCTTTGGCAAAATGCTCTATGCCGGTTGAATGAAAACAGAGTCTTTGCGACGGGCGCAGTTTAACATTGGTAATGGATTTAGGAAAAAAGACAGGAACATTTTGCGCCGCTATCGGAAATCGAAACTTAAATAAATTTTAAAGTTATTTTTACGTTTCACGTAGTTCCTGCTACATCTAACTTGCAGTTAGTTGAAATAAGTGTTTTTGGCGTGATTCGCGGGTTGTAGCTGGGGCTGGGCGCGGCCCCACCCTCGCCCTCAGACAGAAATTCCCGGAAAATTAGATAGGTAACAAATTTTTCGTGAGAGTTGATTCGAGCAACTTAACAATATCAGATTCGTAGCTCGTTAAATCTCAAGTTGCGCCGAGCAAAAAGCACGCTCCAACCGCCACCGAAAGCAGATTGGATGATCAAAATAAAAAGTCGCGTCGCTCGTATTTACACTGGAGATTATTAAAAACTTTTTCCAGACCTTAAGATGAAGTTGCCCAGGTAGAATAGTGTTGAACTTGAGCAATCTTCCGGCCTGCATCATTTCCCACCGATTCAATTAGATTTGAAAGCACTGCGGACAGGAAACGGCCGAACCGGAGTGCCTGGGTACGTACACCCCGACACCCGGACCCAGTGAGTTGTATCAACCGCAGTTGGAGGATCTTCTCGTATAATGACGAGTTTGATTTTAAAGCACCGAATAAACATTCGTTGGAGAGACGAGTCGACCGGCAAATTAAGGTAACGGATCGGTAATTGTCTGTTTATCCAACCGGGTCGCGGGGTCTTCGCCAAATAACAACACAAACAAACAATAATAGCAACAGTAATTGAAAAAATTTCGAATCGTTAATTAAATTAGACCAAGAGAAGAATATATAACTACGGAAATCAGACCGGAAATAATTCTTGAAATTAAAATTGTAACACGACCCCTAATGACCAACCCTGACAAGTGGCTAATTGATAGAAATTTTTGTCTAGTGCAGAAAATTGAATTTATTAGGCGCACAAGCTTATTGCCAATTTACTCAAAAATTAATAATGTTGATATCACAGAAGTCGAGATCTTGGTCGCAAACTTGATTTGATCGCACTAATTGAGGGAGAATTGTTGAAATGAGTCGGGGCTATTAGCCGTGTTGCGGACTCGTTGTGATACAGACAAAGAAACGATTAAGCACAGGAAAGAACAATCGAAACCGCAAATGGTTGTAGCGAGGGTAAAATGGGGTAGAAATCGAATTGTGGTGACCCACATTACAAAATTAATTAGTGCAACTGAAGGGTCACAGCCATATATCTTTATTGTCTTCCTTGATTAAGGTGAGTTCGCTTTTAAAGAGGATTTTCGATGTTGCTGGTGTGGCAGTCGCAGCTCTAGTTGAATGTCGCATTCATCAATAACAACCCAATTATTAATTTCTTTGAATATTATAAGAAATCGAAACTTAGTGGTTTTTCTAATTTTATAAGAAATCTATTTATTCTAGCGTCGAATTGATTACGGATTTGAATTCAGGAAAGTCGATTACATAAGAAAACGCTTATTTCCAGCCTTTAGGTGCAACGATGTCGATTTTAGGAATTTTTTGAATTTCTATCGATTGGGGTAGAAAACAAAAGTTAAAAATATTGAAATTTTTTACATCGCTTTTATGACTTAATGTCATAGATTTTGGACCGCTTAACACGAATCTGACCGTAGTTTCCCTGTACAAGTCGTACTTTTTAAGATATCACTGTTCGAATGTTTCAATTCAAAATTTTCGTTAAAATCGACCTAAATTGCAAATTTCAATTTCTTTATTATTAGTTTTACAATTTTTGTTCATATAGCATTCGATAGCTTTTGTGAAACGGAAAAATTTGATGTATTTGGATTTGATGCAAGTCTGCCCGTTCAAAAGTTACAAGAGTTTGAATTTGAAATAAGTACTTTCTTTACAGTGATGTATTGCGCAAAGTTTCAGATGCGACAACCAAAATAATATCCTAACTAAGCTTTTTTCGTCGTTAATTCAGGGACGGATTTACAGTTACATAACGAGATTAGCTACAAATCAGCCACTGTGATAATTAGCGTAAACGGAACTGTCGTAAATAAATGTTAATAAAATAGAATCGCTGAAAATGCTCTAATGATTTCTTGTGGATTTGCTTTCTAGCAAAATGTGCCCCGTACTTCGTGCTTATAATAGCACAAGAATCTTGCGCAATACTTTCGAAGTCATTTCGTTATTAAATTGCTTTGCATTATCGAACCAGTTACTTATAATTTTAACTTTGCGAACCGATTCCATTACTACATGAGATTTTAAACGTTCACAATTTCGTTTCGAATAAGGAGCCTGAAAATCTGAAACGTCGCAGACAAGCTTTAATCGTCGCTTCACCTTTTTTACCGACCAAACCTGTTGATACAGATCTTTCTCTAATCACATACGTAATCAACCAACCTTTAACTGATTTTTTTCTATGATTTAACCATCAGAAGTGAGACAAATTACGAAACGTAGTAAAGATGGTTGATTGTTAATCCGCCCGACCGCCATTATCCAGGAATGAAGGTGAATGCAACGGGGAAATCGAGCATCCTGTGATAAAACAGCAGTTAACAAGGTGCCTGCCGTCTATTCCGCCCCCGATTACTGCGCTCCACCGCCTCACCTTCCACGGTTATTCGAAGCGCTCCAGGACCGGCTCCGGACGTCTTCGCAAAACTAACCAGTTTCACGATGAAAAGGGAGCGAATAAAAAGAAATCGTGGGCGAAATTGAAATTGTATCGAGTGCCAGTTACTGGTTTCGGGTTTTAAGCGGAAACATGTTTTTCTTTACTTCAAAGTCGCACTAAATTTACAAATTCAAAGCACAAGTGTTGCAAACTCTTCTCTAAACGACCATGTTTATAATCGGCCAAAAAAAGAAAATTATTTTTTGATTTGAAAAAGCTAATTTTGAGGATTTTCTTTCGAGGAAGAGTTGCGTGTTGACTGGAACCGTGTCGCCTTGAAAAGGCAATTTTCCCGTTATTGTAATCTCTTGGCGAGACGTATCACCCTGCGGTTAACTTTTAATTAGTTGCGGCTCGGGGGCCCCACCTAAGTTGCCGTACTTTGGCGGCTATCGGCGAAGACTTGCTGATTCGGGCGATCTGCTTTAAATTAGACCTAACCACTCCATAAATTAAAGGGCGGGTTTAAAACTATAAAAGCAATTTACGGGAGATCTTGCCAACATTAAGCCCTCGGTAATTGTTACCGGCTTCCTTCACGGGCAAAACTGTCGGAGGCGGCGGCGCTGATAGATGCTCTCGCCAACCGTAAAACTTGTTTTGTCACCGCCTCCCTGCTCCCGTTCCGACGAAAAGAGAAATTCGAACGCGTTAATTAAGCCGATAATGTCTTAAAAACCGCTTTTGGGAGCGGCGCCCTTCGACGTGCGCCATTAAATCATCTAATTGCGATGATGATGCGAGATCGTGCGGATATGAATAATCGGCTTCGAGACAATCAGGTCTAGCTACTCAAAATTACGCAGTGATTGATGGAGGATCCGCCCAGCTTCGGCGAACCAAACGGGATGGTCTTGTAAACCATAATTAATTTGAGGGCCCGCCATAAGATTAATCCGCTGCATGAAAATCGTTCGCGAAACACGAATTTAAATTTTTTTGCTCTCTACGTCTAATCGACAAGGTTTCGTTTGAAAGAACGGAAGATTTTCAATAACAGCGGGTTTAAACTACCCCATTATGTCGACCGAAAACGGCCTGTTAGTGGATCTTAAAATCTGAATGGGAGGTGTTTCCGGGTTTTCTCCCTCTCGCCGGCTGCAAGTTGTACCTAATTTTCCCTAAACGCCCGTCTCCCCTAAATTCGGGCCATGTTACGGCGCCCACTTAACCCATAAAAAGCATAAAAACTTTTAATCCCATTATCTTAACTGATGTCGGGACGATATCTATTCGTTTTTGAGAGCTTTCTTGCCTTCAAACGACATTAAGCTCCTCACCGCGGTCGATATTACACGAATGAACTGGAACCGCGACAAGAAGTTCAATTTAATTCTCAATTAACGCACCTCTCGATTAATTCGCAAGAAAGAAGAGAAATCGAAGCGCATCTGTAATGGCAACAACAAATGACTGCAGTCAATTTACCAGACATAGACGATATTTAACCCGTGCTGCCGGTAATGAATAAATGAATCGAAAACGAGTAAATTGCTTTCAGTCCGGAGGCGGCTGGAGGAAGGGTCAAATGAGTTAGTGTGTCCCATTAAGATTTTGCCGCAACTTGATACTCTAATGGCCCTGGATAATTAATTTGAAGCCGCAAGTAACTCGTAATAAACGCAGTGATAAACATGTCGCTTTTGGAAATGGTTAATTTGACCGAGATTGCAGATGGCAGATTATAAAACTGAAACTATGTCAAAATAACGAGTTTGCAGAGCAATTCCGATTGCCCACGTTCGATAAATTGTATTGTCTTTAGTTGTCCGTTGCCAAAGGACGAACTTTGCGATTCGACGAGGGTTTAACAAACACTCTTGGCATCTGGTTTCTAGTCCTTGTCGTATCTAAAGATGACTGGAAAATATTATTTAACTGTTCATTGTTTTACAATCCTAAAAAGAGAAACACCAAAATATTTTGCAGGCCATAACGGGTCGTTTTGTGGACCAGGATCATGACAGTATAACGTTGCAGGACCAAATGAAAAACGACTAGGCTTAGTGACGAAGAAGTCTTATGAAGCAGATAAGAATCGTAACTAACAAGACAAGAAAAACTACACAGGTTTAAACAACTCCGCAAGTGATATAAAGTTTCGATATTAAATAAATGGAGGGACTTTTTTCCAAAGGGGATACGTCCGTAGTGGTAGATTTTTCACGTTATCCCCGCGCATTTCTCCACATCCGTTCAGTGGATCCGCGAAATAACCGCGATTCGTCATTGCCATCCATCTGCAATCTGTTCTCTCCCTCCTTTTATCTCCCTACATCGCAAATATCCAGAAACGTCCCGGGAAGGCGGCCAGGTGTAATAAATTAAACGAAAACAATATTACTTCCGGTTAGGCACTCCCATAGAAATCAATAGCAAAATTTTTTGCACAATACCGCCCGAAAAAGTGACAATCGAAATAATTTCTCCATTACTGTCCCCGGGATCGACAACATTTTCGGAATTATTTTCGCTCGACCTACACGTCGAATGGGTAAATGTTTCATCCCGCCAGGTGAACGGTTCGATTCAAAAAATAAATCGCGCTCAATTATGCGCAGCTTAACTGAATCCGGGACGTGCTGATAACGAAATTACTCGCCCTATTATTAACAACGGCAGCTCCTCATGTTTTCCGGGCAACAAAAGGAACGTGCGCCGGCGAAAAAGTGATAAATTGGCCGGATAATTTAAGGGCGCTTCCTCGAAATCGCCTTAACAGATTCTTTCAAATAAGTTTTTTTCGGGATAATCCCGCGGTTATTGGGAGGCTTAAGGTTTCGTTCCTTTGCATAATTTGGGGAAGCTTATACGTCCGAAAACACATCATACGTTACGTTTTGAAAATATCCATCGTTTTTCACATATTACAGCACAAGCAGCGATTTCTCTTCGGAAAGCATCTTAATGTTTCTATGGAAACTTTGTTGAGTTGTAAATTTCGCGAAACCAAATTGACACAAGAATACGACGAGAGGTTGCTCGAGGTGGATTCTTAAACGTCAATTTGATCGAGCGGAATTTTTCTTAAATAAAACGTTTTATTCTCTGCTAGCCTAAAGACCTATCACTATTGACCTATTTAAGGTTGTTATTAGATATCTATGAGCCAAAAAGATAAATTCCAGATAAGTGTTTCATGTAGATGCATCTAAATGAAACTGCCAGAAAGACGTTACAGGTAGGTACGGAATAAGAAGATTGGTGTAGTTTTTGACATCATCAACATACAACGATGGGAAGATCTTTGAGAAAATCTTGCAATGTCTTGCTGAAGATGAGGTTAGGATGACAGAATGCTAGATAACCTCGGCCGTGAAAGCTGTAGATAAGAAAAGACTCGATCCAAGACAGCTGTCTTCTTCCCCTCTGCTGCCATTGGAAACTCTGTCGTTTGCCTCTATCAACGAGGCGCATCAATTCGCGTGCTATAAACCCCTGAAAGCAAATACTCCTTATTACGTGTAAAACATCTTGATGTCAGTTTATCGGTCGAAGGGTAGACTCGAGCTACTCCCCGCGCATTTACTAAATCAACCCGTTGACTTTAATTGCGTCCATAAATTATAATCACAAAAGAATCGTTCGAAGGCGTGGATCTCGCACGGAAATTAATCAGTTCGGATTTGTTCCATGCACGATTTGTAGCGTTTCGCCGATATGAATAAGTATTCCGGACCGAAAAGCCCCCTTTATTATCATCGACGTGGCAGGCTGTCCCCGGAATCAGCAAGTTAATGTGGGGAAGACAGACGCTCGCGCGACTCCAGAATGGGTATTAAATCGTCGAAAGTTTAATTTGTCAACATCTAATTTGCATTAATTTGAATTTAAATCAGACAGTGTTTCAAAGTTTACCACTGTATTAAATTGCTTTTTAATTCACGTTAGTCCACGTCTAATTAGTTTTTTTTTCGGAAAAGTCTTTTCGCGTCCGCTGTTGTATAGCGAGGTTTAAGCGCCCAGTGGACAAGTCCGAGTGACTTCGGACCGAATAAAGCTATTTACTTCTGAAAACTCCACGAGGGATTCTCTAAAATCCGATTAAAGTAGTTTATGGGTTTCCACTTTCGAAGAGCCGCTGGCTCGTAAGCCGACAAAATATTTTCCAAATAAGCCGCTACTCGTCTCCTCCTCCCGCCATAAAATCGTGCTCAATTTACAAAAACACTCTTACACCTGCAGAACAACAAGAACTAATGAAGTTGTAACGACGAACCCGGAATTTTGTCAGCGCTAGGGCAAAATACAAAACGCTCCTGACATCTCTTCTTATTTACAGGATGGTCCTGTTAAATTAATTAATTACATGCTACTGAGTACTGGAAAACAATAGGAGAAGTTTTTTAACCCGATTGAGGTTATATTTGAACAAAAAAATAAATTTTGTCTGCTGGTATTGGCTAAAACGTAATAAATCAACTTTTGGCAATAGAAGGCATAGAACGTTTGATATCTATTGTTTATTCTTTACCTTTCCTCAACGCTCTGTCCTTGTTTTCTGATTTATACGGTCTGATCGACTGAAAGCGTCCCGTCACAGCTGTATGAGGGGATAAAAAGGAATGAAAAAAATCGCATAAACTGTGCGGCACCAGCAATCTCGCCAATAACATATTAATAAACGTGCCGGTGCCAAATTCTCTCCTAAGTTGTTCCCTTATTGAATGTCTGCCGTGGTTTGCGTGAGCTTTCACCCTGCCAGCTCAAAGTTGAAGCTTTCATAACACAACATAACGTAGGCAAACATTAAAAGATGAGAAAATCAGACATTACACATCAATAGCCTCTTTCCATTCATAAGCTCTTTTCACTCATCTTCTTGGCAACTGTTTGATTCCTTTAATTTGGTACTCCCAAATAATTTGGGAGCATATGCAATCAAACGTCTGCTAATTCTAATTTTAGGGGTTGATAATAGGTGCGGCGACTCGTGTCCGCACGATCCACGATAATTTTTCAAGTTAGTAGGGGTGGAATAAATATTTTGAATGTTTCATAACAAATACAACTCTCGGAGTTGCAGCTGCGGGTGTTTGGTAATTTTTTGTTTATTGAAGACAGAAGCAATTATTGAACCACCACCAAATAGATATTTTTTTTAGCGGCGCCTCTGACGTTATAATGTCGAAGTTTGTTTTTGATCTTCAGTATTTTCGCAGCTTTTAACTTTGAGTCAATTTTGCAAAGTTGAAAGCTGCCGGTTAATTTGGACAATGCCAAATTCTCACGTGAGTTACAGTCCGCTTCGCTTTGCCTGAACTTGCACCCTGTCAGCTCAAAGTTAAAGTGTTCCTGACACAACATGACGTACGAAAATATTAACAGACAGGGAGCTAAGACTATATTGTCGGTACATTATCATATCAAAAGCTCTCCCCCTTCTTATCCCCGTTTCATCCGGATCTCTTTCTCGGCAATTAAATTTACATTGTAGATTGTTAGATTTCGTTAGTTTGGGTACATTCAATCAACCGTTCCCCAATTCTCATTTCGAGGGTAATAATAGGTGCGGCGCCTCGTGTCCATGATCCATGATGGAATAAAGGAATAAAGACGCCGGACGCGATAAGAATCGAAATTAGCAGGGGTGGGAAGTTGGGGGCAATGCAGAATGACGACGGCCTCTTCTTCGCTTTATATTCAATACAACCGATACAATTCGAGTATAACGAGATCACTGGAGCTGCAGAACAAAATCCCCTGCAAAATGGGCACGGCACGACTTTGTTCCGTTGTCTGGCCATTGTTTGGCTCGGCTGGGAATAACGCTATCTGGTCGTTGTTGTTATTTACACAGATAATCAGCGCTCGATGTTGTGGGTATGCAAAACTCGCTGCACCGGCGACCGTGATGATGGTCGAGGCCTGAGTTAAATACAACAAATACAGAATGCAGTTTATGGGTAGGTGTTTCTAGCAAATTCGCATCAAAATTCGTTGGGTCATTGCTCTTTACGTATTTTTTTCTATTCAAAATTTTGGGTTCAATGGGTAGCTTTCAAAATCCTCTCTTTTAAGAACCCTAAAGAGTATCAAATAACTAATTACACGTCTTGCAAATTAAAATCTAAATTAAAAAGAGTTAAAATTTCTGAATGTTCAAATGACAGTTGGGGTTGTTTTTCCATTGATTCCTCGTTTAAAACTGAATTAATAACGTCAAAAGTAAGCGTTGAAAGTAAAGACTTTTTAGACGACAAAACATGTCACCGAGAGATTTTCACGTCAAATTTATAAATAGATAATTCAATTTAATATTAGGTTACATAACATCGAAGAAGCTTGCGTTTCAAAGACCCGCTTTAATTAAATTAATTTCCCTTAATACGGTGACAAAAACCTTGACACCCCATCGACTCCGTAAATTTCTCATCGGATACGTTTCTACGACAAAAAGTTACAAATAGAAGCAAAACAACCGTCAGATCAAAGATGCAGTTATTGTTTATTACCCTTTGCACATATAACTTTGTGCTGGCACCCATTTTTTTTGCTTGTTGTGAAGCGACGAGTGACAGAGATGTTGCCTCGTAAATTTTTATCCTATATAGACGTGTGACTCGTGTGAGTGGTGTCTAAAGGTTAAATTGCCTAGCATTTCCCGACGAAATGAGACGCTTCTGCTCAAATTTATTCACATTTATTTCTTTAGAAATCGATGGAGAAGTAGGTGATATCTTGCTCCCATTTTCAAATGTTTGGGTGATTCGAGATTGTTTGCATTTATCTCTGCTTCAAATAAATTTCAAGTTGTCCTTTAAGTGATCGACTAAAGTATTATTATTGCACGTTGTTAGTCGAGCTGTTGCAAATCGAAGTACCAAAGTTGACAATCTCAACACAAATCTAGCTGTTTCAGTGCACGTTCACATTGTTTATGCATGTATATTTGATGCAGTTGAAATTACCTCGCAATGGATGCTTGCGTTCGACAAATGTTTGATTGAGATGAAGCTACAATTAATCCCTAGCGCACAGAAGTTATTGATATTAGTCATACGAGAGCTGTTTAACAATTAGGGTAAATGGACCTACAAACAAAACTCTTAATCCTCCAACTAGTTCCGTTCCTCAAATCAACAAATCTCATGTTCCAATTAAGGGTCTTGCTTCATTTACGATCGGGAGTTCCATTAACAACAAATTCACTGTTTTTTCTCTTCTCCCACAATATGCGCTACGATTACAGTCGGATTTCTCTTCGGAATTTCTTCATGCCTGCTCTCACCTTGTGCTGGTCATAATTAAGCAGCGCCGAGGTTTTCCTCGACTTTTCCGGCCGTCGAATAGTGCGTAAAGCCCTCTTTTCGACACACGAGCCCTCTTTGATGCTGGCAATTGTTTGCGGCTGGATTAGACCCCATTATTTGCGGTGTTCTCCAAGGTTTCGCACCGCAACTACCCGGCCAATCGTCTTTCGAAAGCTGCAAACTGCAAACGTTTGTTGTTTGCCGGCTATGTAAATCACGAAGGCCATTCCGTGTTTGATGGTGTTTTTTTACGAAAGCTCCTCCACCCCTCAAACCCAACAGCTCATTGCTCGCATAAATGTTTAAGAATAAACTGGGGAGGTTTTATGAAAACGACCGGGGCGATAACCTGCCGCTGCCAGGATTCGGGAAAAAGTCGCGACAATCGTCGGAAAATTCAACGCAGTCGTTGTCGCTTGAACTGGAAATTTGATTCCAACAATTGATAAGAATTTTCAATGCCAGTTTCAGTTTCAAATTGCTAATCATGGCGTTATTTTTGCTTTCCGATTTTCTAACCGTAAATTAATTGAAATTGAACTCTGGAAATTGAATATGGACAGGATAATGCGGATTCGAGCTAAACATTCAAAATTTTCATTAAAAGTTCATTGCGTAATCGGGACGGCAGTCGACATAACTAATAATCAATTGGTCGCCATTGAGCACGGCTAATTAAGCATGTTTGTTGTGAAGCTCGACGGGTTTAACCGGCGGTTGAACTGTGCACGTCAGAAATAAATGAAAGGGCGCTATTTGGTTACCGGATAAAAGCTAGGCAACGCTTTAAGTAATTAGGGGATTACCCTTTTGAATTTAAGGATGCAACGCAACAAACCTATTATTTACGGCTCTGCAAGCAAAGGAACGTGGCAAATAGTTTAACTATTTGTGTAACTTTATTGTTAACTGTTGCGCGTTAAGGGAGAGAAATTTGAAATATTCTGTTGGTGGCTGATAATAGAGGAAACCCGATGATGCATGTCAGTCAGTTAATGCATTAACATTAGAGCAGCGTGTATCATTTCCTATTGATTCATGACCTGTAAAATATCTATGACATACGACACCACTCTTGATGGCCCCATTGGATGAAGTCCTTCAGAAGCAATAGCGTGCAACGTACCTACTTTGTTATTTTTTGTTTAATCATAAAAGAATTTTTTACGTAAGATTCTAAATCGCAGATTTTCGTGCAAGACTCTTTTGATCATCACAGTTTTTCTAGTGTAAAGAATCTTACCCCACTAACTTTTGGTGCAAAATCCTCTAATGGTTTGAGCTCCAATTTCCATTAAACTACCATTAAAAGGAATGGTTGCTGACGATTCCTACATGAACTCCTGGAGTAGGCTGACTTTGTATCGAATTGGTAACACCCTTGAATAATATGCAATATGTAAGCCTTCACTAGCTTTCATCTCTGACTATTTACTGTTTTACGATTTCCAGTTGAGGGCTAGAATTTGGCTTTGGCATGTTTCGTTTAAATCAAGAGAAGAGCTGAAATTTAAACTTTTAACGTTCCTTTCGTGAATGAAGCCAGCCGCGCCGGTTACGGGTGTTAATATTGCCGTAAAGTGAATATTCAACAAATCCAGTGGCGGTGAAGCCGGAGCGCGGCTCCTGAATTATTAAACAACACCAGACTTGCACAAAATGTTAGGTACTCCAATTTAATTTGCAAAGTTACAAAGCATCTGCTTGCTGCTTATGTAAATTTGCAAATTGGAAGTAATTCTCGTAAATCCGGCGATTATAATAATTTCAGAAAGTATCGAGTAAATAGAAGTCCGAAAATACCTACTTAACAGCGTTAACAAATTGACGGATAATACCAACACATAAACTTAAACAAAAATTTTGCCACCAGGCGAGGTTTTTGTTGAAACATATTTTATCAAACATTACATTAATTAATTATTAGATGGACCATAAATGGAGGCGAGCGAATGAAAGTAATAAAGCAAACACTACGCTTTGTTCGGTTTTAATTATGAGCATGTGGGTAGATGTGGTAACTTAATGTAACTCTGCTGATGTAATGTTTCATTAATTACATAGAAACATCATCTGGTACTAATACGGCTTTGTAAAAATTTAAACATGTTGCAAATTACGTTACAAAATCGCTAAGTTACGGAAAGCTCTCGTTGACAAAATGACATTCTTCAAAAATATAACTGATTTAGGCCTTTGCATTAATTCTATGAAAGCTTGACGATTTCTTCAACCTCAAAGTATCCTGATACTTTTTCGGCTTTCAGGAAGTGGTTAGCAAATCAAATTTTTTCAACTAACTAAGAGAGTCTAAACTTCGCCAATGAGTCTCAAAGCCCTCAAGAAAACCGAAGAGAAAAAAGTCCTAACAACTTTATAATCATCTGCCTCCAAACGATAGCATCACCCTGTCGTGGATTGTTGGGTAAAAATAAGCCTGACTAAAATCCCCATCTATTCTTTAGTACCAAATCTGATTGAAGCCTCTCCATAGACCGTCACGTCAGAACAATTCCTTTTTCTGTAGTGTTCAATGGTGATGACAATCACTCGTTTGCGGTAAACGTAGGCAGGGGTGGCGGCGGGACGTGTCAGTTTCGCCGTCACTCTGCATCCGTTCGTCCTTGTCGCTGCTCTTTGTTTGTGTCACTTAAACAATGCGACAACTACTTGTAACGACTTAGGAAATTTAGATTAGTTTTGTCTCGAACAAGTCGACGAGCTTTTAAAGTAAATATCATCCGCATGTTGCCTGAATAAATAGCCCCGACGAACAACTCCACCGATCCACCGAGACCTCCTTGTCTTATTGGAAGGGAGGTCACGGGGATGGGGCGGTCGAATCGAAATCCGAACGCAACCACGCGACTTCCTACAACCCATGAATAACAAAGTGAGGCCAAACTGACCGGAGCAAGACTTCAATTTAATTGACGTGACGTCATGAAACTGGACAGTGAACAGTGGCGTTTCCGGCATGGCTAAACTTGTTACTCAAGTGCTCAAAGTGAACAAGTTGCTAGGCCGACAGCAAAGACAAGTATTTTTATCAAAAAAAATATGTGGGGTGTTGTTTTTTTTTTGGTAAATTTGAAATAGTTCAAAAGTTCGATTTCGGTCTAAATTTGAAATCGATTTTGGTTGTGATTCGGAATATTGGCAAAACCAAAAATGGTTTCGTCGCCGCGATGCATACTTTGTTGCAGCAAGTTTGATGAGGAGCGTCAAATGGTCGGTAAATTATCGTTGCATTACTGACGACAAGCCCCATGTGAAGGCCTCCATTAAGAGACGTCACTCTCGCAAGCCGTAAATAATTTTGGATAATTGCGGCGATTTATCAAGACGCAATCCCGACTGCTAATGTCGCAACGGAAATTGTTCCTGGAAACCGAAATTAATTTTAATAATGTCATTTCCGTGTCGCATTAATTTAAACCGAGTATGCATCATTTCGTGTGTACACAGCTACAACGCCACTTTGTTACCAACTATTTCAATTTATTGTCCAGTCAGTAAAACAATAGGCTATAATTCTCAGCCTCATTGCTTACGAGAACAATGGAAACGCGGAAATTTTTTTTGTAAAAAAAACGCCTGCATCGGTTCGGACTTGATAAATTTGTGTCTTGCGAAAATGAAACTTCAAAGCTTTAAAACGAAATTGGGGGACACGCGAGAATAGTAATTTCGAAACAATCCCGGTTATGGGGATGTTAACTGCTTTTCGGATGTATTATGTATAACAAAACGGCGACAAGACGATGCAAACCCCACAGCGCCAAGCTGCTTCCAGTTTTTGTTCCGGCTAGAAGGAAAGTTGTGTATCCGTAATTCATGTGCTGCTCAAAGCGTTGTATGCACGGTTTTGTGCAAAATAAAACTTCTCTCCAGGCGTTGCTAACTCGCAAATAACAGCTGGAGGAGAAATTGACTATTTGTTAAAAGTCACGTGGGTAGTCTTGTTTCTCTTTTGCCCCATTGTTTAACTCTTCATCAACGGCAAAATCACCCATCAGCAGGAATTATTTGTTAATAATACCTGAAATGCATTACGTAGCTAAGCTTTGCTATTGAACATACATAGTTTCAAAAAAGGTGCCACAGTAAATTAAGTTGAACACGTCAAATCTTATCCCACAAAATTTTGAGTAGCAAGTAAGAAGTTCAGCTGTTTAACGCAAGCAAATACCAAATTAATATTTGATGGGCTTTTTATTATTGGATGAAATAAAGCGCCCTTTCCATGCAGAGCAGACGTCATCAACTCTGATAATAACGCTTTTAACAAAGCTTCGTGACAAATATTAAAATACTCCTACACATAAAAACGACGGCCAAAGCCTTATATTACACAAAACATCAAATGACACCCGAAAGTCTGTATCTAAATAAAATTTTAATGGTGAATTAAGAAATTTTGAAAATCACGTTGAAAAATAAAACTTTCTAAATTTACAAACGCAACACACCAACGGAAGTTCCAAATTTGTAGCCACTTTGAGATTGCAGTAGAATATTAAATATGTGTAATTCCTAACATGTGATTGCAATATTTTTAAGGGTTTCTAAGTTTTCATTGTGAACCTCCCCAGTTTGATCGTCCCAAAAGTCAAGAGTAACATTTTCTCTTATTACTCGCATTATAAACTTCGAAAATACAGTCTGTAAATAAGTTTTACTGCCATCAACTATGGTTGTAAATTTAACGGTTGTTAAACCGTCCGAAATTCACCCTTAATCCTCTGCTCTATCGCAATTTTTTTTATTTGTCCCGGACTCGAGCAATAAAAATCTTGTTTACCTCGATCGGACCAATTTTTATAAGAGGCAGGCCCAGGACAAAAATATAACACGACATAATGTTGGTTAATGCCCGTCCCCGATCCGCCTCTGTGTTAATCCCGAAATCACCTCCGAATCCGGCGTTATTTCAGCACAACTTTAAATCAAATCCCAAAACTCAGCTGCGCCGTCTATTTTATTCCGGGACCTGCGAACTCCGGCTTTTATTCGAACCGGAAAGATATCCCGTTTCAATTGAGGGTCGAGGAGACCTTTTCTTTTTGCACCCCCAAATGTATTTCGGGCGTTTGTTTTCATTATTGTTTTATTGTTTTAACGGCGTCAGCACGTCTTTTTGGGGCAGTTTTCATTATGAGACCTCGTAATCGAGGGTGAAAGGAGGATAAGAGGGGAATTTGCGGGTAATTTGAATGAGTGCCGGAGGCATAGTGGGGTAACGTACTAAAATCTACCCCACAGAGTGGAGCAACATTAACCAAAGGTTAATTTCAGTGCGTCTAAGTTGCAAAACTGAAATCTAAAAATGCAAAAATGGCGGAGGCGCCTAGTTAATTTTAAGGTATTACTAAACTTGTTTCAGTACTTCAAATTAAAAGAGAAGACTTACCATTCTCCATGTACAGCGACGAGATTTGCTGTAAATCCTTCAGATAGTGCAACAAAACACTTGGCACTTGGGGCTTTCAAAATTAATTTTTTTTAAACTAGTTTCTTAAAATATTTATGATAGTTGTTACTTTATTGTCGCCTGAATTTTGGCAGTTCTGAAAATTTCTTGGTCGCGGCTTCAACTGCTGCCGGACGCTGGAGCGATCCCGGCGCCTCCGCCATTTCGCTCCCCCTGTTCCCGTTCGCCCACACCTAATGCATGCAGTACCGCCTAAGTGTTCGCAGCACGAAAGCGTCCATCCAGGCGAAATTAATCCGTCTTTGTCAATCATGAATAGTCGCAGACGTTCGCAATCAATCTTGGTGGTTCTTGTCAAAGCGCATTTATAGCAACGCAAACTCGGAATCAAGAGATTCCCATTATTTAAGCAGATGTACCTTTAGCAGTAAAACTGCGTTTTCCGGAGCACATCTTCATCATCCGTCATTCTGGCGAGCACTAGTCGGCAGTCCTCAACAATCTACCGAAAATCAATCACGGCGAGTGGTGAAACGTTTTCGTTCATTGTCGACCAAACCGTGTATATCTTAGCCGCGTTCGCTTTCTATCACCTAGATTGCATTATCATATTGCATTACTCATCTGCGGCCGGGATTCCTCCCGAAACGCCGAATTGCCCCCAACATGTTTTTATTGCGCTGCCGTATTTGAAATGTTCCCGGGAGACAACAGCGTGTATAAGAGTCGAATAGAAAAATGTGCTGCACGGCATAAATAATTCAGCGGTTCCTCCACCAGGGCGTTACCAATTCGCAATTTACATTATTAAATCTATTTTAACGCGCTTTGTTATAGCTACACTTTCCTGAAATACACACGCGTACACGCCGTTCTTTTTTATAATAAATAACAGAGCAAATTGTTGAGACAGCCAAACACCTGATGCGACAAAGTGTTTGATAACTAACGTCGATCCTGTTCATCACCGTTACGACACTGAATAATTAATGCGCAGTTGATGGTAATTCGGACGGTTAATACCTAAGTGAATTTGGCTCAATCTAGCCTAATGAATGGCAGCGAAACTGTGCGAGGCTCCATGAATTTTAACTGCGAAGATATGTGCTGCAGAGATAGTACTTAGGAGCTAATCAAGAGCGTATAGGCCCTCCGAGAGGGTTGGGTGATTCCCGCGGGGATTCTGGGAAATGGACCGCTGCAAGAATTGAATTACGTTGTCGGGCGCCTCTTATTTATTTCTTCTTAAACGCCCGCCAACTCGAGTCTTTAGGGTCGCAGCTTTCAAATCGACAAGAAAAAAGAAAAGAAATTTTCAATTGTCGGCAATTTGATATTTTGTTTGCGTCCAGGTTGTTCAGACAGGATTTGGGAAGATGCCAAAAAGAATCGAACTCTTTCAGGAATGGAAAGTGCGTGGTCGTCATGAGGTGCGAAATCCGGGCAAACTCAAAAATATCGGCACTTTACCAACATTTGCTCTCGCGAGACCGGGCCAGCAGATTCAATGCGAACATGAAGTACCCAAGTACGTGGCGAATCCGCATGGGACATTAGACATCCGCTCCTATAAATTCCCTCAGTTGATTCGAAGAGACGACCGCACGTTCTGAAGAAACTCATCTGACTAACAATCGCGTCGACCGAAAACGATGATATAAGACATTTCGAGGATCGTGCCCGGAATCCGGCTAATATTAAAAAATATCAATGAAGCCAGACGGCGTGAGGTTAACTCTTTATTATGGGGCTGCAATGGCGGAAATTCAGTTTTGACGGGCTGTTCTCGAGGGAATTTCCAATAGCGTCACTCTCGGTCCCGACTTTAATTAAAACCAGACAGATACGTGTCGTGGAATCCAGGTATAGTTGACCGATTAACACTTATTAGGAAAAGGGAAGCGTTATGTTCTGTTGCCTTTGAAAGTTTAATTCTCGTCACGAATCCGGAGCTTCTTAGAGCTTTGAGTCCGGGAGCACGACGCGCGTGGAGACTTTCCGTCTCTAACGTTAAATCACCTATTCACCCGCGAGCACGTAGATATGTAAACGGTAAATTGGAATAAGTCCCTGTGCGCCTCAAGATGGATATACAGGAATTCGGGAAAATATTACATGAAGAATTGTTCGGTTGCACGCATAAGTACCATCGCAATTTTCATATTAAAAAAAATTTATATGCAATCTGGATTGGAATCGAAAAGTGTTACCTTTGCATCTGACGTGAACCGTAAATTTCTTCGTGTACTCGACCGACGATAAATGGCGGTGTTAGTTTTTTTCGGGAACGGCAAGAATCGCTCCCCATACGTCCTCGTGCTGACTGGGGAATCTCCAAGGAAGTAATAAACCAAACTCTGCAACAACGTAATTGTGCCCGTCATATTCCTCTTTTATGGCTACTAAAAGCTCCAGACAGCCCCTTTCTATTGTAGCTGACTCGCGCGACTTATCCCGTAATCGTTGCGTTAAATTTAAGGGATAACCCAGTTTTCATAAAAAAAGAACGCTCCATTTTTTTGGGAGGGTCTCTTAACAAGTAACAGCGCTATAATACCAGGCTTGCGTCAAAAATAGGAGCTGTAACGTCTACTTAAAGTATTCTGATTAAACAACCAGCGTCGTTCCTAGTTCTTGAAACAACTTTAACGTTGTCATACAATTCGCCCCGCGCTGCCACCAAATATCATCGATTCTTTGAAATCTCATCAAAGGGTTTATCACCGACCTTGAGATCACGCTTAAATTTATGTTGTATGCACCATCTTATATAAATTATAATGATTGTACAACTTACCTCTAACATAAGAGTTGCAAGCCGCAAGTTGCGGGCGACGACTTACTGAAAATTAATGAAGCGTCCTCTGATTAATAAGGAAGCAAAGCTGATTAACGACAAAATTAACAAACGGCAAGGTAGCTGCCGAAACGGAAGTACGGCCAATGGCAGGGCGGTAATTAGCAATCATCCCAAAATTGAATTTGAATAATTCAAATTTTCATTAAACCTGTTATGGCGCAGGCCTATGAAAATTTATTTCGTGTTTGCGCTCTCCTTCGGCCCAGACTTATTTATTAATATACCCGGCTCAATTATAGGGACGTTCCCCGTATAGAGTTTCCGGACTTTACGACCATCTTTGTTGTGTCATTTCGGTTTCCCCATCTCAATCTTCGAGCGCCATAATCGCCGAAACAATGGAAATAAATTCAACCACGTCACCTATGAGCGGGATAACGAATAAAAAATACTGCCACATTCCAGCATTCGAACCGTTTGTGAGATCACTACTTTATTTCGATATTTTACTAAATTTTCTTTACGACTTCATAAAATTTTATGTCTAGAGACAGCTCTTTGCAACCCTCCATACATCACCGATGTTTGATTTAAAAACCGCATTAACTTTTGCCGAAAATAATTGACGGAAAAGTCGCGAGAAATGGGTTTGGCTTTTGCAACTCGCGTCACGTCGTCGTTATTAGTAAAACCTTAAAACGTCGTAAAGATTAGGCAGAAAACGTAAAAGTAGACTCTTGCAATTCGGGAATGAGGGACTAAGAATCGGGAAATTGGGCCGCTCCCATGGAGGTAGTTCGACGGTTGAATTGTGGCGTGATGAATGAGGCAGGTGTCTGGGATTCCTCCCTTTGGGGCAACCACCGATCGATAGCGGTGGGGCCGGTTATCTAGCTGTCAATTTGGATGCAATTACATCCTAGTCAGCTTGCTGGCTTAACTCCATAAATTTTATATGCAATATGAAGATGAGGTTTTAAAACAGAAATAAATTCATCCGACTGCAAAACTTTTCCAACTCCATCACGTCCTTGCAACCAAAGTGCACCAACGGGTTGAAAGAGACAATTATTTCTTGGAGTTTAGAATACCTAGGTACTTTCAGAAAAAGAAAATAATTGCAATGCCACAAGAGATTTTTCCAGCTTGTGTAAGTGAATGACGAAATCTTAATGTTGTTACATTTGTTTTAATTAGAGTCGCTTCAAATGTTCACAGCCATTACCCAACACAATAAACAAACATTAATTTGTTTGTAGTGCTCAGCAAAACTCGCCGTACATATTTAAATCGGAACATCAGTGTTTTCCAAATTAGATTACGCAAATTGCCGTCATGAGCTTCAAGACTGTGATGCTCTTGTTGGGTGCGGTGTTCCTGTTTCCTGGTTTGTGAAATCTTTCCGACAACATTTAAAATAATTGTCAACGTATCTTTTTTTAGGACAAGGTGAGAGCTTCAGTTTGAGTCCGAAATTAGCGGAGCTAAAGTGGCAATGCGAAAATATTTGCTCAGCTTCTGGAGGCAAATCCGACTTCAGCCCAGCCAATAAAATATGCAAATGCTTGCTCGAGCAAAGTGTTGATGGTTGGTAACCAGCGTTATTAAAATTACGAAACTAATTATAATAAAATTACGTTTCAGGCATTGATATCGCAGTCATGGATAAGAACGCTAAATTACTTGGAATGGTTATGGAAGTTGTCGAAAATTGTAAAAATCGTATCGCTAAACGAGACGTTCTCAACACCACGGAACCGCTAAAAGAACCAGCACCGGAATTAACCACTGAACTACCCACTCTTACGACTCCTGATGCGGACGAAGAAAAAAAGGAAGGAAATTCTGACGCAATTGTTGGTCAGAAACCACCGTCTCTTCACAAAAAACTCCACCATTTGGTGGCCCAGAAACGTCATCGGGAAGACAAACCTATGACGGTCGATCAACAAAAATCGATAATGCAAAAAATGAGGGATCATCTGAATCGGTTGGGGCAAACCACGGACCAGAAGACGCGTCAAACTGAACTCGAGGGAATCAGGGAGAAGTTGCGACAGTTATCGCAAACTGTCGTAGTTCAACCGCCCCAAATACGATCTCGTACTTCGGCTGACAAGTTGAAGAATATTGTTCAACAAGCAAAGCTGAAACTCAAGCTATCTTCGAACGACCGACTTGGGGCTGTTCAAAGTTCAGGACAGAAGCAGGGTCAAGAAAACGATGTAGAAGAGGCAATCAGCGAGATATTCAAAAAACCCAAACTAAGGTTTGATGTCATAACGCAAGACCCTAGTTTAATAGATGATTAAGTTTTCTGTTGGAAAGCCATTTTTTTACTAATTTATCTGTTATTTAACTTATTTATTGAACAATAAACGTTTTTATAACATTCTTCCGCATTATTTTCATTCATTACTCAATATTTTTTTTTAAATTTTAATTTCATCATTTAAGTTCATTTTGGTGCTTCAGTACCAATTTGCATCGAGAGTGGAATTGTTGTTATTTTTTAGATCATTGTAGCAACAAAAAATACTTTTCTTGCGCAAAAAGACGACCACGTCAACATAACATAAAAAGTGATATCCAACAAACACAATTATTTGATGATTTTTATTGAATGAAACAAAAAATTCCTACAACCCTTCATCTCCGTCCCTTGCCCTTGCCTTTTCCCTTTGCGGAGCTGGAACTGCTTTGTGACTGGTCCCCGCTACCTTTGTTCAATCTTGTCTTCAATTTTGGAATCATTTCACACAAATGCAGCATTACTTTTTCACGACTTGGAAATTCCGGTTTAACGCAAACACCATCGTCCGATTTCAATTGAACTCTAATTCGTCCCCTGTACAACAATTCCTTGCTTCGCTCCCTACTGTACAGTTTGTTTTCAACCCCGACAGTCAGTCCAGCTGCTAGGAGCACATCTCGCATTTCCTGATGGGTGGGGTTTTCCACGCATTTCTCTTTCGGAATGCGTCGGCCCTGCGCCAACGATTTCTTGCTGTTGATGTAAGCGGGATAGATGCAAATCCACCTGATTGAGAGGACAATTAGCTTTGGGGATAAACATACGTGGAAGAGAGGTTAGGTTACCGTTCGGGGTCGCTGTGCTTCTTGTCGGGGCTCCATTGCAAAACCGGGGCGCCGCTCGCCGACTGCATCGCAAAACTTGCGTTAAACCGCAATTAACCACGATTTTTATACAAAAATTTCTTTAGCTTCAACCCCTCAGATTTTTGGAATGACAGCTGTCACAACTCACAACTCGCGTTATGGTTCTATAGTAGATTCCTGTAATACTTGCGCGATTGCTCTAATTTTAGGTGTATCTCCGAACTATTTTGAGCTCGTTAGCTTGTGGTGCCCTCTACCTTTCCTTAGATCTGTTGTTGATGGATTAAAAGATAAATTTCAGTAATTAACGCACCGATTGATTCTCCAAATTCGTACAATTACAAGTGGTCAGATAACATCTTAAAATGTCCACAAACTGAAAAAGTAGAACTTTTCCCTGGTTTCGTGTCGTATATAAGTCATATAACATTGCGGGAATGTTTGAATTCTCGCGTCGTTCTGACGTGCGTTCTAAAACCGGACGCAAACGGAATCAGCTGTGCGTCGCAATAACGTGCGTGCCCTATTTCCAGTGGTTGAAATGGAAAAAGAATTTTACATCAACAACGAACTGTTGATAGCCGAGATCGAGAAACGTCCGGGTCTGTACGACAACACATTGGTGGAACACAATGATAAAACGAAAAGAACAATGAATTGGGTCGAGGTATGTGCCATAATGGTACCAAATTGGACGAAATTGACCCAACGAGATAAACTTAACCGAAGTAAGGACGAACAAGTTGGCTTTTTAATAGGAACAAAATATTGACGGCATTCTCCCATTTTAGCACGAGACATTCAAAATAGATGGCGCTGTTTAAGGGATGCTTACATAAAAGCTTACAGAGCAAGAGAGAACGCATCAGCAAATAAGAGAGTGAGACGTCCTTATCTTTATCATCACAACATGAAATTCATCATACCAACCATCAAGACGGCCACGTAAGTATAAATGGATACGAAATAATATTCACAACATCTTCAATTTTGCTAGTTTTTTTGTCAAGATCTTCGAACCTATCGCATGAGATTCTCTATACCTCCACCATATGACTAGCTTCAGCTGTTGAATTGTTCCAGAAAACGAAAGTGGTTCACCCTTGATGACGATTACACTGAAACATCATCTGATCCCCTTGAAGTAACAACAGAACCAAAAGAAGAAGTATTCGAAACTTCTTCGGACCAAAACGAAGAACTTAAATTGGAGGAAACAATCCCCGACTACTCCGCAGATAGCCATTCGTCTGAACCCCATCAAGATTCGTTCGCATCCAGAGACGAGGACGAAGACAGATTGTTTCTCTTATCCTTACTGCCGTCTTTCAGAAAAATGGACCACGACACCAAACTAGCTGTTCGCATAGAAATGATGCAAATCATCAGACAAGCTCTGAACAAAAACAAAAAAACTACTTAAAAAATGTTAATAAAGGTTTTTTTATTCATAATAAAGAACTTCTCTGGCGTTGAGAGACTGTACCGGTCGAACGTTGGAGAAAATGAGACCGTTTATTCCTTGTAATTCCCGAAATTTTGCTAGTTGTTCCGGCGAAATCGAGAGCGGCTCCGGTTGTATGATCCACCTGACGCTTTCCGTGCCTGGTGGATACGTCAAAGAACCAATGTAAGAGAAATAACGCGTGCTGAATGCTGGAGCCAAGAGGCTTATGGGGAAAGGTCGCATTACCGTCCCCGTGCAAGGCTTTTTGATGAACTGAAGACCGTGCATTATCGGCTCGAAGTAGGGATTTTCTGTTGCTGTCAGCTGGAAATTTGAATAATGAATAAAGCACTAAGATCAATTATAATTAGGAATGAAGAAGAGTTGGTAAGTATCTAAATGGAGTCGCACAAGTAAAGGAAGGTAAAAGGAACTAGTTCGTTTACCGTGAAGAGGTAGCTGATGATCAAAACGGCACAAGTGCGGGACGATTTCGACAAATCCAGACACTTGCAACTGCACTTGTTGAATGCTACTTGCAATTCCATCGCGTACCTCCTCATATCGATCATATGTTCGGACCCTTCTTCATCGTTCGAGCCCCATCTCAAGCGCATATTGAAGAACTTGTACTCCTCACACAGGGGTCCTCCACACACTATCGGTCTTTTCCCGTGGACCCAGGCTGCGTAAAGTACAACTATCCTCCCAATTAATACCGACCAGTTGAACCAACGACTCACCGTTATTTCCATCGTTGACAATTTTGATCTTCGACGGCGTCATGTGGTAGTCTTTTGAAAATGTCAAACATGGATATTTTTCAGAGGGGACGCTTCTGCCGCAAACCGTTAAAATATTGATGGGCGACTGGCTTTGGCCGTTGATGTCAAATTGTTGTTTCCACGTATGAGGACCTGAAATCGCCGATAAATTTTGGCAACACTTTTACTGGAAAATCACCGTCGTAGTCGCTGTAGCCGTAAGTATAAATTCCCTTTTCGTGAGGGTTGCATTTTTTGAAGTAACGCTTATATAGAAAGACAGCTATAAGCAGGAGGACGATAGCACTGAAGCCTACGGACAGTACGATATTTGTTATTTCGTCCAAGATGGCGTCCATATCCGGAAGATTTTGAGTAAAAAAAGTACACACTGACATTAATTGACAAATTAGCGTGACATTTAGTTTTTACGTATAATCCAAGTAGGCCTGTTTATGTAGATACTTCAGTTAAGGTTAATCAACTCAAAGAAGTTATGAAAGCTAGCAAAAAATTGGAGAAATACATGGACAAATTTTTATTTATTTTATATTATATGTAAAATTACCTATCATCACTTCCAAAGTCATACGGACTTCTCTGCAATTCACCCGGCGCATCCGCCAATTGTTGCCATTAGTTTAAACTCAAGTAAGTAAATTAAGCATAACATATCTAATAATTGCCTAAAATTGTTTACATTTATAAATTGCTAAAATTCAAATTCCTGGAAATGCGAATGTCGAAACCAACTATGGATTCATCAAACAATGCATGAGACCAGAAAATTTTCCACTAAGCCTGCGTCAGTGGCGGCGTCTTGCAAATAATTGATTAGGTATCTTATCCATTACCGATCAATCTCACTAATGAGCGTGCTTTTGACAATACTTGTATTGCCATAGATAAAACCGTGACCACTGAAGGAATGTCGTAGTAAATTCAGGAATGTTAAAAAACAACCACTCGACCCATCTGTAATAATAATTGATCAACGATAATCCCAAAGTGTATGCAAATAAAAATTGCGATCACATGACACACGGGGCCTTAATTAAATAACGCAAGAACCGGCTAGCGAATTTCTGTCAATATTTGCTTGATTCGTTTCAGCGTATTAAAGGTGTCAATCCGTTTTAATAAGAAACCATTAGCAACGTTATCTCGATCAAACATTTACTAATTAAAGTTACTTACTTTGTTGTTTGGCAGGAAGTTTTAGACGTATCTAACGTTATTTATTTATTGTATTTGTTGCCGCAGTAAACATTATGCAAGACAATTATTGCGCTAGCAAAAGTTGCATCGCGATGCAGGTCGAGTCAAGTCACACGATTTCAATTTCAGTTGATGAAACTTATTGCTTCTCAATGGAAAAAACCCAAATTGATTGCTCCGACCTTATACTCACAAAGAGCAACATAAAAGTTGAAGAGAATTGTCGTAGTTTCTCTATATTGACGACAATAAAGTCATTTCTTCTGACAACAGCGTAAAAAAACAGAAGTTATAAGGAACCGATACTAACGACGCGATCAATCATTTGTCGCTTTGCATTATGAACAAGTCAAATACTGCGTGTTTCACTTGTCTAAATGGGTGGAATTTCTTGATATCGATTTCTTCGTGTGTACAGAAACTGTGCCCAGTTCGAGTTCAAAGCAAAACTTTCCAGTGATCAAGTAAAAATGGTTAAGGCAAGACGTTTTGAGAAATCGGTAAATTATCTCATTGAAGTCTCTAGAAGAAGCAGAGATATTTCCAAGAAATGGAAATCAAAGAGGAAAATTAATAAAGGAAGTGAGTATAATAAATAAAACTACAGTGATAAACTAAAAGTAGTAGTAAAATTAGAATTGATCATTGTGCGATTATTTACTACTTTGTACGTCATAAAACATGAAAACAATACAAACGTTCTTTCTAGGAATGTCTCTACAAATACGAGGGTGAATGTAAAACTTTGTTCCTTCCATTAAATTTGATTTCTCAATAACCATCTATGCCATCTCTGAAATACAATTCTATAAGTCCTCAATTGTGAAAATTGAAATTTTGAGATGGGATATCATGTAGGGTTCAATTTTGGGTTTATTGTCATTAAAATGATATTTATGCTAACAAAAATTGATTCTCTTCCAACTTGATTCTTCAATGACCCTCGTATCTGCGCATAATCGCATGGTAGCTGCCATTGAAAACTGCTCAATAAAATTCAAACTACGAGAGTGACCTAAAAATTAAAATAATAATTGCTCTTGGCCATTGAGGCCTTGAAGGTTGAAGAGATAACGCGAACAACGCATGCAATCACCTAACTGTTTGAGATACGCGTCAATAGATCAACCTTTGTACCAAAATTCAGTAAATTTTTTGCTTTGTGGCGCAGTTCTACAAGTCAAATATCAAGATCAAACAATGCAACACCTACAAGAAAAATATTATTTTTTTATTTTGGCGTTTTTTCTATTATCTTTGGTATTCATTTTCTGTAGCTGTCCTTTTTGGCTAAGCTCGCTGCTTATATTAATGAGTGCCCCATTTGTATGGTCTTCTACCTTATTTCATTTACTAAGATACCATGTCATACAGTTCTCAAATTTAAACAAAAATATTGGCCCCTAAATAGCAAAGTTAATGACTAAATAATTTAAAGTCATGTCCCATCCGCTTCCGTAGAATCAACACCCGTGCAATCGTCCTGTAGAGGTAATTGTTGTTTTTATCCGGTGTTTAGAGTAAAGGCGATCGGGTGAGCTCTGTTAATTTCGAAGCACGCGGTATTATGTCATGAAAAAATTTTCTAATTGACGAATTCGTTTTTGAGATCTTTTTCTTGTGACTCGCTCAATTTGCTCTTTTAACTTCTCGTGACTTCAGTTAACCTTGTCCAATGTTCTCCAAATTTAATGACACTGTTGTGAACCTTATTCATCTGATCTGCCGAAAGCACGTGATTGTCGAAGTGGGAGGTGTAATTAGATAATTCGGTATCATAACAAAGTTAATTGATGAGTCAGTACGTTTACGTGGAGGGTTCGTTACTTTTAATTAAAATTTTGATTCTAACGCGTAGGCACGTTAATAGTACCTCAAATAATTAATTATAAAAAAAAACATTAGTAGGTACATACCTAACCGGTTTTTTTTTTTTTGTTATAACAAGAAAAAACATAATGGTAATAAGAGATAAAGTCAATTTGGACAGAAATAAGTCGTCTCCGTTATTCGAGTACCTCCTTTATGTTTATTCTTCGTTTTGGACCTCAATTGTTAGTTGAATTTTCTTTCGATTTTCTGCCCTAATCTTTCCCGCAGTCGTTGACTTGATGTAATAAATCAAGAAGGCGACAAAAATGTTAAAGTGTCCTCATGCCCGATCGTTACACAAAGTTTCATTGTCATCATGGTTGAGATCTTAATTTTGTTGTTGGCCATGTCAATGCATGCTTGCTTACCTCTTACCTCAATGCGACCAATTAACTTAACACTTGTTCCTCATTCAAGTATTTGCCACCTAAGTTAATATTTAAGACACATGTTTTATTTGAACGGTGATAAATTTTGCTTATGTCACCAAATCCTCCATTATAGTTTGTCCTTATACAAAGTTGGAAAAGCGGGAAATATTTTTGCAAACAATT
The DNA here is from genome assembly GCA_951805265.1 of Schizotus pectinicornis. NCBI lineage: Eukaryota > Metazoa > Arthropoda > Insecta > Coleoptera > Pyrochroidae > Schizotus > Schizotus pectinicornis. Next base: position 30,844,457 of record OX638202.1, on the reverse strand, counting down.
AAAATCGTTGCGTTGTACGAATTTCGGGTTCACGGCAATTATGTGGATTTGACAAAAATCTTCCGTTTGTACGTTCTTTGATTTTACTAAAAGTGTTTGAATAAAAACAAAAAAATCGATAAAAATATTTTGTCCTTTCAATGTACACCTATATTTGATGTATTATCTAAATTTTAGACAATATCAAATCATAAAATATAGGGTGGATTTGAACTACATCACATGACCTCATCACTTCAACCCTCCACGTCCCTAGAGGTATTCGACCACTATAAATTCAGAATATTTACGTTCTTCTGCCCCATATTAGACTGAAATAATTTAGCGCGACCGTGGCATTTGATGTAAATCCCAGCCCAAATACCTGAGAGATCTAGAGCATCTATTACCAGAGATTAAACTTAATGCCGAACAAACAAGTGTTTTGCGAAATTACGTGTCTGTTTATAGGGATTCCTTCAACTTGAAACTTTAATCGTTAAATATCAGTGTCGTCGCGTGAACGCGTCACGTTTTCAAGTTGCGCCCACCACAAACGCGGCAGTGAACTTCACGTCGAACCTTATCAACAGGTTCGATAAATTTTTCCTCTCCACTTTACCGATTCTTCCCCGATGTAAACATTTTTTTTTTTTTTTTAAATTCAGCAATATTTACGTATGGACCTGACATCGCTTAATCCCCCGAAATAAATTATTCTGATAAAAGACGCAAAAGTCGGAGAGTTGTGTAATAATTGATATCATCGAGTCATAAACTGGAATCGCATCTAAGTACTTCACTTATGCAGTTAAACTGTATGTCACGTCCTGTTTTGAGCGTTACCGCTTTTAATTATGTACTTAAGTCAAAAACGGGACGCGTCTGCGCATGTTGTTGTCACGTTAAAACTGCACGCGCGTCGGACGCGCTTCTCTGTAGTTTATAAACCACGCAGGCATCTGCAAGTGCCAACCAACCAAAACTTTCTCGATATTTTATTTTTCGTTATCTGTCGCCCGAGACGATTCCAATCATGACCGGTCCTTTGGTTGCAGGTTTGACCAAAAACGAGTGTTTGTGCGAAATGGAGGCGGATTCGCAAGGACCCCCAGACGGTAAAAATCGATTTTTTTCACCATCTATAAATAATGTTTTTATCCGGTTTGTTGCACCTGGACGAGTTTATGTTGGTTCAGTGTGTCATTGTCTGTCTCGCTTTTCTCGCAACATGTCTGTACAGTACAGTGGCGCAACGTGACGGGTGTGACGAAGTCAGCAGACGTGATTCATCTCGTTTTTAGTTGGAGAGCGGGCGCTCAGGTGGGCCTAGGGTCACTGGGTTCGGTACAAAAGCGTTTTGTTTAATTAATTTTCCAAGGACACCCCTTATTTCTCATTTGTCACGGTTCATTGATCTGAATTTTTCTTTTGTAATTCAGCCGAATTGGGGACAGTTCGGCCTACAACCTGTCTTCTGTTGGTGGCGGCACTTATTATTAATTAGCAATTTTCGCCAACAGGTAGAAGGTGGGAGGTCATATCTGGATGTAGAGGCTGGGAATTTTCCTAATGGCCGTAACGTCGTGGGCCTTGAATTATATTTCCAATGTTACTTCTGTTTATTTGACCATGAACACTTTTTTGCAATCTTTCCATTACGAGTTTATCAAATTTGCAATGACAACAAACAGAAGACTTAAAGAAGTAAAATTAAAGGCCCATCACAACACAATCGATGTTCATGACACTCAAGTTATAAGTTATTGATTTCCTACAATTACATCACTCCGATTGTTCCCCTCTGGGCGATTGTTACGCTAAAATAAGAAATATAATCAGTACCCTACAATTTTTTTGGTAACCTAATAGCTTCGAACATCTTTAAATTTCATCAGAAAACGTAACAGGTTTGTTGTTACAGCCTCAAATTGTGAGACGGTCTTGCATGCCATTTCGATAACAAGACATCATAATAATAAACATGTTTTACCCTACCATATATCCAGTTTTATTGACTAGTCGTGACCTTTTATATTCAGAAGGGTGAAGTTGCTTTTGCAATAATAAATTTTTTTAACAAGCGGAGTAAATGCTTTTTGTGGAATAAGCCCAAATGTTAGTATTAACAAGAATTTATTCTTTATGTCCACCGTCATAATTGATTCCAATTGACCGAATTGAATTGAACGTTTTAATTCGATTGCCATCTCGCTCAGTCCAATTTAGTAATTTCAATGCGATTGAAAGTTCTTGCACAATCGTTTATGTTGACCTTATTGTTATCGTCTATTACCAACACCTCCAATAATCACAAAAGAAGGTAAATTATGGAAGGACGCTACATAAACACGCAACAACTACCTATGTTATTTATATTTAGCATAATTTTGTACAATTTGTTTACTTATTATAATGAAGCTCTATATTTTCTGCACAAGAATTTCGTGTAGTTCACTTAGTGATTTCACTCTTCAGTGTTACCCAGTCCCATTTTATTCTTCTTTCTTGTTTGTATTAAGTTTTTGATTTTTCTCTTCTCTGGTTTTACATTCTTTATTCATGATGTTCTATTCACCGGATATAGATAACTAATATGGCACGTATAACCACAACAATTGAACATCCTGTAGATTACCGATCGTAGGAAGCAGTTATTCCTTTTCAATTACGTGGATTATTTATTAAATTAGTAATTGTGACCATCTGACTGGACCTAATTAAATTACCTATTAAAAAAGTTTGTTTAGTTAAAAATGCAAATTCAATCAGTAGTGACTTTGGCGATACAACATAAAAACCTATCTGAAGCAAGTGTTATCCTAACTTGTTGGACTCTCTTGTCATTGACCACAAGTTTCGGTATAACTTTTTCAACAGATACCTTACGTCATGCAAATTCTTAGATTTTGTATATGGGAAAGTCCGTAATAACATATTAATGTTGCAGTAAATTGCCAATCAAACAAACGTTTGCCTCGTTACCCACCAAAACGCATTCTCCAGTTTCAACTTTGCCCTAATCGCCTTTTCAAGTCAAATCGCACAAGAGTCGTTACAAATTTAATGTGAGTAATTTTGAATCTTCAAGGTCTCGCGCTTAGTTTATTACCTAATGCATTACCGCAGGGAAAATAGAAAAATTCCGTCAGTAAATAATCGTCAATCTAATTCACGGAACGCTAAGTAATAGAACGTGGCTATATTGAATTAAGATTGCGCTAATTTAATAAAAATGGAAATTGGTTCTAGATAACAAGAGTCGCGAGGCAACCTGGGATTGATTCAATATTAGTTGTGTCAACAAAAGCAAAGACGCACGTTACTGATTTGTAGGCAACAAGCGCGCCAAATTGAGGCTAACTTATAGGTATAAAGTTTTGCCTAAGGCCGGAGTTGTTAGTTAATTTTCTGGTTAGTCAATCTTTGGTCAAGTAATAACGTGCGATCGACAGGACTAATTTTACGAAACGCTTTGTAGCAAGAATTTCAATTTTGTGATTTTTTAGCGATTGAGGTGGAAGAAAAATCGAAAATATTGAAATTTTTGGCGTTGATTTTATGGCTTATTCTTGTAGATTTCGGGTTGCTTAGCGGTGTAGTTATTGTTTTTATGTATATATTTATGCGACATCCAGGTTCTGGTGTCATTTACACTAATCCGATACTGTAACCCGGCGTGTCCATAATAATCGGTCTCAAAGCCAAGATCAAAGTTGTTTACTATCGCTTTATTGATTGTTGGAATTTTGCAGTCGAAGAAGACGCCCACATCACTGTCCCGGAATGGAGGTTGCACAAGGTCCAGTCGCCCATCGTCCTCAAGCACGACGAAACCAACGAATACGACCATTTCGAGCCTTTAGAATTTCATGGACACTGGGACCAAGGTGGCGAGGCCACTTTGAACAACAACGGATTCACTGGTAATTGAACTCTGACCGTAATCACATGTTTACAAACCAACCTATTACTCTAATAGAGCTGGTAATGAACCCGTTACAAATTTGTGCGTTGCATAGTTTAACTCGCCGCTAGATAAGCGATTCATTTCCGCACACAGTTAATCAGGCGAGACTAATTTAGATGTCGCGTTTCTCATCCTCCACCGCTGATTGACTAGGACTAGAACCAGGCGACGCTTCCACCAAATAAATTGTCTTTGGCGACTAATTATTAAAGCGTTAAAGCTTCTTAATTTAATTTTCGTTAATTTTGAAAAAAATTTCAGCGACTCTACGATTTCAAAACCGAGAACTGCCGGTTTTGCTAGGAGGACCTCTCCATGACGACCATTACGTCTTTGAGCAGTTACATTTCCATTGGAGCGACGACGACCACAGCGGATGCGAGCATATTTTCGAAGGCCAAGCGTGAGTAAAAAGCGATTACAATAGTTGAGCGATTGTATCATATAACACATGTGCTTCTTTAGATATTCCATGGAAGCACATGCCGTACACTTCAACAAAAAGTATGGAAACTTCAAAGACGCTGCAGACAAACACGACGGTTTAGCAGTGGTCGCGTTCTTCCTCAAAGCCACTGATGACGACGAGCATCCTTGCTTTAACAAATTAACGGAAGCCGTTAAGCACATTGTCAAAATCAACTCAGTCACTAGCGTACCTTCAGGTGAGTTTTTTTGACGGAATCTCCAACGTCTTTTCGAATTTTATGTTTTAAGAACTAAAAAAAAATCTAAAATAGGCAATAATTAAACATGGTAGTCTGTAGCAGAGATTGCGGTTTATTGGTTAATTGGTTTGCAGATTGCCTCACCTGGATCAACCAAGCGGCCCAGTGTAAAGGTTATTACACATACCAGGGGTCCCTGACGACGGAGCCGTACACCGAAAGCGTCACCTGGATCATTTACCCGAACCCGATCCATGTTTCGAGAAAACAGGAAAGTAAAAGTTTTCCTGTCGTAAGTATTTACTAAAATAACAAATTTTCAGGTGTCCGAGTTCAGAAACATGAAATCAACTCCGTGCGAGCAGCACAATATTATAAAAAACGTGCGCCCGATCCAGACCCCCCCTGAACACAAGAAACTCAACATAATCTACGCCAGATCGCACAAAAATAGCGAGTAAGTTATTCAACTTGACCAATAATTAATTATTGCTTGACAGCGAATCTATTTTTGTAAAATGTAAAAAAACTACATAAAATAAAACACTATAACGGAACTATTTTGATAACTTGTAAAGGAAAATTAATAAAGTGATTGCATAAAATTATTATTTCGGAAACCACTTCTTTACCTCCTCCAAAGTTTCGTAAGACACGACGCAACTGAACGAATCAACAACTTCAACCAGCGCCTCCACAGCTTCAACTAAACACGAGTAGACGATAACGTAACGATTATGATCGTAATTTTTCAACATTTGGGTTGAAACTACCGATGATTGCCACGTGGGCTCTTTTTCCACCACTTCTGTTGTCGCAACGTAATTAAACTTTTCAGCGTAAGGATCGAAAACTTCGACGGATTGTTGATTTTGTACTGTAATCTCCCTCGGTTCCTTCTTCCCTTTCTTGGATCCCTTCTTACTTTTTTCGCCACTCTTACTAGACCTTTTCTCACTTTTTCTGTCGCCTTTACTCGATTTTTGGTCCGCGCTTTTCTTCCCTTTTTCCTTCTTACCCTTGCTTTTATTTTCTTTCTCGTTCTTCGTCTTCGTCAAACAACTGCGACTTTTGTTGAAGTAAGTTAGGTAAATGGTTTCGAGGTCGTCGGCGGGTATTTCTTGCAAAGTTTTCGGCTTACGTTTAGGAGTCATAGTGTAACTGTTCTCCAAAGGTACGGGTTTCGGACGGCAAGTGTCGTCAAAACGTTCATAAACAAAACGATCCCATTGAAAATCGAAGGGTACAATGGTGGCGACGTAGTCAGGATAACGAACGTTGTTTCTCACCCCTGTTTCCAGGTCCAAGTGTTCGAGTAAATTACACATTTTCGTGAAATAAGCAGAAAAAGTTTGGGTAGCACAAAAGTATTTGAGGCGATCAAAGTTGGTTATAGTTGGCATTTCTAGTTTACTCAACAAACCTGCTACTTCCTCTTGATTTGAATATACATAAAATTCTGGTTCGTAAACGTACTGAACCTTTTCTTCAACGTCATCGACTTTCTTTGTTTCCTCCTTACCTTTCTTCGTCTTGTTCTTCTTATCACTACTTTTGCTGCCCTTTTCTTTGTTGGTTTTCGATTCCTTCTTAGCGACACCCTTCTTTGTTTTGCCAATCTTTTCCCCATCCTTACTTTCCTTTCCGGAAGAATCTATTTTCGAAAAAATATCACGACCCTTCCTTCTGTCAAGATAAACTAACACGTCTTTTTCACGGGCAACTCGCTCTAAATTTTTGACAGAACAATCCCAGTTTTTCTGATGTTCTTCCTGTTTTAAATTATCGTAAACCCTGTGTAGTTGTTCAATTACAACAGAATTAAACAAATAACGAGGTCGTCCATGTACTAGGTTAGCCAACTCGAACAAACGAGCTTCATCAAACTCACAAGAAGGGACTGGTGCTTCTGGATACTGAACAGTTGATGTGATTTCATCTAAAAGTTCTCTGATCAAGTTAGTTCTAGTTTTAATTTCAATCATTTCCAGAATTTCCCGAGATTTTTCCTTAAAATCCTGACTATAAGCGTAACTTTGGAGAACAAGGAACAAGTGGAAATCGTTGTTCCATAAAGGTGGTGTCGAGGTAATCTCCCAACTCTCGCAATGTCTCCCCGGTTTGTCCGTTTTAAACTTGACAGGAAACTCGACTTGTTGGCCTGGAAGCAAAATCAAATCGTTGATGTCGAAACAAAATCCATATTTGGTCCATTCTTCATCGACGAAATCGCGAAATAACCTAAATTTACGTTTCTTCACCCAACATATCCTAATGGTAGCGACGCCACTGTTCGCAAACGTTACGTGTTGCGTCTGAATTTGGTTGAGGGAAATATCATAATCGAAATTGAGACGTAACTTCCTCGAACCCACTTCTTCGTTTGAATCAGTTAACAAAATTCCGTTGATCGAAAGAGCTAATTGCGATTTTTTTTTATCGTCAAGACAAGTTTCTTCAAATTTCTCGTTTTCGCTATGAGTTTCTTCGTTTGTTTCAATGGGGATTGGTGGTTCCAGTTGCTGCTTGAAGATTCCTTTACCCACTACTATTAGGTCTTCGTAAATGGGTCGATGGGGTCGTATCAATTCAATTTTCCAAGCGAACTGCTCCATTTTCAGTTTTTTATACTCGAGGTTCTGCCAAGAGCTGAACATATTTCTGAAAAAAAAAAATTAATGTAAGTGCGTGTGATAGAGATTTTAGAAAAAGTTTCTTTTGAGATAAAAGTTATTTTTAGTGCTGAGGCTGCGATCAAAAATAAAAACTACTTTGCTTCCCTTTATTGATGTAGGTAATCCTATTAATAATTGTACCTTGTACGCGGCAATATGTGCTTTTCCTGTTGTACAAGATACGGAACTCCTACGTGTTCAAGTTCCGGAATTTCATTTTTTTCTGCGTGACTTTGAACCCAATAGTGGCCAGAGTTAACTTTTTTGTCGCATTTGTCTTTGAGACCATGTGGTAATTTCCACCATGCCGGGTTTCCTCTGTACTTATCAAAATCAGTTGTAATTTGCGCGTAATCCAACATCAATTTGTCTTCGTAAACATCTCTCAACTCTTCAGCAGTGTTCATCAGGAGCCGATCAGGTTCCACTTTGACTGTTGCCGCTATTCTTGAGGATATCTTCTGACGCTGCTGCATCCATGATTTCCACTTTTTCAGTCTCGCGTCTTCACCGCCCTTTTGCTCTACTTGTTTCTTGGTTTTGTTGTAGTCTCCCGAAAACGGTCCTTGATTGAAAGCCATTTTGACTGTAATGACAGTCGACTTCAAATGAAATTGAACGTTTTAGAAAATTTCAGTTGAAGATATGGCAAGCGAATCTTACGGTACTCGAATGCAATAAATCAGCCATTTGCAAACAAAAATTTTATAGATCCTAACACTGTGGTTTTGGACAATATCGAGGACGTTCCCCGTTGGATTCAGAGTCTCGCAGATTTCGAAGCGTCGTACGAATCACCCATCGACATTAACGTCGCCACCACGGTCGAGATAGAAATGCCGGTTTTAGAATGGCACAATTTGGATGTGGTGCCAAAGAAAATGAAAATTACAAACACGGGTTACACGTGTAATTATCGTAGTTTTGATTTTCAAAGTTCAATTTGCCCAAATTTAGTGATTTTGAGCGGAAAGTGGTTCCAAGAAAGACCTTACATCTCAAGGGGGCCGTTGCTGGGCAAGTACGTATTTTCACAACTTCACTTCCACTGGGGACGACACGACGGTGAAGGAAGCGAACACAGCATGGACGGAGTTCATTCCCCTATTGAGATGCACGTAGTCACTTTCAAAAGCAGTTACATGACTCAAGAGTCGGCGTTGAAAGAAAAGGACGGTATAGCTGTGCTGGGGTTCATGTTCAAGGTTTGTGAAGTTCTAAATCGACAATAACGAAAAACATTCAGTTTCATCAAACGAAATCTTTCTGAATAGTTGCAGAATGCGGACAATTCGGCTTTCCAGGTTCTGATGGACTCTATACTCTCTATACAGAAACCCCACACTTCAGCGAAATTAACCCCCCTTCCCTTAAGTTCCTTCATCAAGCCTTTTGAAATCGACTACTTCCTCTATTGGGGCTCCGTGACTACTTCAGTTTGCATCCATTACATACTGTGGCTGATTAGTAGGGAACCTATCGGAGTCTCTGCTGCTCAGGTAATCATCACGTAACAAACGTATTGAAAATAGTTGGAACTAGTGTGGTGAAAGTTTGGACAACGTCTGTAACAACTTGAACCACGAAAATTATGTCCGTTAGTTGCTCAGTGAGAATCTTTCCCTACCAGAAATCTTAGTGTTCATCTTGATGTTGAAATTATCCAACAAGGATTTTAGGTGGAGTCCCTAAGATCGCTGCTGGATGTCAATGAAGAACCTATGATTGGGAATTTTCGAAATGTTCAACCTGTTCAAAATCGAAGGATATTCCACGTTTCCCCGTCAGGCAACAAAAACGCGACCATGCTCCCGATTTCCTGAAATAAGCCTAGTTCAATTTATTATGTATTTTTATTAAGACATGTGTAAATCTCTAATAAGAAGTTCTAATATATACACTATATTGCATATACAATTCCTTTTTGTACATAAATAAACATTACATTAATCAGGTAGTGCTTTTTAATACAAATTACTCTACACAAGTGATTGTCACTTTCCTAGTCTATAAAAGAAAATTGCAACAATAACTGGTGTACAACCAAAATCAACGTTGCATTTACTTAGTGGTGGTGCGTAACCAAATAAATCCAACATCAAAATTTTATTGTCCTAGGTTCTTTAAAGTACAACAAAGAATATTCACACAGAAAAATATAATTATATTACAAAAAATACTAGAAATAAAGTAACAACAGGGACTTTGTCCGCCAAAATAATTACAATTCGAATATACAGCACGATAAATAGTATGAAATTATAACTAAGTGCATCACGATGCGTCGAAATCATATTGCACAACAATTTAAAATTAAATATAGATTCACAAAAAAGTCGAGTTTTATAAAAGCGGAGATAACCAGCGGTAACAAAACTATTTTGTGGATGTTGGAAATTCAAAATAGTTTTGTTGTCGGTGAGTTGAAAAATTTACAACAATAATTGCGATCCTTAATTTGGATCAATTAAATTTGACTGAAATGTTGGCTGCAAGGCAACAATTTTTCTAAAAATAAAATTGCAACAAGAACATCCTTGATCTTACACTAATCAACCCCACAAAATTTAAAAAAAAGGTAAAATCTGTATGAAATAAATTAATTTTTAGACTATACTATGTACAAAAACTCTTCTATAAGGTCGGGGAAACAACAGTATCAATTTGGTCCCTAACCCTAAGCCACTGTCCTTATTACGACATTACGTAACAAAATATATAAATGCACATTTACGCTACGCTTACAAGGTTACAGCTTATCAAACGTAAAATCTATGGAATGTTTTTATAAAAAACGTCAGATAAGTAATGGCACTGCAAACAGTCTGCTTTAGTTCGGTTCCGGTTAGCAATTAAACATTTATGTACAAGAGTAAAATTACGTTCAAACGGGAAAAATTAACGTTACGTAAAAACAACAGAGAATCTAGTTCATCCACTTGCGGCAATTCGGAGCCCCGCACATGCAGGAAATCTTATGCTGGTCATCTTCAATGTCAAATTTGTAATCGTAAGCCAACTGGAAAATAAAAGTTAATAATTTTTTTTATTACCACTTGCACACCTAAATCTACTTTCAAATCTTGTCGAACTCGTGCCTTTAATGTAAAAAAATAGAAAAGCGTTTTTTTTTCTAGAAACTAGAAAAAAATTTCTGAATTGACGAAAAACTCACCTCTTCGCCCCTTTGAATTCTCCGCTTGGCAAAAATAATGATTCGATAGTCCCTCTCCACTTCCACAGTTTCCGCGACACAATTCGGATTACACGAATGGTTGATGTATCGCGCCAAACCTCCACACAACGTCGCATCAACCACTCTCTCTTCATCAAGTCTAAACATATATATGCCACGATTCTAAAAAAAGGAATATTTAAAAGCTATCCTCAACAAGTTTAAAAACTTCTCGACTCACCTTAGCCTCATAAGCTTTTTCTCTGGTTTCGGCAAGTTCCGTCCTAATAATCTCTCCAATGTACTCAATCACCATAGTATGTTTCTCTAAATCACGCGCAGCATACAAACCCAACCCTTGAATCTTCGACCTACAACACCACCCATCAGTTCACAAACAATTGAAAACGACGCGATTACCTAGCCAGGTAAACGTTATTTCTCCACTCTTGCTTCATTTTTTTGTACTGAGAACTTTTCGAATGCACAAACTGCTTGCTGTAAGGACAAGCCACCTCGCCGAGAGTACTGCTATTGGACAGCGAAGGCGACGGCCCAAAGATGGGTCTGGAGGAGGAACCCGCGGTACGCTGGGTATGCGGCCGCTTCCAGTGCAACTGATTTCTGAGTCGGGGTTCAGTACGAGCTGCACCAGAAGGGTTAATCGCGAGCGGAAGTTCCAGCAAGGGGTTTCTGCCGTACTTGAACTTGTAATCAGTTAAAGTTTCGATGCCTGAAATGTGAAGAAGATTGTAGAAAAAGATTTCCTAGCCTGGTTACTGCCACCAAAAATGTGGCATGTGGATAGACGGCGGTGCGAGTAAGCTTATTCTTATTGTAGAGAGTAGGCAAAATAAAAAAATATGCCACAAAATTTGATTTCCCTTACCTGGAAGACTCTCCAACACTCGAACGACAGCGGGTTCCGTCAACCCAAAGAGGTCTTCCCCACTGACGAACTGCGGGAACACCTGGACACATTTGTTTTCGCGCCTCATTAAAGCGACTTGTTCCAGAATCCCGTGCCACACCGCCTTCGGCGAGTCGTCTTTCAATTCCATTTCTTCCTCGCCCACCTCCTGGACGACAACCCTGAATTCAGGTCTACCGAGCACTTCGTGGATGGAACAAATGTATCTGCAACGCTTATTCAACCTACGCATGCTCCAATAGAACCGAATAATCTTATAACCGATGGGATAAATAAAGTTGGGCGTGTGGAAATTTTGCAGCTGATGCGGCAACAACTGACCGACATTCAAAAAAATCAAGCTTCCGACTCTGAGGAGATTGTTGGTGTCAGAATGGTGCATAACGGCAGCAACTTGTCTGTTTTCGTCGCGATTAACGTAAACTCGTCTCGACACCGACAGAGTCGTCAGTTCGTTGTCTTTCTCGTTCTTCGGCGCGTGAGTGGTGCAGTAAGTAGTTTTGTTTTTGTAGAAAACACAACCGTCTTTGACGGCGCACGCCAAATGGTAAACGTTTGAACATCTAGTTTTGAAACAACGGATGGTAGCGCCTAATTTATTGCAATGAATGCACATGGAAGTCAGACTTTGTTGCAAAGCGTTCTCCAAGTTCATCAATGCGCCGTTTACAGTCTCATAAACCCCGTCCGACCACAGTCCGCAATTCAAATGAACCCACTTATCTACGTCAAAATTGAGAAGTCGGGCTGGACCGTCCGCGACCCCATCTCCGACGTTTTGACAAAACATGCATCTCCGAATGTCCTCCGGTAACTTTTGAGGCGTTACAGTAATTCCCAGCCGATACAACAGTTCCATTATTTCTTTGTCGGTGGGTTTTTTGTGTTTGGCGGCCGGTTGGAGGCAACCCGGGGCCCAATTCTTGTATCTAAACCCTTTCCAAATCCTCACCGCTGGAGGTTCGTTTGTGTGCTTCTTCACTTTGAAAACGTCACCCGGTTTCGTGAACATCGAATTCACCGTCCTCGTCTCGTCTACTTCCATAAAATCGACGTCCTTTTGGTAACAGCGCATCTCCATTTCCATATTTTCGACGAACAGTTTGCGTTGTTCAAACGAGTTGACCAACGATTTTTTGCCTTTTACGTCGATTTTGTCTTTCTGACACAAATGATCGATGATGGCAGCGGCTTTGTCTTCCGGTATCGAAGGAGATCTGTGCATCAAAGCGAATTGCATGTAACACGTCGAGCTGCAGAAGAACAACTCGTCGCCGTCGCTCAACAATTCGGAGTCTTTAGCCAAAAACGGCAGTTCCGAAACTTTTTTGCGGATCATATTGTTCAAAATGACGACGTCGCAATGTTTGCAGAATTTTGCAGCGCCATTGAGGATACTCTGGATGTCTATGGGAGCTGTGTTACAAAAAAAAATTTAAGATCCGGTTATTCAAATGTTTCCAACGCATAATTACCTCCTTCCTTGCCGTCTTTTCCTTTGGTTCGGTAAAGGCCTAATTTTTGGCTAGGCGGCGTGCTGGTTCGTTCGACGATCTGGTAGCTGGTAGGGGCAGGAATGTGGAGAATGTTTGCCAAATCGCGGAGAACCCCCATTATGTCCTCGGCCGCCGATGACGTCAAAGTTAATGTGACGGTGACGTTTCCGGAATCTTTGAGGGGAGTGGCTGGAGATTGGCCGAATTTGGACTTGAGACACATTTCGCGGCCCACATTCTCTTTATCCTAAAGTATGACCCAAATAATGTTTAATACAGATATATACATACTCAAACGCTTAGCCCATTGTCGACCAAAGTACATAATACACCGATTGCAGAGAGGCACAAATCGGTAATCCGCATGCGCGACGGGAAGTTAGCTCCGCCTGCTTTTAGTGACAAAGTAGCTCCCACGACAAACTTCAATTATCACCCCTCAACTTTTGCAATTGTACAGTCAAATTGAGATCAAATTTAAAAAGGAGAAAAATCAATCCATTTCTATCCATAGAGGTAGGAAAAAAAGAAAGCATTAAAATTTTTGACCTCAATTTTATGACTCAAACTAAGCAAGAGAAAACGTGGTGCTTGAAGGACACTGATCCATAATTTGGTCGACAATGATTTAGGCAAATTGACAAAAAACAAAAGTCTTACATCAGCGTAGTTGTTCGGATAAGAACCGCCCGGTTTGAGCCTGATTGGTATTGGTGTAACAATCGGCACCGTCGGCGACGACCGCATCTTGGCAATATCGACTTCACTCTCTTCATCCTCGTCTTCGTTGATCAATTTAAACCCAAGGAATTGACTGGGAGGTTCAATTACGGGACATTCAGGAGAAGTGCTACTTATAAGAGAATCGGGAGAGTCTTCGCGACAGCCCAAATCCCTTTTCTCCTCCTCGGTATCAAACCTGATCAAAGGAAACTCTTTGTCGTAGAATCCCCTTTGCGTGGAAGAAGGCGGTTTTTCGGGCAAAGCCTGCGAGTCTCCGTAAGGATTCGTGGTGTAAAAATCCGAGTAACCGGGCACTACAGCATTTCCGTACTCTCCGCTCAATTCCCCGAGTCTCGTATCGTAATCGTTGCCAGTCAATTTCCCAAAATCGCTGCCGAACACGGGCAAAATGTTATAATTCCGGTTGAGAACGGGCTCCGAAACGTTCATCGGGGGCAAATTCCGCAACTGCCCCAAGACACCTTCCATGTACGTTTCAAAGTCTTCGTCGACTTTCGAGCTTTTGCGGGGTCGCTTCTTCGGCTGTCCTCCGCCCGCAGCTTCTTTGTTGAGAATTTGATTCTGACGCCTCTTCTGCTGGTACATTCGTCTCTTCTGTTTCTTCAACTCTTCCTTCTCTAACAGCATCTTTTCGGTTACCGAATCGATGGAATCAATTTCTTCCTTCAATTGGACATCAGGACGACTGTGGTCGGAAATTTCAGAGTGTTGCGACGTTTCGTCCACAAACTCCTTCTTGACTTCCTGCGCCGTCATCAGCGATCCTTGTTGCAAGAAGGTTTGCGACATTTCTTTCTTGACGACGAGGGGGGGCGTTTGTAAACTCGAATCTTGACTGCAAGAAGAACGTGGAGTGGGAGGTGATAACAACTCGTCTCGGCTCGGTGTTCGGCTGGGTGGTAAACATTTTTTTATGTCGATATGTAATTGGGTCGCAACAGGTGCCCCTGACGACGTTGCCGGTGGTTGTTGTGGTTGATGTTGCAACACCGGACTTGAAACGAACGACGTTTCACGCGTCATAATCGGGATTCTTTGAGTAGTCGGTTTCGATGGAGGCGCACTACTCGTTGCGGTTTCTTTAACTAAAGGTAAAATACTCGATAACGTTGGCGTACTAGGCTTGAGTTGATTATCTAGAGTAGTCGCTATAAATTGAGTTGGGGCGGCAACAGTGATGGCGGATACAGTTGAGATTGGAGGTGGAGTTTGAGTGCTGGCGCAGGCGGTGTTCTGTAAAAGTTTCTTCAACAGAACATTTTGTAAATCCTCGCTTCTATTTGCAGAACTCGCTTGGATACTTGAAAATTTACAGCCGGAAATCTCTTGTTTTATAGTCGTTACTGTTACGTTGTTTTTATCGTCATCAGTTTCCACTTTGATTTCGTCATGTTTGATCAAATCATTTTGTTGTTCCTCAACTGATTTACTACGCATCACTTTCGTTAACTGAGTATGTAACAAGTTGGTGCTGGAAGTGACAGGTTTGAACCCTCCTGAAGTATACGTGACCGCCGAGCTGCTGACGGCAGACGAACTAACTGCAGCGAAACTAGTTTGAAGAATCAAATTGTTCGCTGTAACTGGTGATACGACGACATGTGGCTGTGCTTGAACTAGAGACGTAGTAAAACCTGCTCTCGATAAGTTAATCGAAGTTCCTAAAAGACTAGCAGCAGTTATAGTATCGGTGCTGGTTTTAGTAGTCGGAACCGCCGCTGGATGGCTCTGCAACATTTCCGTCAACGAATAAGTCGGTTTTCTAGTTTCGCCGCTGTCGCTTGAACTCGTGGTAGCTGAAACTGCGGACTTTTGCAACGTTAAGTTAGTGGCTTGAGTTGAAATGGCTGAAGTTGTCGGCCCGATGCCGGTAACTCTCGGCAATTTGGGATGATCGGGCATTAAATGAATGCCGCCCAAACTTCGAGCAGGTAAAAAACTGAGAGCATTTGAAGAAATTTGCAAACTAGCGCTACTCGCTATGGTTGCCGTCAAAACGCTCGAAACGACTTGAGACGGGTTAGAAGAAACCTGTAGGCGGATCGGAATCTCTTTAGAGGTTGAGGATGGTGCTGTCGTGACAGTCTTTGGTTTCAAATTCGGCACTATTACAGTACTAAGACTGGTAACAGTAGGTGAGACTCGATCAGTTTGTTGAACAACTCTCGACGTTACTATCGGAATCGTCGAAACTACCGAAGAAGTTGCTGGAACTTTATTACTGACACTTTTGACTGTAGTTTCGACGTTATTCGATGACGTCACTGCAGTCGTATGTAGGGCGGACAGCAGCGATCTTAACTGTTGAGAGGCGTTCGCCATGTTGGTGGTGAGATCGGTCGGTTGTGAAAGTGGTGACAATTGGGGAACTACAGACGGTTTCGTCGTAACTACAGTTTCACTGCTAGTCACAGCTGCGACGTCTTGAGTACTTTCTCGAACCGGTTCTGCCGGTTTCGATTCTTTCTCATTTGTTTCGTGCATGAGTTTATCTTTGATGTTATCCTCCAAAACAGTAGGTTGAATGTTTTCGATCATGTCTAAAACGTCTTCGAAGGACTCAAACTCGCTCGGAATCCCTTGACCGTCACGTCTCCTGTTCTCGAGAGCCTGAAGAGCGATGTTGTCGAGCATCTGTTCCTGTGAAGGAGTCGGAGAAGGAATGGAAATTACGACTGATTTAGTGTCGTCGCCAGAACCGCTCTCGAAACCTTCGATTGTTTCGGTCCTGGCCGTTATTTGCATACCTGATTGCGTCTCTTGGATAACTTGGGCTGTCATTTTCAATTCTGGAGTGTTGTGAATGATAACAGGAGCCGCAGTTTGTGCCGGACTCGGCACTCTCTGTACAGTCTTAACATTCGACACCTGTACGTTATCGATTTTACCAATTTCTTGCGACTCCTTCTTGTCATCTGTTTTTACCATTGTATAATTAATGGCAACGTTATCGTTATGTTCGTTTTTCAACTCTTTTTCGGTCTCTTTCCGACTAATCTCGAGCGATTTGGCAAAAACCGGCTGTTTAGCGACGTCAACCGGAGGTGAGTCGATTTTCGACTTTTCATCCGAGGAATCTTTAGATTTTTCATCTTCGCAATTGGAACTGTCCGGACTCACCGAGTCGTCTTCGAAGATTTTTTTCGGCAAACAACTGTCGTGGGTCGTCAACGATATCGAAGACGAGGGCTTATCGAGGACTTTTACGTTGGGTAATTGACGTACAGCGCTGGCGCTAATAACGGGAACTGTAAAACCGGATGGTAAAATCGACGCTATTTGAGAAGTGCTGCCGCTGACAATAGTAATGGCAGGTGAAACGCTCGTTACCAACTTCGGAACGCTCAAAACGGGACCTCCACGACTGTTGTGCAAGATTATGCTGGTCAGTTTCGACGCGGCGGTTGTACTGACTAATTTTGCGTTTTGTGTTAGCATCACTTCAGAATTCAATTTGTCAGTTTCGCACCTCGAAACGGTCGTAATGTTAACTGGCGAAGTTATCAAGGAGATTTTTTGCCCCAATTTCGGATTAATCAAATTGGTAACGCGGGAATTTGCGACGGTCGTCGCCACTTCCGTTTTGGGAGGAAAGTTGTACATGCTTGCGGCGTACTTGTGAATTTCGTTAATGTGTTTAGCCGTAATCACATCAGGTTTCAGTATCTTCTCTTTTCTGGAGCCCTCGTCTATGAGTTCCTCGAAATCTTCTTTGGTTGAAATCTGTTCTTCTGGCGACTTGATCGAAGAATCAATTATGACAATTTCAGATTCTTCGTAATTATCATCGTCCGCAGCTTCCGGGGACGGATCAACATGCATTTCTTCCGGCTCTGGAGAATCTGGAGTTTCCGTGACACTCAGTAGATGATTCGACGACAAACTCTGGATGTTGTACTTTTTCGTTTTGTTCTGCATAATATATTCGTCGTCACTGGTGGTCGGACTGCGAATAACTACGTGCATATTCTCGCTCGAATACTCTTCCTCTGCCTCTTCCTCTTTATCGGAATACTGAGCTTCGCCGGAGATGTCCACAACCATGTTTCCGGGGAACAACAAGTACTCATCGGCGATTTGGTCGGATTCCAGCGGACTCGACATCGCCTCCCCTAAGTCACTTTGCGAAAAAGTTTCGATGACGGAAATATCGTCGCCGTCGTTCTGTTGCGCCGTCGAACTCAACGAAACCTCCCCCGAAATGACGGTGTTGTTGTCATCGTCGTAATCCATTAAATCATCGCACCTCAACTGTTTTTCTTCGGGACTATCAGCGATCATCACCTGAGTCGCCTCCTTGTTTTCCACTTCCAAAATTTTCTTCCCGATTATCTTTTGAACGCCGCGACTAGTCGACGGTATCGGCGGCGGCGTGACAGGCGGCGTACATGAACTGTCATCAAACTCGTTATAATCCGTACTGACCAAAGATCCAACTTTACTGACGGCCAACGACTGTAGATTAGTTTTGGCCGGCGACTTTCGCTTGAGAATCGAAACTTTACTCAAATGCGATTCCTTTTTCGGCTTAACAGGTGTTGCGGCGGGCTCACTGTTCGTTTTCTCCAAATCCTTTGATCCAGGTGGCGTCGGTATTCTCTTGGCCCCACGTCCAAAACTCCACATGGGAGCGCCACCTCTCAACCCCAACTTAAAATAGCCAAATCGGCCGAAACCGGGCGGCGCTGGAATCGGGTTGTTGTGCGGGTTACCACCCCCATTGTCCATCATCGCGTTATCCAAACTAGATTGCGTCACGTATTGAGGTCGACCCATCCCTTGATTATTATCGACGCTCGTCGGTCTATCGGGCATTGCGGGGCTAGAATTGGCACTCGGAGGCCGTCTCATCGCCATTGGTGATAAATTCTGACCGACCATCGGACTACGGGGCATCGGTGAACTCGGCGGTTGGTACTGATGGGTCATGGGACTGCTCGGGGGTTGACTCATGTTTTGGTGGAAAACGGGACTGCGTGCCACCGGTGAATTGGGAGTTTGTTGGTTGTTGCCGTAAGACATCATGGGGCTTCTGGGGGGCATCGGAGACGCTGGCATCGAATGAGGCGACATGATCTGTTGAGTGATAAGCGGACTTTTGGGAGGCATCGGTGAACTCGGAGGATTGTTCTGTTGTTGGTTTAACCGCGATTGCGCCTGCATCTGCGCGAATTGTTGTTGTTGCTGCTTGTGCAACTGTTGTTGCTGTTGGATCATTAATTGGTGTTGTTGAGGAGTCAGTGGTTGCGGTTGAGCGATCCCCACTTGTTGCACGCCTTGTTGTTGTTGTTGTGTCAGTTGTTGTTGTGTCATTTGCTGTTGCGTCATCTGTTGTTGTTGATGCTGTTGGGCCATTTGTTGTTGTTGTTGTTGTTGCACGAGTTGTTGCTGTTGTTGCGCAAGTTGCTGTTGTCTCACAAAATTA
Organism: Schizotus pectinicornis; assembly: GCA_951805265.1. Taxonomy (NCBI): domain Eukaryota; kingdom Metazoa; phylum Arthropoda; class Insecta; order Coleoptera; family Pyrochroidae; genus Schizotus; species Schizotus pectinicornis. The sequence goes on along the minus strand of OX638202.1, from coordinate 30,825,394 downwards.
CGCTGTTGCAACAGCTGCGCCGTTCTTTGGGAATTAATAACGTTAGCGTCGCCTTGCTGTTGACTTTCCAAGCTTTGTTGCAACAGCTGCTGTTGCAGTTGTTTTTGCAATAATTGTTGTGAGATGTTCATTTGTTGCGGAGGAGGACTGCTGAGTGGGGAAGGAGTGCCCGGTTTTTGTTGAAAACCTGACATGGGCGATGGCAACCTGACGACTCTTTGTTGTAATCCGCCGGCATGATCGACGGGAGTCCGAACGAATCTCATTTGAGGCGTGCCCGGTCTTAGATCGCCTGAGTAACCGACAGGACTGGTGACAACTCGTCTGTGTTGCGGTGACGTCATTCGAGGCGCTGGTGGAGGTAGGCAGACTTGAGAGGGTGACGCTGCCGGACCAGGACTACCCTCACCTTGTGAATGGGGCGTGCCTATTCGGGGGGAAGGTTGCATAGGTGACATGCTGTTGGCACCCATTCCGGTGGGGCTCTGGAGGATACTGGCTACGGCTCCCGGACCGGGAGAATGACTAATCATGGGACTAGGACTGTGTAACGGAGAATTGTGTTGGGTCAATGGTGACGCCGAGGGCGACATCATTGGAGACTGTGACGTACTGGGATGAGGCGACGACGAAGGCGGTCCTAACGGCGAATGGCTCTGCATCAGAAGAGGCGACTGGCCGGGGCTCGGCCTCTGTTTAGTCTGCTGTTTGTTCCGGTATTCCTTCATATAGACCAATAGGAGTAAACAAAATTATGTAATAGAAAATGCGGAATTATAGACACTTGCTACTTTTTGCACAACACAACTAGTCCGTGTGTCACCGGGCGGATTGGAAACAGCAACCAGATCCCAACGTTTGATTAAAATCAAGTCAACTAAACACGATAAGAGGACTTGCTCTAAGTTAAACGCGGAGGCTCTAGGTATGGCTAAAAATAGGAAAAACGAATGCCACTTTGAAATAATCTGCCCATTTTGAAAGGAGGGCAAAAAAAACTCAATATGTTTAAAAAAAAAAAAACTCCTAGTTTATTACGATAAAAAACAAAACCAGAAAGTTGCACAACTTTTCACGAAAGTGACACGAATTTCTCTCACTATTGCCAACAGTTTCTCCGTGCGGGACCTATACTACTGTGTAATCTACTCAAAATCGTGCTGGACCGAAAAAATGAGCAGTGCCTATAAATATAGATACCTGCATGAGCAGCCCGTGTTGTCGACTCAACTTCCGGCTGGACTCCAAATGTTTCTGGAGAATCGCCTGCTCCGCCGACACCCGTTGCAACTCGTTAGCATCAGCTTCGGCTAGCTGATTTCCGGTTTTCTTCAGCGTCCTCTGTTTGCTGTTCAACGACTAAATATTTCCCAATTAACACTTCGTAATGTGACAAATTAAGCATAACTACCTTTCGAATTTTCCGCAATTTCTGCACTTCAGTCTCGTAGTACCTCAACTGTTGCGAAAGTACATTGTTTTGATGGTTGAGCCACTGTTCGTACACGGCCTGCTTTTGTTTATCCTGCTCCGTAACCACGTTCTCTGGGGGTAAAGGCGGAGGCGGAAGAGAGTTTGCGGTGAATGTTTGAACGCGAATGTCCGTCACGGGTTGAGGAGTTGGCGCCGGTGTCGGTCTGTTCTGGTTCTGCTGCCAATTTTGAGGAGTGGTTGAAGGTCCTACCGTTGAAAAAAAAATTTGAATACGATTTCGGATTTGTTGATGAAAAAAAACTACCTGGTCTGGTGTTTAGGTTGATACTCATTGAGTTGCCGCTGAAAACGTCGGCTTTTAATTTCTCAAAATCTTTATCGCTGAGCAAAGCTGGCGATTCCGGCTCTACGGCCGCGATAGACGATGACGTCACGTCCTGACTGTTCGGCGGTCCTTGGTTCTGATTCTGTTTCTCTTGCTCGCGCTTCTCTTGTTCGAGTAAATCTTCCAACAGCAGCGGTTGTTCCTGTATCGAGTTAAACGAATGTTTAATTTCGTTACGTAATTATAAAAAATACACAATTCAACGCTAATGTGTCTAATTCGAAATCACGATTTGTGCGAAAATGTAGGAATAACAAATTATTTATTACAAAATAAAACTATAACGCGAAGCTCGACAAATACTAGCAATAGCCTTTTGAGTTGAAATTATTTCTCAGTAAACTTTAGATTGTTTTTATCAAGATTACTCCCGTTCCGTTCGGTCTGTTAATCAATCCCTTTGAGTCAAGAAAGAGATTTATTACCAAATGCAGTGTGAGTAAATCGTGACTGGCTGATTATGATTTAACGGTTTAAACTAATCACTACCAACGACAAGTCAATATTTAACTACACTAGAAACAAAAACGGGTTCTAAAATTTAACTATTGTGACTCTATTATAAAATCTACAACAAGCAAATTCAACTAAATGGTTGAACATAGGGAAAGCCGGTATGTAATAAATGGCAATATTTGGATTTTGGGGATTTCCACCTGAATGAAATGCGGTTATTATATTTTAGGCGACTCAAAGCCAACTAATTTTGAAGCTCACTGAAGGGGGAAATCCCGGCCAAATGGTGATATCTACAGAAAAGAAGTTCGGTACTATTGTTAATAAACAAATTGAAAAAAAAAAACAGTGATATTAAACCGATGTTCTATCTGAATAGAATTGTGTACTGAGGTTTGAAAGGGATTTTAGTCTCACCTCCAACAGCAAAGGTCTTCGTTGTAAATGGGGATGCAAGGGTAAACCCTGCAGTCGCATAGGATGTATGTGCCCCAGCGGAAGATGAACAGGCCCCATTCTCAATCCCATCTACCACACACATGCAAGCAACAACACCGTACCTCAACCAAAGTTAGTACTACCATACCATAATATAATTAATTATGAACCCCGATTCGATAACCTTCTTTCACGGCCAAAATTTTAGCTTCCGTAATTGCCCAGATGGCGCCACTTGGACCACCATAAAATCGTCGAAATTTATTGATTTTATCTTTCCGTTAACTTTAATTCTCTATAATTTTAACTACACACATTTTGAATCGCGTCAATGATGGCTCAAGTGTCGTAAACAAAACAATGAATGGAATTTCGGCGGGCAAGGTTTACTTCAAAACAATTTAAACCAGACATAATACTATGCGAGGGACCGGAAATCGAATGACGCCCTGTCTAACGTGGATCAGTAAGTTAAAAAAGGGGATTATTATGTGAAACGCGGATCTTAAATTTTGGTGGTTTTGTGTTAGCAAAAAAAATGAGAGCTGGTTAAAATCAAATACATTCAAAACTGAACCATTTACTGTCATGCTGACTGATTGAGAAAATGTAAATACCTGTTGTTGTTGTTGTTGAGGAGTCGTCGATCCCGGATAAGGGGGCGGCGGTCCGGGATATGGTGGTGGAGGAGGTGGGGGAGCCCCCACTCCCATCCGCGGCGAAGCGTTCATCCCTATGGGTCCCGCGTGAATCGCCTGTTGATTTGGTGCGACCGACATCATTCGAGGGATGTTCTGACCAAGACGCATTTGCAATTTTTGATTTTGTACTGTAAAACGATTTGAATTAAAAGTTACCCTCATCAAAAGGAAAAAAACTTACGTTGAGAAACCAATAATCTTTGGTGATAGCTTTGGGGAACTTGCAGCTGAACGTTGTTGTTATGAGTGACGATGCCAATGATTCCGTCGGGAGTTTGTAGTTTTGCCCCAACGGGCATTGGTCTACCGTGCGCCGCCGCTTGCTGAACTTGGTGCAACATTTGCTGATGAATCTGTTGAGGGGTAGGGTGTTGGGCGGGCGCGGCAACTGGGGGGTGAACAGGTTGGGTCTGAGACACGGCCAACGGAGGTGGGTGGATGTTGCTAGTAAGCGTTTGTGGTTTCGGGATTGGAGGAATGACCTCTTTCTTAATTTGAGGGGCATGTGGGGGAGCCGCGAGAGGTTTGGGAATTTCTACTTTAACTTGTCGCGATTTGTCGTTTTTGATAGGTTCCTCTTCCAGTTCCAAATCCAGAATGTTGGTCTTTTCGCCCGGGAGGGCCTCAGGGTCGGCGTATTCCAAAATATTGAAATCCGCACCCATTTCAGCTACAAACAAGATTCAAATTTTTAACCATACCTCAAACTCGATTACGTACTAGTACTATAAAAAAACGGACAACTAGTACTATTCGTTTCTGACTTTATCAAAAAAAGTAAGCAAAAATCAAACAACGAAACCCGAAGAGTTTTAGAAATCTTTCAAAATATTCTCGTTACAACGGAATCAAAAAACGAAATTACCTAAGAGTTCATCATCATCGTCCCCTAATCCACCTAGAATATCCCCGACTCCCTGTAGTTCCGCCATCGTTCCCGTCTCTTGTTCTAGTTTCTCCAGTTCAGCAGTCACATTATCGGGAATCTCTTGCTCATTACTTGCGGTTTCTGATGGAGCAACGGAAGGGTTAGCAACGGGCGCCGGAACAGGAGCAACCGTGGGCGTTTGACTCAGCGGTGGCCTCTGTTGTATACCCGAAAGTTGACTGACGGGGAGACGCGGATTCATTTGAGGATCCACACCCCTAGGTTGGAAGGTCTGTTGCTGTCTTTGTAAATGTTGCTCGTATTGCTCAACACTCGTTGGTCTAACCACACCAGGGGCGAACCTGACCGCCCCCCCGGAGAATCCGGGCTGCTGACTTGCAGCCGAATTCGCCTGGATCAGCCTCTGCTGCTGAAATTTTGCAAACTGTTTTAATAATAATAAAACAAAAGCGCAAAAAAGTAGCGCGATGAAGACTTCCAAATCGTAAAACCTTAATTGTCGGCAAATTATTATAATTAATTGAACGGATTAAAAAAATGCTACATCCAGGAGCCAAAAGGCAACAAAAGCAGCTAACACTTAAAAGCACGTTAGTTCATTAAATATCCATTAGAGAGTCATCACTGACAAATTATCTTTGTGCAACGTGGGCAAAAGTTGACGCACTTAATTAATTTTACAACTTCGACGCCTTTTCGAGACGTTAGGAGTTTAAGTACCTGTTGCTGAATCAGCAGCCGCATCCTGGGATCGAGACCCTGAATTCTCGGGTCAAGTTGTGGCATTCGCAACCCCAACAAAGGCCCTGGCTGTCTCTGGACCACCGAAGGCGGAAGCGGTATCCGCGGTCTGGCAACGCTCGGAGGTAGAGGATGTCTGAAAGCGCCATCTCCCGGATTCAAGTTAGAAACCGGAGGCTCTCCCTCCTGTTGACCGTCGTTGGGAGGCCACACCCTCTGTTGTCCTTTGCCAGCCAACAATTTCTCGTCCAACTTTTGAAACTGTTGTCGCTGCAGCAAATCCCTCAATTGCCGGTTGATCTCCGGCCCTTCACCAGCGCCGCGAATCGTGGCGTTCAGACCCTGCAGAGTGGGACGTGAGATCGGAAATTGAGGACGTGGTGTCGAAGGTTGTTGAGCGTAGGGGTCGGCGGGTAACCTGGATGGAAAACCGGGTGATTGTGGTGGTTTCGGTGTTCCGGGTGGTTTTGCGTACGGATCGTTATTGTCTGATGGTGGATATTCGATGGGTGCTTGGGGTGTTGTCGGTCGTATCGCCGTTTGATTCGGAAGGGTGAATGTGGGCGATTTCATGCCCAAGGAGAGGATCTGACGGGGATTTGTTGAAGGCGATGTTACTGGACTTAGTTCTTGTGGACCTTGGTCTGGAACAAATGCTTGGTTGGGGTCAGAAATTTGGCGCTGGACGCGAGCTATAGCTGAAGATAGCAGAAAATGAATTTCCGAAAGTTGATTTTTAATAGCACAATACCTTGAACGCGCTGCTCGTGAATCACGTGTTGTTGTTGTTGGGCTTGTTGCTGACGTAGGGCCTGCAGTTGTTTCCATTGCCTTTCCTGTTCGGCCTCGCGGGCAGATTTCTGTTGGAGCGCTACTTTTTCCTGGTCCTACAACAGGAATTTTTATTTTCGAAATCCAGCTGTTTTTATGGTCTAAGATTTCCACTCATACATATTAAAACTATAAAACTAAAAAAGTGGAAAACAACACTTAAAAAACTCCATCAAATTAGGTAACTGTAAAGTAAAGGAAACCAACAAAAGAAGCCATGCGAAAAGACAAAAATTGTTAAATATTTTAGAGACGTAAAGAAAACAACATCCACTATCCATAACTAAACAGGCCGTGTTCTCTGCAAATTTCGTGAGTGAAAACAGATCGAAAGTACCAAGATTAGGTTACTACTACAGGAAACGTACTCTTTAGACTAAATTAATTTCCGCCACCAAAGCAAAATTAAAGAAATCAGATCTTTTCCGTTAATAGATGTTAGGTTCCGCTAATACAGAATAGCTCTGATACCTGTGTACGATTTCGGATTGGGAAAATGTTGTTCAGGGATTTTCAATGGATACAATGCGACTTGATCACACGAATCACATAACATGCCACAAAACGCTCGGTTCGTATCGGTCGGGGGTTCAAACATTAGTTGGAGAGTTCACTCAACAAAATGCGGTCAGAAGATGGCGACACAATCGCCATCGTTGAGTTTCAATAAACAGTGGCAAATTGGTCTTGGTCGAAAAGACCACAAAACAGTCGTTACATCAAATTTGAAACTTGACAATAAAAGACAGCTTGACCTTACTTTTAACTTATACAATTTCTTACTGCTATCATTTATGATTTATGGTAATATAAAAAGTTTGTTGCTCAAGAAAGAAGTTTCTAAAATTAAAACGTACATCTGTCTGATTCTATCTCAGCGTTTTGAGTCTTTCTTAAGGCGCTTGCTTTGATGATACAACTGGTAAATGCCGAAAATAGTACTGTGATCAATATTCTAACTCCAAATATGTCAGACATGTTGGTAATTTTTTCAGTACAAGGGGGCTAATTTTTAAAAGCTTGATCAATCAATTGCGTCAATTCACACATTTCTATTTGAGGCATGGAAACGCCACATAAAGTCCGCCCTGCCGTCAACTTCAATCTTTGATGCAAGACCTTCACCGTGACTCCTCAAAAATTTAGAAGAACTCACAAATTTCGCCCGCTAACATCTCCAACTGCATTTTGGCAAAAACGACACTGACCAAATAAAAAGTAAACTGAACAAAATCCAACAAAAAGACTCAAGTATCGTCCAAACGAAAAAACGAAACCAAAAAGAAGCTGGATAAAAGTTTCCACACTGAATACAGGTTCTCACCGGTGGTTGAGGTTCATAGTTTTCCTGACAGAGGGAGGGAAGTGTGCGCATTATCTCGGAAGGAGTCAACACGCGGATCTGCTGATCGTTCGCGGCGGGTGGAGGGGCGTTCGGCGGAAAAACCGAAGGTCGGACAACAGGAACGGGAAGGGTGGCGACGGGTTCGTTGGTATTGGGCTGGTAATGAGGATTGACTGTGACGTTGGGAGCGGGACCGCAGTGATCTCCCGGCCCCAGGAATTGGCCGTGCACGGTGAATTGCTGCTGAGTGGAGGGTGAGGGTGTTAGTGATGCCGGTCGGGGTGTTACTGGTGGGGAAACAGACACAGAGCTAGTGGAAGCTGTGGTTAGTGATGGCGTAGGCCGCGACTGTTGGGTGCACACCTCTGACACTGAAGCGACGATGGCGGGAACCTGGGTGGAGGATTGAATGCTGCTGGCGGGCGCGGAGGGCGCGCTGGGCGCTACCTTGGCGGCCGGCGGGGGGTTTGCGGCGTCCTTGTTCAGCTGTGACTGGGGGGATAACACAGAACAAAACTAGAGGCGTGGATTCAGATACTAATGACAAGCATCGCTACGGCCGAGGAGCTAACACATAGTAACACTCATAATGCACATGGTTAGTGACAACCCACAGCACCGGCTTTATGCTTCGAAGCTCTTAATCGGAAAAATGTGACATCGGTATACGAAAAACGTGAGCATCAAAACGGGCGCAGTATTAAAAAAACACGACACCTTCACTATACAGCGGCTCATGTGCCGACTTTACATCATCCCAAATTATTTGTTAAACAATTTTTTTTTTATGAATCTAGCTCAAACTGACTTCCGATTACTTCACGAAATTATCAAAAAAAGTTGTACGCTGCATAGTCGCCCGATTTTCTTTTTCCTCGCAAATATAAGACAACAACTGTTTCTTTACGTCCGATTTTCGGCAACGATCGTTTCTCCAGCTGCTGGCTTAACTTGAACGCGTGCAAAAACTTAAATTTTTCGCCCAATTATTACTCGATTTGGCGCAAACGCGCAATTTTGAAAACTCGCTGCCTATTTCCGTAACGACGAAACACAACCTTAAGTACAGCCCGCTTACCTGCTGTTGTTTTTTCATTCTTAAAGCGCTGCGATTGTCCCTGGCCTGCTGCAAATAGGGAGCTTTCTGCTCGGAACTCAAGGTTCTCCATTTTTTCAGTATCTGTTTGTACCTATCGCTCCACGTGGGAAAATCTGTTTTCCACTCGGGGTGATTGATGTTGGCGTAGAGAACCGCTGAAATTGTGGCGCCATTGCCCAGTCCCTCGTCGGCTTTCATTTTTTCCGACGACCTCTGGTTGTAAGTTGACGGCACCCCAGAGGGCGCCGCGTCCATCTCGGAGTTCTCGTTAACTGACACCCAAGGGCTGGCGGGCTCGGAGAAAGCCGGACTGAACTGGGGGCTACTGCATAAAAATCGTTAACATTTGAAAACAAATGATGCGCCAAAACTTACTTGCTGTACTCGGACTGATACGGAGACGGAGGCGGAAAATTTAGAGGAGAATTGATATTTTGACCTACGGTTTGGAGGGTGGTCGGCCGCACCGGAACAGTGGTCACGGGATGTTGCGGTAAAGTTTGAGGGGTGTTCGCTGCGAAATTACTGCTTTGCATGGGGAAAACGTTACTTTCTTGCGATTCTTGCGAATCGTCCGTTAAAACACCCTGTAAAACACGTTATTGCTTAATAACAATTTTTTTAAATTTTGCAGTGGTGGTTACCTTGAAAAGATCTTCCACGTCTTTACTGTTAATGTTGGGCATGGACTCTAGGTTAAAGTGAGGTCCTAAAATGTCGCTAAGTTCATCTTTGGTATCTTTAGAACCACCTGCACTCGCTAAAGTTTCACTCAAATCGGCTTCATCAGGTAAGTTTGTTGCTGAAAGTTTCAAATGTTGCTATGAAAATATAATATAATACAGAGGAATTTTCTAGCATTAAAAACTTTGCGAGTAAACATCTCTTTAACAAAATTTTTCACATAACACATTGTAGTAATCACGGTAGAAACAAAAGTAACTTTCATGGAGGTCCAAAACGTACCTGTTAACGCTTCAAGCGACGCAGCGCTCTTAGTAAGTTCCGCATCCCCCTCGTTCATTATCGTATTCACCAAATCGGTGTCTAAAAGATCCCCAGGTAACGCCAGAACATCCTTCAAATCTTCCGTGTTCTCCTCATCCTCTTCTTTCGGTACAACCGGCGCAATTTTGCTGACATTCTTCTCTCTGCCACTCCTGCTTCCCATCGATGTTTCCCCGAACTCGTGTTTGGCCGCCGCGACGGCTTTCAGTTCTTCTTGCGTCAGTTGTATCGTCTTGTCCGAATCGGCGGTGTGTTTTTCTTCGTCGCTGCTCGAACTGTCAATTTCCTTGTTTGCGTCCATCAAATCTTTGCCGAAAAACGCTTCTTGGAGATAGGGAGGAAAACTTTCGGCTAATTTGCTCTTCTGTTTTCGTCGGACTGGTTTTCTTCTCGGTTTTTCCACGTCCACTGGCAGAGGCATCGGGAGATCCGAGCCGGTGGGAGTGGATTGGCCAGGCAGGACGTCGATGTCGTCGTTGTCCTGACCGTTTCGGATGCCCCGCATGCGAACCAAAAATCCGCCAATGCCTAGAATGCGAAGGTGAGCTAGAATCGAGGTTTTCGCTCAAAGACGCAAGAGGCGGGTCCCAATTTAGAACTAATGCGATAAACTTTTCCGGGAAACACTTGTTTTCTTTTCATCAAGCTGCGATAATGGACAACTGGCTTTGGTACGAGTTCGCGGCTTGTGTTAAATTTAAATTGGATAAAAGGTAGGAAAAAATCGTCGTTAAAGAACATTGGAAATTAGAATGCTTCTAGAGCTAATTTACAAGTTGATGTTAACCAAAACGACACATTCGTGATAACGGATCAAAATGAAAATTGGAGAAGTTGAGTACCTGAAATTGTAATTAACGTACTTTGGAGTCTTTGAAATGCCAACGAAACTGCTTCAAATACTCTCTTTAAAAAGATTAACTCGGCTGTTTGAGAAATCAAATTAACTAAATTTTGTAAAACTGTCGCTTAGGCTATCTGAACAACTACTCAATCTCAAGCACTATTTGAAATACTCAATTTTTGTTCAAATGCGTGGAGGACTTTAAAATCGGCTAAAAAGTGTATTTCTCGATATGCTGTAACCTCCTGCGCCATTTAGAAAACTGGTGAAGACCTTGACGCCAAAACCTTACCTAGTTTTTGCAAATTTCGCTGCCGTTTCCTCCTCAGAACACTAACACCGCTCTCCATAGTAAAAATCGTGAAGCCCTCTGGAGGCGGTCCATCATCTTTGGTCCAGATCATCCCCTCTTTGTACAGTTCTTGTGGTTCATCTTTAATATCGACCAATTCTAACTTAGCGCTGTCGTCCAACATGTTTTCGGTACTGCTGCCAGCCACAACCGACTCGATAGTTGCCATAATTCCCGCTTCCTTGTCTTGAACCGTCGCGATCTTTTTACTGCGCTTCTTTCTCGGTCCATTCTGTTCCAAAGACAAAGATTTTATCAAGTTGTGACCCGATTCGCTCAAATAAACCCCATCGACAAAATAATGATTGTTAGACTTGACTTCGGGACTCTTCGTGGGAGTCGGCGGCTTGGGAGCGGTAGCCGACGGTATCAAATGGGGCGGCGGCACATCCCTCGGCCGACACAACAAACAGTTGTAACCTTCTTCCGCGCATTTTTCCGCGTCTTCTTCCGTCTTGATAGTGTCACAAGCCCCGTGCAACCACCTTTCACATTGTACGCATTGTATAATCAAATCTCCTTCGCTGTAAGGTTCTGAACAACTCGGACAATTAACATGAGAAGCGCACGGACCGCACTCGCTAAAACTATTCATCCAGGAACAATTGAATCCGGGATCTGTACCACCACAAGTCTGACATATGGCACACCACTTACACTTCCAATTCCCATGAGGAACATAATCTAAAGGTGGGTCCATACAGTAGATATGATATGATATATCACAATCATCACAGAGAATTAGTCTACCCTCATCGTTCCGTTGTCCGCAACCCTCGCAAACGGTACAGTCCAAACACCGCCACCCCTTTTGTAAAATCACTTTGGTGACTTTAACGTTGACGCAATACGGATGGTAACACTGACCGCACTGAACACAGGCAATCAAACAACCCTCCTGGTCAGTACCTAAAGCTCCACACATCACGCAAATATCTTGCGTCAAAACAAACTTATCTTTTGCCGAACACAACACGAGTCTGTTCTCAACACCGGGTTCTTCGTCGTTCTTACCGTCGGCGACCGGCCTTTGCAACCCCACCCCCGGCACTCCGAAAACACCCCGCATCTTCGCCTTCGGCCCCCTTTTCCGCCCGAATTCCGTCAGACGTTGTCGTTTCATAAAGCCCACTTTGCCTGGAAGTGCTTTGCCAATGCCACCTTTGGGACGGCCCGGAAGAGCTACCCCCAGACCCAGTCGTTTTTTCGCTATTTTACTGGCGCTGTACGGTTTGCCTTTGCCCAAACCCATGCTGCGCATGGTTTCCATGGGGAAGGGGGTGTCGAATTCGAGATTCTCATCGTAAACGGATTCGAGAGGGGTAGAAGCACAATCGCTCGAATCGTCGAGGCCTAAGGAAGCGAATTGGTTCGAAAACAAAAATCAAAATAAAAACCGAAAAACTTACTCATACGTTTGGACAGAAGCGTGGCGGGTTGCGTTAAATTCTTGCACATAGAACAAACATATTCGTATTCGGGATGGGCTTCTTTCCGCTGGTGGTAAGTAACTAAATCGGCTTCAGGGTCGCAAGTTCCATGAACAAACCTGCAATTTATTTTTAATAATTTTTTTTTCCCCGGCGAGATCACTTGTTGATTGTTTTGGTGAAATCCGAACTACGTTATCTATTTTATCGGTTTTTGCTCTAATTTTTTATGTTAAGAGCTTCAGAAATTAGTTTGAAACTAAATATTATTGTTTGCGGACGCGTCAGTTACGGATTTTGACTAGTATGTTAGTTAACATTGTTTAATTACTCGAATCGTGATTATAGTAGTGAATGAAGTCAAGATTTGGCCTCAATCGAGTTATATAGGGTAAGTAGATAAGATAAGGCGCGACGGGATAATGACAAAAATTACCCTTAGTGCCGTTAGTGATGCAACTACTTATCTAACGTTATCAAAACATTTCAAGTGTGCTTGAATAACACTGGGCAAGCATTGTTTATTAAAGACAAATACTGATCTAAATCTAAAAAATCTTCTTCAAATTTTGGAAATTTTATTTGTGTTTAAAGTAAATGAACAACTTCTCATTTAAAATCACAACTTAAGGTAGACCCTATTATTTATTGTTAAAGTGTTTGGCAAAAAAATTTTATGAAGAGAAAAAATTAATACGTTCTTCCCGCTTCACCAGCTGGTAAGGAAGATCCCTATCAAACCTCGTAACTGTCAACTCCTACTAGCTGCATAAAAAAAATTAATTCAACTTACTTGCGACAGAGGGTGCACTGTGCCATTTCTCTGTGAGCGTGGGCTCGATAGGCTCTCCGGCAAAGCGGGCAAGAAAACCCTTTGTTACGTTGTTGATAACATGAATCGCAAACTGTGTAATGAGCGTGCCACCTGGAGGACAGCCCCGCTCCGGGGGTGCGCGACCCGCAATCGCCGCAAACTCTGCAACACTGAACAAACCCATGAAACGTGAATTAGCGCATCGTTAAAAACACTTACCCTACACTTCCAACCATATTTGGGTATTGTGGTAACAATGGGTCTTTGACAAGTTGAATGGTAAACCTTGTCGCACTGTTCGCACGACATCAATTTCGTTTCGTCACCCACCATCCGACAAACCTGACAAAGTCGACACTTGCGACACTGCCAACCAGCTCGCACCCCTAAAATTCAAACAAACGAACAACAGTTGAGAAATTGCAGTCGCGCGATTTCGGTTACCTGGTGTTTGGGCCAATCCGACGCAATTGCCGTGATAATGTTCGCCGCACGACGAACAGTACATGAGGTTGGGAATGTTGCCTAAAGTTTTACAAGTGTAGCAAACTGCGTCTGAAACAGGGCGTTTTAAAAAATTGCAATTGTCATTGTCACTGCTATATTTACATTCACATTCCAAAGAAACTTGTCCGATATGATTGCTGCAGTACATAGATAGCGAATTTAATACTTGGAAGGCACCTGAAGCGGTTGCACATGGAAAATGGTACAGTTTCGAACAACCTTCCACTTTACACGAAATACTAGCCCCGAAATGATTACAGAATGAACACTTTTTGGAAGAGCTTTGTAGTACGATAGGACCCACGTTTTCTAACGCAGAATTTTCTGTAAATTGATGACAGTTAGAAAGAACTTGAGAAAAATAGTGAAAAACTCGCCTATATTCCTAGTGACACCCTCTGACCACGTCGAACAACTCCTGTGCGTGTAAAAAAAACCACTCAAATCAAACAATACATTAACATCAGGCTGTTCGGTGTAGCCAATAACAGTTAACTCATCAACATATTCGCTGGTCAGCGACGGATGTCTGCACTTATTGAAACTTTTCTGCCTGCGACAAGTCACCGGCCCCCTAGGACTCTTATCTCCGGCCTCTCTTTCGGGTGTCGGCATCGAACTGTTGGACGTTTCGGCGGAATCGTTCGGCACCCTCTGCGGGGTAAACCCGTCGGGACAGAGAAGCCTCAACATCTCCCCCTGTCCCAATTGACTGCGTTCCCCCAAATTGCAGAACGCGCAAACTTTTCCCGGCCACTGTTCGGGAAAGTACGGGAGTTCCTCAAAAATCGGTAGAGGTTTTTCGCGATCGGTGAAAATTAATGCGCCACTTTCCGGATCCAACATGGCGATCTCGTCGCTGGGTGACGGGGTTATAGAAGGGAAATCGAAGCTGGTCATGTCGAAGTTCTTGAGTTTTCGGGGGGTCGGACGAGAGTAGCCGGGCGGTTTGACTTTTCTGATTCGATTGCCTGATGCTTGACGGCGTTGTGATGGTTTGCCTGGAACGTCGAAATTGGAAATTTCGATGGCGCACGAGGGTAGCAAGGAAAAATACCCGAAAAGTTATTTACGCCGTTGGTTAAGTGTCTCGGCGGGATCGTTTACTTGACTGCACAACAAGGGATAATAATAGTTCTGATACGTATGCACAAACCGTCATTTACATGTTGATAATGGAAAATGTGCGGTTTGATCGACACATTTGAATTATTAATTTTTGCATGCTGCACTAACTTCCTTCGAAACGAATCAGCACTTTGCTGGTAAAACTTTGCGAAATAGAAAAAAAAACCTTTACATGTTACAAGACAAAACCTTTTTTTCTAAAATTGAAGAAAGACTCATCGTAGAGAGTAAAGAGTTATCCTTAAACAATGTGGTTAAGCATGAACATGGTTCGATAAGAAAGCGAATGCAAAGAATAACTAGAATCACTAAACTGACAGAACACCACGTGTAACACTAACGTTAGAAGTTCATGCAACAAGTTGGTTGAAGGCGTGGTTAGAGTGTTAAATATGTGGCGCCATCTATTTCTTAAAGAACACATTGGTGGGGGGTGTGCAAGACATAAAAAGTTGAGCCAACTTATCTAAACAAATGCAAAATCAGTAAATAAAAAGAGTGAAATTAAATCTTACTGCGAGGAATAAACGTGTACCTCAACATTGACTCCACTTGACTAAACATTGACAACAGGAAATCGCATGCACTTGTGGAAATATTAGACTATTATTTTACTTCAACAAGTCCGTAGTTTGATCCATATTTATAAACATATTTTTAAGTCTGAATAATTTGTTTACCTGCTACCAGTCTCTATTACAAGATAATTGGAATTAGGGCAAAATTTACCTTTCATCTAGCTTAAAAATTTTTTTACTAAACATATAAACTTGAGAAATGTACGAAAAACTACAAAACTTTATAAATAATGATTATGTACATCCAAGAAACACTACATAACAAAAGAATAAAAGTTGCTGAATTTTAAATACAATTATTTTTTTTAAATTAGCATTGGTTAAATAATACTGTAAAGAAAGTTTAAAAGAATGCGACTCAATAAGTAAAATATGTAAATGAAATACAGTTGGATATGAAGTTGGTCATGAAATTATTTTGACAGATGACAAATAAAATATTTGCCGCCAATCTTATGAACTAGAAGATTCCTTTTTAAAATTCAGAATTATTTTCACGAATAATTAAAGTAGACCTTTAAAGTAGAATGTGAAACAAAGCCAAAAATCGCCATATAAGGCTGTAAGTAAATGGCTGTAAAGTTCTACAAACACGAAATTTTCTAACACTGCCATAACATTATTGCAAATCGTGAATTAACATTCAATTCAAAATGACAATTTAGAAGATGAACCACGCCCATTAAAATCCAAAACAAACACAAAAACGTCTTAAAAAATCAAAAAAGTACCCTAGTGTTCATTTTTTGTATGTAGTAGAATGCCATGAGCTTTCTGCCGCTAATTTCACACAGAACCATTAGCTGTCAAACAATTTGACAAATTAATAATTCACAAATTTTCATCAACTTAACTAAAATCTAGAACCGCTACGTATTTTTAAGAAAAAATTTTTTGAATTTTACATATACACAGAAAGTTTGTCTTGTACCTAAAAATTACTTTTGATTAACCCTCCCCCCTCCCCCTCTCCTCTCCCGCCAAATTAATAAATGGTCAAGGCACACTTCAAAAGATACGTGCCACGTATTTGGGGTAATTTTACTAATTTTTGTCGAGTTGAGCCCTAATAACGTTCTGTTTCAGGGTTTGTGCAAGTTTGTTACCTCCTTCTCTCCTTGGTCGGCCCCTCCCGCGCTTAATGTTGAGCGGTTTTCCGGAAAAATTGAACGGTGGCGGGATGTCGTCGTTGTTCGGGGGTGACGAGGCCGTCGAGGTGGCGGTGGAGCCCGGTCCGGACGACAGCACTTGAAAAGGCGAGGGCACCGGATCGTCAATGAGCTCGTCTTCCTCCTCCTCCAGTTCGGACCCCTCGGCATCTTCAAGCTCCATCAGATCGTCCGGGTCCAGACCCGGAGCGATTTCATCCATATTCAAAAACTGAAGCAAGCAACGTATGTAAAACTCCAACCACCAAGGTTATAGATACATCAATAAAAGAAAAACAAAAGCACAACGTCGCCCCCGGTCTACGGGGGCAGTTCAACACCGCCCGTTTTTCACGCGAAAACCCGAAAAGGGTAAAGGGCAGAAGGCCCGGAAAAGCCTGAAATCGTTTCCGTGGAAATCACAATGAACCCCAGCGCCATGTCGATTGTGCATGGAAGCGATGCCGATGCCAAAACAAACACTGGCGAAGTATCCATAGAGGGCACCCACTGAACCCGCGGAGCGTTCCTTAAACCGATTTACACTTACTTTAACTTACATTAAATTAATTCTTTACATGTTAAATTTGTATACATGTCGTAATAACACAAAAAAATGTCACTAGCTAGGAGAAGTGGGAGAGACCATCGCCTCGGCTGTCGGCGCTTCTGCGCGGAACTTGCCGAATGACGAATGTCGGAGCAGAATGTTGCCAATAGAGATGTTGCCAACATTGCAACGCCAAATTAAATTATCTAGAAAAACACCAACGGAATGGCAGCACTACTTTTTATTTAAACTCAATAGAACTTTGGGAATAATAATTTATTATTATCATAATTAAAAATGTTATACCTTTCAACTTTTGCTTATTATTCTTATACCAAGCGACTGGAACAACTTCCCAGTATCTGTTCTGTAGCGTTGGTCAATAAAAATACTCAGATATACATATAATCTATTTATTGATCAATACATTAGGTTTATAACAATAAAGATCAATAGCATTCGTTCTACTTATTAAATAGAATGAGCAAGTGAAATAGAGCCATTACTTCTGTTAACAATTACTGTAATACAATATGTTGAGTAAAAACATGTTATCCTAAAACTAATCTTAAAAGTGTAATCAGCCTCAACACATAAATCTAAATATACAAGACATATCACTTTATATTGTTACTACACAATATTTACGAGTTAAAAGATAATGCAATGAAACAATAACAGTATGAGCATTACACTTTAAAACTACCCTTGAGGTAAGTAAGAATTAGTTTCGAAATACAAGCAAGTTAGAAGGGTGTTGATTCAGAAATTTTGGCACTTGGGGACGGATAAAAACAATTTTCCCATTGCAAGAAATAAAAAACAAACGTCGAGTATATAGGGGAAACGATGATAAGTACATTACTAAAATATACAATCAAGAAATATTTGCTTCTTGCCGACATGATTTGATATGTTGATTGGCTAATAGAAAAATAACATTATCGAAATAAATCAGTCTTACTTAATGTGGCTTCCCACCCAATTAATTACTTCCAAATTCGTCTTAAGAAGCAACTATTTCCACCATTTGTTTAACAAATGTACGATACATTCTCAACTTTGTACATAAAATGGAAATAAATATGCGATATCACTGACATTATCTGATAATGTCTGAAATGTGATGTAGATTATCCATCATTACAGGCAAAGCTTTCATCTTCCAAACAATTTCCTTGAAAGCGTCTGTAATGAAGAACATCCAATCGGTCTGAGCTCGGCTCGTGTTTGTTTCATTATAAATCACTTAATTCGCCAATGTAAACGCAACTTTTTGTGCTGTTGTTTGCCGTTAAATTAAGACAACACAGTGAAAGGTTGGACAAACAATCCTTGATTTTTAGAACACTGACATTTCTTCTCGTTTTCAGTCCGGTACCTAATCCATCAGCAGTTTCCGTTAACATGCTAACACCTACACATGTGTTTGAATACAATAAATTCATTAACAATACAAAAATTTGCAAAATGTGACAATGGCAATTTTCTGTCTAAGTAGTCTTTTAATGCATCTATGCTGTTGTCATAAAGGGTAAATTTCGTGAAAGAAATCGGCACCGTCATTTTGGTTCCATAAACGTGATCAATAGGTGAATGTTGTGACTATAGAACTTATTAGAGAGGGACCGTCGGTCACCCCTTTTCTTCAGCTGGTAGCACTATCGAAACGGATTTCCTCGGCCCGGTTCTGTGAACGGGGGCGTTGTCAAAATTTGAGTCTACGAGCCTTTCTTCATCTGGAACCTGGACTAGATGCGGACTTCCCAATCTGCAAAAAAAAAAACGATAAAATAAATAAGTCCGCTCGATTTCGGCGAGGACGCGACAACGGTTGTCCTCACCTCGTTACATGAAGTAAAAATAGCGGTAATGTAGGTTAGAAGCAGGGAAAATGTTGGTAATTGAAGTATCGTTGTGTTGTTTAAAAAATACTGAACCGTTTTTTTTTTAATTCCAGGAATTTCTAAGGACGTCGAGACATTGCCTTGGTAAATTTATTGTCTATGAGAGAATTCTTAAAAATTTCCACCACTATGATTCTGAATCACAATCACAAAATAGGAAAAAGCGCGTTCTTTTTGGGATTTAAATTTGTTTTATTCATGTTCCTAATAATATAACTACGTGATATTAAACAGAACGTGTAAATAACATTCATATTAAATTCTACCAAAAATGCCTGTTTAGATAATTTCATGAAAATATGTTTATTACTTTTTGGCGCAAACATC
This sequence comes from Schizotus pectinicornis, assembly GCA_951805265.1. Classification (NCBI taxonomy): domain Eukaryota; kingdom Metazoa; phylum Arthropoda; class Insecta; order Coleoptera; family Pyrochroidae; genus Schizotus; species Schizotus pectinicornis. Next base: position 30,806,482 of record OX638202.1, on the reverse strand, counting down.
GCAAGGATTTCTTTTGAAGTAGATTCAGATTTGCTCCTACTACTTGCTGTTAAAAAAATAACCTCAATTCGCACATTACCGTTGTTGGCAGATGCCTACAAATAAAAATTGTTACCTTTGCTCTCCCCGAGTTTGGCTAGGTTTCGTTATTTTATTGATGAACTTGCAGCTGTTATCTACGCTTCTAATAGGGACTCGTGACAAATTTAGAACTCCCTGGCCGTTAGTAAAAAAAGTTAAATTTGTTTTCTCTGCGTAATTTAAAATATTACTTCAGAATGCTCTAGATTGGAATCTTTACATGGCTAGGAAACTTTGTAAACAAAATAAAATAGTTATAAACACCAAATGGGTTTCAACCAACTACCCTACGATTACCATAGATAAAGTTTAAAAGCGAAGATTCTTGAAAGTAATGTAACCCAATCATAATTTTTTACAGCGCTTTTCATTAAATTGTTTCTCTTTCCTAGTTCTGTTTCCAGACAAATTGCCAACAATCATTGAAGCGATTATCAAGATATTGCCTAATCTTGTTCTGCTCACCATATTTTATATTTTTAACCGCAACGCTGCTGTTACAAAAAAAAAGGATAGCGAGTAGGCATTAAACATTTATGTAGCAAGCATATTAGCTTAGCGTCACCAAAGTTTTGCATTAAATCGTTAGAAAATCCGACAAAGCATCTCTATGTGAGACAGCAGGTACTTACACTAAACCTGGACCGATCTACAGTTATAATCTTGACTAAACTCAACAAACCTCGGCCACCACCTGTAATTTCATAAGAATGCACTCAGTTTACTTTCACATTTTACCAACCAACAACTAATTGCCAAAAGAGCAAAAAATTATTTCACGATTTCCTCAGTAGAGACGACATTTCGAAACATTAAATTACCTCCGTTTGTACATTAATAAAAAATTTAACAACGAAGTGCTTATTTTGGAGTGCATCTTCGTTGTTAACAAGCTGTGGGTGTTGTAGATTAGACGTGTTGCGTCGGAGTTCAAAGCTAAACAGCACCCTTGTTCTATAGACTCGACAATTTCAATAACGGGAGTGAAGGACGGAGCCGGGGGCTAAATTGAAAGAGGCGTCGCAGCACTCACCTCTCAAAAGCCGAAGGAGGTGGCGTGGGTGTCCGCGACAGTGGAAAACTGGCCACTTCCCGACTAGCGGCCAGAGAGCGAATGGACCCGAACGGCTGATCTGGAGATAATTGAGCCGCCACCGGAACCAACCCCCTGGAAAAAAAATTGCAAATAATTAAAAAACACGTTGATTTAAAATATTTTTAGTACGTAGACACTCATGTAGGTACAAAATTTGTGCCAAATAAAAACACAAAATTAATTCGAAATCGGTTTGTGACTTGTAATTTACGACTGTTGATGTGAATAATTCAGCAATTTCTACTCGCTAATAATTAAGTAGCAAAGTCAGGTGTGTTTTCCCATACGTAACCAACACGTGAGGGGTGGCAAAGGAATTCTCAGCCCCATGTCGCACTGGTATTGCGTCATTGTTATGCGCAACTTTGGCATCGTTCTGAAATCTAGACAGATGGCTTGAAATATTGAATGCCTTTCCAATTTTTACAGTTGAGAGATCAAAAGAAAAACTTCAAGAATTCAATCGATACCGGTGAATGTGTCAAACATTTCTAAACGAAAAGTTGAGTAGGTTGAGGAGCGTAGGAATTGAACAATTTTAATTAAATAATTCATCGCGTTAGCGAATTCTTTGGGAGTTGCAGACACGATTAATTCCAAAGACACCGGCGTTGTTACCGTGAAACAAATTTTAACTAAAAGGTTAGCAGTCATTAACATATAATGCAATAGACATGCAAGTTGCCTTTCCTGCCGCACCCCTGTCTGCAACAACCGCAGATTGCAATAGCTCCGTGTTTAATTATAGTAAATGGGTTGATGCACACGAACTAAAATGCTTTATGCATTATTGAATATGGCAGAATTATTTTGAGACTGTATTCGAAATAGGAGTTAAGTTGTAAAATTTGGAACGCATCAATGTCTAAAGATAAGAACCGTTGCTGAATTTAAGGACCCCTTAAAATTTACGGTCATAGTTAGGAACGATATTACTTCGTAAAAATCATTGTAAAAACCCCAATAAAACATTGGAAAACTATACCAACATTTCTCAAGTTAAAACAAAAGTGTGCCTGTACGTTAAAAAAAATGGTGACGTCCCCTGAAAGTTCAACCCTACTGTTCGTTAGCCACCTGTCGTTGACTCGTACACACTTATTAAAAAAACATGTAACAACACCCCCGCGGTTTTGGCCTATTTTTCACGTGACGTCTACAACAGTTTTTTTATGACCTATTGATTAAAACAAGTTAGAAATTACCTAATTTTTATTTATTAATCGCTACTTAGCAAACACACTCACAAATAGACAAATCAATCAATGCAACATGTGAAAAGTCGCTAGGTGAACGATGCAGAATTAGATTAAGCCGGAAATGGTCCGATAACAATAAATAACACAACAACAACCACAACAACGCAATCAAATTGACACAACGACCAATAAGATAAGAAAAGGGAAATGAGGTACTGGATAAATTAATTTCGAAAACGAATTGTATAATGTCAGTTTCTCATTTTGAACCTTTCTTATTCTAAAGTTATTTACGCATCGTCATTTTAAATTATTAATTCCCAAAGAGAATTTTCTCTACAAGTCATTTTCTCTCAAGTTGGGAAATTTCAAACTTCACTAGACAAAATAATGCGGAAAACCAAGTGGTGTCAACTGTCTTGATCCTCAAAGCGCACCTGGGTCCAAGCTTGAAGTATCCGATATTTTTTCATCTGTTTACTTCATAGAGGACGTAAACAGAAGATTCAAGAAGCTTTTTGTGAATGACGGTAAACAGAGAAAAGTGGAATGGGCGTAGGTGCTCAGTCAACACACACTGAAACCTCAAGTGCTTTAACGACCCATTAAACATTTTATGTGAGTTGTAGGTTTACGTTCTCCTTAGCGATTGTAATTGATATCGATGTAATGATATTAGCCAACACCCAACAGGTCAAGTGTTGATTGAAATGTTACACCGCGCGCCAAGATCGAATCGAAAAATCGTCCTGCAGTAGTAAATTCGGGTCGAAGAAATAAGTCTTGTTGGCAAAGAACACACCTCGCATGTCACTTGACGCAACCACAACTTTTAATTATTAAATGCTTGGCTACAGAAGGCGGTAGTTGCTAATAAAATCAACTTCACGCGATGACTGGACGGCTGATGGCTAATTTAGATTGTAGATTGTAGGTAATTAACTGGTAGTTTTCACTTTAAGTTAGAAATTGAATTCTATAACCAAAGAACAAACTAGGAGTTAAAGCTTGACAGTTATTAACCAAAATTATAATTGATGAATCAAATCAGTTACCCCTGCCAATACTGGTGATTGCAATCCGAGCCTACTTACCCAACTGAACCTGAATTGACCAGGAAAGGTAACGGTGTAGGACACTGACTATGGGGGGAGCTTGCTAAAGAACTCCTGGTGCTTGAGACTTGGCTGTGGGGGCACTGTGGAGGGCCGACTGCTATCGCTCCAGGTCCTTTTTTTCGGGGCCAGCATAACGTGCATGTCCCACCACCTTTCTCGATGGCAGCTAGAACAATAGATGCAAATATTTACGTCAAAATCGAAGAACAAAAACGAGGGAAAATAACAAATAATGCAAAAAAATTTATGTATGTCGTAGGTTTTATATCAATTTCCTTTTCCTATTAATGCATTGAGAGTGATATGTTTTCGAAAGAAAGAAAGGCAGGAAATGCATGCAAGTATAAAATAACAGTTACCCATTGGTAACTGTTATTTTATTACCAATTTTTGGTGTTTTCAGTTTTTGAAAACAAAGATATTTTTCGACTTTGTTAGACCATCTTCAGTTTAGGATTCAAAGATGTCAATTATGGTTTCTTACCGACAAACGGTAAACCTTTGTCTTCCTACAAAAGTTATTAATGCACGTAAGAGCATTCTAAAAAAAATATTAATAATTTACAAATTGCTGAAACGTCTCTAATTATTAGTCTTGAAACTTTCTTCACAATAACCAGGATTAATTAATGGCTTGATGCTCACGATCATGCGGATGCGTCAGTGATTACCATCGGCTTGCACCACTTCTGCAATCCGTCGAAGATTCAATTAGGAAATTTCGAAAGAATGCGGCCGCGTAAAATTGAAATTTCTCTGGAATTTAAAAAAAATCGCATTCCTAAATTTTTTACGTTATTCTTAACATCACGTTATCACTTATCACTGCCACCACCCATTACAGAACTTTCAAAACAAGTTATCAACTAATTAAGGTGTCGACGTGTTTACGTGTTGGGGAATAACGGAACAAAACGTTAGGGCTTTAATAATGACAAAAATAACTGAAGGAATTGACGCACTCACCCCTAATTACAAGTAAAAATAGAAATCAAGGCTATAAACAATTTTAACTTGTTTTTCAATATTTATTTATTCGTCACAATGCGTGGGACGCCCAAAGTCGTACTTCCGGCGTTACAGAAACTGAGCGATAGCGTGTTAAAGTTCCATTTAGATCGTCCGGTAAAAAAATATTATCGCAATAACTTAACAAAACCTAACTTTTCCAATAAAACATAACATGAGGAATTAAGAGATTGAGGGTTGACGGCATTTATGAGAGTGTTGCGGAGAAATCCGTGCCTTGCTGTGCCATCAACTAAAATTGTTGTGACTGGATATTAAAGCAACGGCGATGGGCTATGCACATTTTCCACAATGACGATGAATTATTTAACAAGTAGTTAGGCGAATCATATGATTAGTACCCAACAATTACACAAAAAACAGAGTTTAGTTCCATTGAGATCATAACATGTTGGAAGATGAAGTGGGTATAAGGAAATCCCAGAAGAGTTTAAAGATAGGTAAAAAAGTCCTATATGGTCGTTTCGTTACCACCAATCAAACTTTCTCCTTTTTCAAGCTATAAACATACAGGGCGATAAAATCAGGGATCTTTGGTGACCTTCTTAATTCGCATTAAAGTGATATCCAGTGATTTGGGGCTGTAAAAACGCCACCCGAAAAATCTATTTCTGCCTACTCAACTGACGATTTGAATGGAAACGTCGCCTAAACATTATTAAATCGTCCCATAAATAGACCTCAAAGGTCTTTCCATTGCCGGTGGCACAGCTGAAACGCCGGACGAAGAGATATACACGGTCGGCAGAGGAAGTTCCAATTTATACCGTGTACGCATCCAGCATAAATTACCGTTTGAACGAAGCGTCCGTCCGCTATGGAATTTGATGATGTGGTTAAACATCCAGAAATTAAGCTCATTTAGTGAAAACAAACTATGGAACTTTTCAGACTCTATTCTTAACCATACTCTGGATCATATATTAAAAGCATTGTTTTGGTTGTAAAAAATTGTGTTTGAGAGTCTCTTTTAGTATCAAACTTCAACTTTTTGGTTAGAACTCCCGGCAAGGACCAATTTTCATATAATATTAATATTTTAATTAATTTACATCGTGATATTATTTTAGCGTCCAAAGTGTCTAAGGTTTTTATGTTCAGTTGCTTCGGATTGGAATGGGAGACGGTAGAACTTTGGAGGGGTTTTGGGTTTTTGGCGGCCAATTCGCAACTGGAACAAACAAATCAGCAGGAATTACAAAAGCTCAAAGACAAGCATCCCCGCAATACGGTTACTCGAGAAACTTCGATTTGCGTCTGGATTTACTGGATCAATAGAGCAATTATTGATAACCGGTAACATAATGGGGGTTCACTTGACCCGTTTCAATTCTTTAGCACAACACGACCCGTTGTAACTTGCATTGAACGTCTCTCGTCTCATTGCCCAACTAGTTCAAAGCCATCACCTGAGCGAATCGGGGAATCTATTTTGTGCGTTTTTTGTCCAAAGTATCTTTAACCCAAATTAACATCTATCGATTCTGACCAATGAAACAACTTACCGATAGTCCTAGAACTAGTGACTGGGCTAAGTGGATAAAAATCACCGTGTAAGGGGCAGTGAAATCCAATCGTTTGTTCTCGTCTTCGCGCCCTCCTCGTCAAAACGCAAAGCACGAAACCGGCCACTAACATGAGGAAACCCACCACGATACATGCCGGCCCTAAAATCCGCGAGTTGCCCGTAAATGCTATTCGTGCTGCATAGTGATCGGGCCCTTCGTCCTCTCCGGGGCCTCGGTACGAAGCAGCTGGAACAGAAGAAAACAATTAGTTAAAAGCACCATTTGTCGGTTTTACTGCATACGAATAAAAACGAATCAGATAAACAGAAGCGTAGAGAATTTTACGCTGGGAACAAATATTAACGTCGGCAATTGAATCGATGCGTTTAAATATTTACAAGTGAAGCTCTCAACGAAGTTGGCGATAGAAAAACTAACAAGTAAGTTAATAAATAAGTTGGATTTGATGCGTAAAAACAACGCAACACTTGAAATTTCCCCATTGTCGGGCGAATTAAGGTCGAATGAAAGTGAAACTTTATGCTTAAACATTATTAGATTTAACTCGACGCTACTGGCAAATTGTAGGTCTAGGGAGATTTCAAGTCAATTCAAACACAACTCACGTGCTACCGCTTAAAATCTAGTTGAGTAGCTGGTTTTCGCTAATTCTACATTAGAAGATTAGTCGTTATTGTCATGACAAATAATACAACACTTCAAGCCGCGTTACTTTGTTTATTTACAGCAATTCGAGTGCAAATTCCTCACCGTTTTCAAAAGTTTGCACTCAAGTCTAAAGGTCAAACTCGTTAACCAATGCCTTGAAATTATTTCCTCAGTATGTACTTAAAACAATTGGAGCCACTTTTTCGCGAAACCACTACTCGAAGAGGAACAAGTGAATAAATGTAAGAAAACTCCGAAGTGAACCATTGCAAAGCTACACAGAAATTTTGGCTGATTCTGCCAAGCAGCGTCGCCCTGAAGCCATTTAGTTCCGGACAGCCCTCGTATACTCCTTGGCACACGAAAGGAGGCATTCCATAGATTTAGTTTTTACGTGTCACTCTAGGTGTGAGGTAAGATCGTTAAAATTGATTGAACTGCGCAAACTTATTTGCAAAATAGTCGCGTGTACTTATTATTGCAGATTGGAGGTCAAAGAGCAGACAGTTCTTCGATTAATTGTTTATCCAAAATAAACAGTTAAATAATGATTGAATATTTTCATAACGATATCGATACTTTTAAAAACTGCAAAGTGTTCCATAATTTTAATCAGCACCGTACATCATCAAGACGCGTTCATAATTCATGATAATTTAATTGGAATAACAACCAAAACTGATAAATAACCAGTTAACGCCAACGATTATGGACAATAACAACTTTAATTCGCAGTATGATTTTTAACTTAAAACAAACAGATAATGTAAATTTTTAAATACCTAGATGGTACATAAACATTGGCATGGTCTTAATGTGAATAAGATTTATGGGTGAGAGTGGTTTTTGAAAGTTTTAAAACTCGTCTCGCTTCTGAGGAGAAAGCAGTCTTACTAACGTAAAGAATCCATACCATACCACCTCAGTAAGGCAAAGAACCTTGATTAGCACAACATTTCATTGATGGGTGCTCTTCTTCATAAAAAAAACTTTTGCAATAGAAACCCGTCCCTTGTATAGAAGATCAACTCAAGACACTACTCGACGAATGCACCGCGACTTTGCAGAACTGGATTTCCTGTGTCTCGACTATAAATAAATACGCGAACTTGATGCAAATATGTTATCTATGTTAACTATTTCACATTAACAAAACATGTTAATATTACTGTTTAACAACAACATTCAAATTTAACGAAAGTAACGTTTTTTTCAAATAAATACGTAGCTACGTGTTATAGCATAAAAAAAAAACAACTTACCAGTAAGAACACAGCCAACTAAGAGGAATAAGAAACCAAAAACTGGCAAAATTATCTGACAATTGGCTGCGACGACAACGCCAGCAACCATGAGGCCACCCTCGATCTTCTCCACCCGCAGGCGGGTCGTGGGTGTCGGACAAGTCAGTTTGCTACCTTCCACTGTTTTTCCTCCGACGGACACCTCGTTAGGCCTGAAACAATTGTTATACACCGTCACTACTAAAATTTAAACAAAGATAATAACATAACGACAAGGACTGCAAACAAATCTCTAAGCACAAGACAATAAAACCGACAATCACAAGTCGTCTAGTTCAATCTCGTTTCAATTGGGAACGGCGCGACAAAAATTTTTGGAAAAATATCGCTTGTAGCACGTTCAATTATTTCGAAACATTGTTATTTTTGAGCTCACTGAGTTGATGTCTATTTCCACCAATTTTGCCACAGAGACGAGCCGAAATTAAAGTTGACACACAACGATTCGTCCCTACTTTATGCAGATCGTACACTTTAAATGGTAAAAAATGTTTTTATCAGGGAACTACGTGACCGTGTTGGTCGTTAATGGACAAATAAACAGTAAAGTGTTACTGTAATAATAAATTATCGCCCGTAATGAGAAAATTATGTATTAGCTATACCTAGCAATTATTTTCATATTGAAGATAAGACTCGATATGTTTAACAAAATTCAACAACGATTATACAAATATAAAAATCAAACTTTTTGTGCATTTTGTCGTGGTTGGGCAATTAGTTTTGTAGTCACGAAATAACTTTTGTAATCAACCCCATGGTGCCGGAAATAACTCGCTGTTAAATTTAGAGTAACCCTGGGCATTTCCAGTTGCAATCTTTGTGCCAATAGAATTCAAACTATGAATTAGGTAAGTACATACCTACACGCCAAGAGATACGTTTCGGTTTGAATATTTCTGAAATGCTACTCCCACAATTGAAATCAGTGTAAATTAATCACAGAGCTATTCTATGGAAAAAATTGCTGTAACTACAGTCGTGTATTGATTATTAGAAACATGAAATACGTTTATACGTAATGAAGGTGATGAATTAACTATGACTAAATCAACAGCGCATACTTTAATTATTCTGAATTGCTAATGTAGTGAACATTAGTGAGTCCTAGAAAATCAGCCGATTGCTTTTCGTCTTAGGCAAACGACTCATCCAATTTATTTATACACGGGAGAACGACGACCCGGTCAATAAATGTAAGTAAGCGGTGTCCCAGAGAACCCAACTTTAAAGTGGCGACTAATTATTGTAATTCACTCGAAATTTTTAGAAATTCGTCTCACATCATTTTCCAGTGACCAAAACGAGAAAGTGGCAATTTGGGAAGTCGTGCAGCTATTCTGAAGCTTCTAGACAACAAAAGCGCGATCGTAATTAATGATCCTTTTTAAGTCTTTACAACATTATGGAGTTTTAAATGTGTATCTAGATACATCGATACTTCATTAAAAAAAATTAATATTTTTAATATACCGGGTGTTCCTCGAAACTGAGTACCATAACATAAAACCTCACTGAAGGATAATTTTTAATAAATTGCAAAAATTCTACAAATGGTGGAGGAGCCAAGTAAAAATTCGTAAAAAATTAACAAATAATATTTATACAAAAATGTTTTTGTTTTATTAAACAGTCTATGATAAGATAAGTCCAGACACCGAATTTTAAAATTCAGCAAAACTTTTGCGCATTTTGCCTCTATGAAAAGCACGAAGTTTTTAATTTATATTTGCACAGGCGTGAACAGGAAGTAACAAAAATCACTTTTCTCACCTGATGACCCTACACAATATATACAAGAATCTGTCAACAAAAAAGCAGATAATTATTGCCACTGAAATAAATTCACAGTTCGGCCAATTCGCTTAGAATATCTATGCAGGAAACGTTTCTTTGTCAGAGTTGCAAGCAAGTGAAACGGTGTTACTCATTGACGACCTTAGAACCGTTACGTGTCTTATTGTTGTTACTGTTAGCCGGTTCTTCGGATAATGGATAAGGAAGTATTGTCTTGTTCCAGATTTGCTTGCAACACACTAATCTGCTAATTGTGTCCAGATAGGCGCGCTGCTTTTTCAACCCCATCACTCGTTTGTATAAAAGCGCTTAGGGCACGACATAACGGCAAAGGTCATTGTGACTGGTACGTACTGACAATCAATTAAAAATTGAAAGAAAAAAGCGAATCATTGAGGAGATTTCAATACTTTCACTGTTCGCAGCACGAATTCGTGGGTTCGTTTAACATTTAATATAATCATTTTTAACCTTGTTAGAGCTAACGAGCAATTTCAATAACGGCGTATTTAGCATCACCAGGCGTTAAATTATTTTGCGACTGTAAGAAATTATTTTTTAAATTAAAATTACACGAATGAGAAACAGATTGGACATAAAACTGAGAGCAGCTTTGTTAATAGTGAATGTTAACAAGGCTAAATTACTATCTTTGAATATTATATTATATGTATTAAGTAAATAAAATAAAGAATAGAGAACGTGGTTTCGCTATTAGCGACAATGGGATCAAATGCTTGCAAAATCGAGTAAAATTTAACTGTTGCTGTACTAAGAAAAAAGAGGCACGTGGTCCTCGAGGATTGTTGCAGAAACAATAGCTGAAAAAATCAAAATAACTACATCCATCCTAAATAAATAAACACTAATAGTCTTCCAGTTCTATTAAAAGCAACGATACATACAAAATCGATTCAACTACTGTAGCTGTAACTGTTATATAGTCAATATCTTATCAAAGGCCAAAATATCTTTATTTGTCCCAAGTGATTCGGAACACCCTGTAAAGTGACAGCTTTCAACTCAACGATTGTATTCGCAGACACTTTTGAGGCCGTCACCGCACATGATGATCTGCTTTGTCGTAATAAATTATGTGGATAGGCGTTGCATGGTACCTACTGTTGGGTCGAATATAATGTTAGTGTTTTAAACATATAGATGTAATAAATCTCAAGTTCGTTGAACCCTTGAGGCGTTGGACGAATATGATTCCCATAACATTACAATAGACTAATTTGTATGTATTGTATTTCAACACGCTATAGAAGCTCCACATGGAAGATAAGAAGTAACGTCTATTTATGTGCAGAGTTGAAAGTTCAGCTCATCACGAAAAACGTCGACATGTTATGGACTTTTAATCGTGCAAGATAATTATGTTACAAAAATTCCACAAAACTGATGCGACTTTGTGATTAAGACCTGTGCTATTTTATATAACACTGACACGACGCAATAATTAAAAATTAGCATGCCTTTATTACGATTACCAGTCTCAAAATAGCTTTCTACTTGTATAACATACAACAAAATTAAAAAATGCCACATGGTGAAAGCAAAAATCCGGCAACAATCAATCCTCCACGATACCTGGTTGCGGCAAACTAATTTCATTAGTGAGCAATACGAAGACTTAAAAGTGAAGACAGTTCCTGCTAATTATCGGCGAAGAAAGAGGTCATGTCAAACCTAGAACCGATTGATTAGAAATTGCTTTCTAAACCGATTATTGCCCAGCACCAATATCTGGATTTGCTTCGCATTAACAGTGCGAGATTGCAATAACCGACGGTTGTCCTGCTGAATTTTGCAGGTAACCAACCGGTTAGTCAGCCGAATCGGTCGTTAACCGCCATAAAAAGTAGAACGGCACAGGATGGAAGCAAGCCAATGTTAGGTGAAGGACTTGAGAGATGACACGCTATCTGCAGAAATGCGAAGGATGTTGCATGGACAACGCCACAAAGATAAAAACATCTGGTCCACTCAACTCTTCTTTGAAACCAAAACGCTACTTAGATTTGATGCAAAAAATGCACGCGATATCCTCCAAGACAATCCCGTTACTTCCTAAGATAGTTAAGCTACATTCTTAAGAAATTTTGCTCTTTCGAAGTGTTAACAACCATCGCTTAAATTGATTGATGTTGTTTTCATGAAGTTATCGGTAAAGAGATTTGAAATGATCACAAGCAATTGTCGGTTTGGGCAATTATTGACCATTTGTGTATGATATAAAAGAGAACAGAGACAAAGAAACGAGTGATACCCACATTTTAACATACCATGCCTGCCTGGCAGCCTCCAGGTGTGGAATGGTCACTTTGCTCTTCTGGTTCTTCTGCATGAACGTCATATTCTAAGAACACTCGATAACATCTAATATCACTGGTCATTGATTGACCGTATCTTTGGATAGCCGTGAACCAGAGATCATGTTTTCATTCATCAATGTAACAAAGACATGGTGGGTACATTACATGGAAAGCCGTCACAGCGGCCAGGTATGCGAGCACAACCGCCTGCACGGCAACCACGCGAACAACTACTACTATACTAACTAAAGACGGGAGTTGTTTAGTATAAAGTGCATGCTCAATGCTCCGGCCTGCGCAAGCAGCAAGAACGGATGAATTTCCTGCAGAGACTGGTGCGGATAAACGCGATCGGCATGTTGACAACGATTATGGAATATGGAATGCAATGTGCAGACAACACATCTGATAGCGATTTGCAGGAAATTAGAAACGAAAGTTTCTGCCAACACCAGCAATTTTGTTCTAACAAGAAAAATCCAGTTAGAAAATTTAATTGCATTTTTTTAATAACAATAACTCAGGCGTCGCTGTAAGAGATAATTTTATTGTAAACTGAGGAAAGCAAAAAGAACTGAAAAGAGTGATGGGTAAAATAGATTCCAGATTTGTTGATTCCAACTAATTTGCATCTTCTGCGCTTCAAGAACCTACCCAATTTATCCTCCGTTAGCCAGGAAAATTTGAATTTGTTCTATAATTTGGGCACACTTTTAAGAATTTTACTTGCTCATTCTAAACGAACCTGAATATAAATTTTAACAGTTCAAAAATTGCCGGAGTACTTGATGTTACCACCTATCGATTCTTCTGTTGACTTCCTATCCAAAACTTGACCTAAATATGGATTTTAGTTCTTGTTTCCAAATGTAGTTATCTCACCAAGATACTTTTTGAAAGAAATCGAATCTACAAATGTCCCGAAACCTAATATAGTTGATTGCAGTCACGGAAACTGAGAGACCCCAATTAATCCGGTCCAGGACGATACGGCTTAATAAAACGAGACAATAAGTTGCGACACGGTCCAAAACTGCCGACTCCGAGCCAAAACTATATATTGCCAAAACCTCCGACCAAAAACAATCAATGATTCATTTTTGGGGGCACCCTTAAGGCGCGTTTCTTCTCGAATCGATTGTCACAACAACGTGGATGTTAATCCAAATTTATCAACCACATTACAGATAGCATCATCAGCGAAACGAAACGCAACCCCAACCCCCAACGCGTATTTACCTTGTTTATCGTACGATTGGGTAGCACGAAAATACACGACAAGAATGTTTTTGTCGGGATAATGTCAGGTTGCGTTGAAGGGAAAAAATTGTTTGGCCATAATCCATTGAAAGTTACGCAACGAAATTGCATCATTTCTCGTTTGAGTGTTCAATACGAAGTTTATTTTGTTTCAGTCACGATTTGACGGCTGCTAGGCCATGGCGATTTTCTCCAGGTGTACTTCGATGGCGAAAACTGGGGTAGTTGCGAAAAAAGGGTTGTTGTACGCGCTTACGGACATGAACCAAGTTCTGTGCGTCTTCGTTATCGCACGAACAATTCGGCAAGCTTTTGGAAATTTTTAGAAGAGTGCACCGCAACCAAAGACGCAAAAATGAAGGTATGAGGAATTTAGTTGAAATAACTGAATTTTTAAATAAATATTGAAAATTTGTTGTTTCAGAGAGTTTTCACCCAGAGACTGATTACCGATATTTAACTAATGAAAAATACGAATTATATTTTTATAGACTCACCTATACTTGTGTAGTTTCAAAATACACCGATGTTTAAAACTTTGTTGATTTTTGCCTTATTTTTTCCAAATCCAGGATACTACTGCTTTTAGATGTGATTTTTTTTTCGAGTGACAAAACTAGCTGCACAAGTGCGATTAATTTTTAAAAATACACTTGTACACTCAATTTTTTGTAGAAGGTTAACATCGTCACAATTCTATATTTTGAGGTGTTTAAGAATTCTGGCGCAGAATGTCGTTGACAAGTGGGCTATTAGAACGGTTCGATTTGCGTCAATAATATCCTTTCCTAAATTGTCAGAAGAATGGCGTGAATAATAAACGATAAACGGCGAATAGATTATTAAAGAATTACTTTTGCATCCAAGTACGTCATTACTTTATTCCATAAAAAAATATGTTATTAACGTGGCATCGATGTCGACCGCAGACTTGACGTCGCTGCGGTTCCAGCCTGTATGCCCTATTGTATTGCTCGAAAGCGTGACGTTCATATCAATTTTGCCATTGATTATTGATTCTGTCTTTAACATTTCATCAAACCTGCTACTAGGAAAGTTTGAGTCAATCGAATTAAAACTTGGAACAATCATTTGTCGGTTTCATCACCAGTTGCGCTGGAAGAACCAAATTTGGAACATGAAAAAAGTTTTCAAAGATCAATTTTATCATCTTAGCTACGAGGTCCAGTAAGAGATCTTTGTATCTCCAAGGATAGATTGAAAACTTTGCAGCCATGCTTAGATTAGTGATCATTATTGCAAAAATGGTGGAAACGCCAACTTGTTGAATTCAGTAATGACTACGCTGCTCTGAAAACTTCACATAACTAGTCTAATTTTGTAGTTTTAGTAGAATTTTAATTGGGGAAACATCCGACTGTATTCTTGACTTAACATTTTATTCTGGTCCACTTCTGAAGTGATGTAAAATATATTATGTTAACCATGTTGACAACTTCAGCCTCCACATTCAAGAATGTGGGAAACGCATCAGGAATATCGCCAGTGGCTAAAATCGGCCCACGCGAAGGTTGCTAGATTACTCAGTTTCTAAATTAATATTATTCCGGGTTGTCCCTCGAGTAATCCACTAAATTGCATCTTGACGCTTAGGCCGTCTTATCACGACCTTCCTAAGATAACATGTTTGCTTGAAATCGTTAGTTTCAGAACGTAGTTGAATAAACTAATGCCTTTCAAAGGACTTATCATAAGAAGTAGATTGCAATAAGATAAGATAGCCAAAACGTAGCAAGAATATTTTCAATAATTCATTGACAGTGTCTACTAGATATTTACTTTCCGGTCTTTTAGAAATAACATCCGGAATTGTCCTGAATCAGCAACAGCTACAGAATTTTAATGTCGTTTATTCCGAAACGCAATATGATTGACAATATTTTCTCTAATTGACAACAGCCATTATTTTCGAGAGTGTATACTTCGGGACCAACTTGTATGAAACAAAAGAGCAATACACTGGGACTGTTACAGATTACAGGATTACGGCATCCAAGGTTCCAAGGTGGTCTAGGTACTACGTACTCTGAAACTACACCAGGGGTTCAAGAACAAATAGAGTTTTACTCACGTAAACGGCCCAACCATCCGAAAAGGCAGTAGCGGTGTCAAAAGCTCATACGCCAACTGTCCAGCAACTGCATCAATTGTTGCACCGCCAACTTGGTGTTTATTATGGCACTTAGGGTCAATGACACACGGCTCGCACCATCGATGATTTCGTGAACAAACAGTCAGTTATCGGTCCGGAAACTCATCGACCAAACTTCTTGTCGGGGGATGAATCGTGGGTGTTTCGTCGGGACCATTTGACACACAGACACAGTTTTTCTGGTTCGTTATCTTCCAACGGGTCGTCCCTTCTTGATTTCGAGTTGACTCGCTAATGGTTGGTTAATTACATTTTTAGTTGTTGTTGGTGTTGGCAGGAGTTTCGTCGAAAACTCCACTCAACGATGTAAATAACTCGGGACGCGTCTGGCGTTTGCCCCCCGGACCGCGAACCAACCAACGTCACCGTCACATCAAACATCAAGTATCAAGTTGGCTCAACAAAGCTCGCCTCGCCACTACATCTATTGGCAGATAAGGGTGACATACCCTACGCACGCGATCAATATCACCCTGGCCCGCTAGTTTTGGTTGGTTTTCGGAAGGCCGAATGTTTCGGCTATTTTTAGACATCAATCTGAATAATTCACGGAGGGTGAAGGTAAAAACTGGTAAATAATAGCTTAACGGGCCAATATTATCTGAATTAATTACCGAAATACGAAACATGGTATTACCGTGTTTGTACAAATTTTCCAGAAATTAGGTCACCCAAAAAATTTCGGAATTTTTGGAATTGTGACCTAGATTTCATGTCTTGCCGTTTCCACCTAAAATTATCAACTGATTATAATTTTGATAGTCGATCCACAAGGAGCCCCCTGAGCTTATTGCCATTACCAATAATAAATTAGAATTATACAAAATTACAAATGCTACAGATTTTATTACCTCCACTGTTTTTATAAAAAAAACTTGATTATTGTTATTGCAATACATAATTATTAAGTATTTGGCATTCAGAAAAGAGTAAAGTTCTAACGAGTTCTTATATAGAGATAATAACTTAGGTTTGCCTTGAATATTCTCAAGATGGCGCCACTATGTAGAGAAATATCGTTAGAAAAAGATATCTTTATTGAAATACATAAAAGAAATCTGTCATTTATTTAAAAAAAATTGCGTAGAGTAGTTTTTAATTGTGCGTCTATTGCAGTCTTCTTGCCAAGATATACAAAGTAGCAAATAATAAGCTCTATCTATTTACACTTGATAACGGTACATGGTAACGCTCCCTAGAAAATCACCTCTAACCTAATGGCATTGACTACTAATGGGCTGATAAGTCTTCAGTTGGTGAAGTAACTAGTCACTCAAGGCTAGAAAAATATTCAAAATTTGTTTAAGTGTAAAAATATTTAATAAAGTTGATGGTGAATAAGTAAATGGTTTTTAGTCTCATGACTGAAGACAAAACATTTACTTTAACGAGAAATACCTACGTAAATATACAGAATATTGAGCTGCTTAACGAGAAATTAACACCTCCAATAAAACTGATATTAACAAAATAATAATAATATTAATTGGCTACTTAATTCTGAACAACAATAACTACTTAATAATTAGTCGTTCTTCTTGTCCGGCACCAACGAACATTCATCTTCATTCTTCTCTTGGTTCTGGACATCTGCGTTGAGGTCTTCCCCGTCTTTTTCCATTTCCGTCTTGAGGTATTTGGGTAACCAAAAACATGCATAAACAAGTTTAATTAACACCCACACCGCCAGAGCCAGGCCTAAATAAGAACATGAAGAAAATATCATTTTCCAAACATTCACAGACACCTTTTGGGAACGCATACTGGTTAATTTACCTACAACAATTTGAATTTTAGATCAAAAATCTGAATCTATGAGTTATGACTACTACTGTTATGAGGTTAAAGAATGTAATAAAAATGACGCTCCTAGCAACTTCCGACAATATTCGATTACAACATGACAGTTAGGATCAATACCTACTAGTATTTACTTGATGGACACGTGGACTTGATTAGTTTTTATTGCAGTTTAATGCTCTTATTCATACTCATTATAAAACGATTACGAGTGTGTACATTTAAAAAGTAAGTGTTTTTATTTATGAAAACAAACATCGGATGAGGTAGGAATCAGGAACGAGTTTTTTAAATTGATAATTGAATGCCATTACCGCTGCTGCTGCTTGGTGTTTTTTCAGAAACTCGTGTATATTTTGAATTCCTTCGTTGCCTTCTCCATAGGTTAAACTGTTCTCTCGTTGCCTCTTTTCAATTTCTTCCTGCATTCTTCTTAAACCGTCTTCGATGACGTGCAAATTGTTTCGCAATTGTCTTCGACCCCGCACAAACCGACTCAGAAACCACACACAGACAAACAAACAAAACGACAGCCATATACTGATTCCCACTTTGAACTTTTCATCACTAACATTTTCGGTCATGATTTCGAAATACTTTCACGGAACTTGCATTCGCTTGTCACAATTTCTATTGAGCATCATTGCCGGGGAAGTATTTAATAAGCTGGAGCAAGTACACGTAAAGAGTGGAAAAAGTCAATACTGTTACAAAATTCATCGAGAAGCTAGAAGGCGATTGTGGTAAATATATTATAACTGTAATTACAGAATAGAAGAGATTGGAGAGAGGACACGAAGGACTGTTGGCTGTCAAAAATTTTATTTTAATGTTTCAAAAAAGTTCAAACTTTTAAATCTTATTTTATTATAAAAAGTCATCTTTATTCAACGAAATAAAGCATTTCGAAAAACTTTTGAAATTTATCAAAGTAGTGCTTTCCCGCCAATTCTCTACTAATAGATGTAACAATCGATTTAGAAACCTTTAATACCGCGCCAACCTTATATTTTTTTTTTATTCTATAATGTTTTAAAATGTTTGATTAAACTTGAATCAATAGTTCCAAAATATTTGTTATTCGGCATCCTATTGATGTAACACAAATTTCTTTTCCCCTTTTTTTCTTTTATACATAAATATTTCAATTCCTTTTGTCATCGCCGGCTTGGCCTCAACACGTGATATATAGATACATACATTTCTTATCCATATAGAAATACATTGATCAAATAAACACTAAAATATTGTCATCAAATTACCAAATAATAACTAGGTAAATAACTCGATTGATTGCTTATACGTTACCAAAAAATGTCGCATTTATCATGCTGTTTTGGTCAAGCCCCGTTAACGGGGCAATCCATAGAATTTTTACTGTTTGGAAATTTACAGCGCTCCCGGTTTACGTTTTGGTCAAATCAAAACGAACAGCATCAGTAAAAATCAAAGTTCAAGAATCCAAAATTCCGTACATAGCCGTATCTCTGGTCATAATTCAGTTATTCTTCATCAATAAATGGTACGGTGTGGATGGTACTCTGCAAAGTTACATCAACTTCTACCAATATGCGATTATTTCCATACAAAGTGCTGGCATTATTTTTCTCTGTAACAAATCCCGAAAGCAACTAGGTGCGACTCTTTCAAAAATTTTCCATATCAAACACAAACTGAAAAATTCGCAAGTTGTTTGCATCAGAATTAAGAAAAAAATGTTTATATTCATAATATGGCGCTATAGTGCCATTGTTCTTTCGCTTCTTCTGGATCTCTATGAAGTTACTTGCCATACTAATATCACATTTACTTTTTTAATGCCTTTCACTTGCTTTTATTTAGGTTGGACAATTGACTTTCATTTCGATATGCTGTTGTATTTTATTTTGTTTCTACTTTTGGATCTGTTCAAACAAATTAATAATACCCTTAATACAGAAACAGCATCCAGAAAAATAATTAAAGTTAATCAGAAATTGCGCAGACTAACCAAAGATGTTTGTAAGATTTTCCAAACGGTTCTCCTACTGAAATTGTTTTGTCATTTTGCTGTTCTTATAACAAGTCTCTATTTTGTTTTATCTGACTTATCGGCTCCTCCCAAGGGTCATACAAATTTTTGGCAACATATTGTAGGGGCCGTAGTTCCATACTCTATTAGTATATTAGCCACTTTGTTAACAGACATGTTGCTTTTTTATCTTATTGAGGAAATATTGGAACACGTAAGCAGCCTTAAAAACAAATTGTGTTAATATTGATTGGATTCAATTTTAGGATGTCCAGTTTATTTATATTATGGATGAACTATTATCAGAATCAAATTGTAAACTTCTGCACAAAGAGGTGAGTTACGATCAAGAACTACTGTTAACCGTAAAATTTTCTCAACTTCTGTACCATTAGTCTAACGTTTTTTTTTTTCGTTTTTTCTTTTTTGTAGAAAGAGTTAATTTATTTGAATACTAACAGAAATCCACTAAATTTGACGCTGTGTGGTTTTTTTCCACTAAACTCATCTATAATGTATTCGGTATGTAAATAGCTTACTATACGAAAAAATTTTGTCATCTTATATTTCAGATGATTTCTGGAATCACAACTTATTTGCTGTATATAATGCAATTTAAACAAATGGAATATTCCAAGCGTGAATAGCCACGAAGAAACTTTGGCCACATTTGGACAATTCGATGCTTTCAAATATATTTTTAAATTGTAAGAATAAATGATATGCCATATAGTTTGAGAAATATATATGTGCAAGTTGTTATCTGTTTCCAATTGGGTTAATTAACTTTTCTCTTATGTAAAATATTGAGCCGAAAACAAAAAAAGTATGGATATCTTCTATTACTTAATTCTATATGATTGTAGGTATAAGTTCTGCGTAAACAATCAAGATAATTGGTTTGGTGAATAAAGCTTCTAGACTTGTATTGCAAAAGATATTGAACGGTCTTCGGTTCTCATGGTGCTTACTCCTCGCGATACCTATT
Organism: Schizotus pectinicornis; assembly: GCA_951805265.1. Lineage (NCBI taxonomy): Eukaryota > Metazoa > Arthropoda > Insecta > Coleoptera > Pyrochroidae > Schizotus > Schizotus pectinicornis. The sequence continues at coordinate 30,786,131 of OX638202.1, read as the reverse complement.
CATTTTTACCATCCGTATAAAGATGTTTTGGCAACCACAAAATATTTATGAAGTTGGTTTACCAGTATTTATAATATGGAAGTACAGCGCTTTGCCTATTTACAAGTTGAAGAAAAATAAGAATAATTCGAATCCAGAAGAAATTATTTGCACCCACAACGTAACCACTTATGTGGCTTTATTACTTATAGCAACTGATACAGTTTATTGCACATACGACGCCAGAATTGATTCTATAGACACATTAGCAAGTTATATTTTATTGATGACAATTTTATTAGAACTTTTGACATTATATCTTATGGCAAACAAAGACCGAAACGAAATAACGTCACTTTTAACAGATCTTTTTTATATTGACTGACAAATAGCCAAACTTACCTCTAACTCTAAATATAATTATATAAAGGTTGCAAAAAATATAGTTCGATTTATGACGATTAAGTACGTTATGCTACTGTTATCGCTTTGGTCTGACCTGTATATAAATTTTGACACATCATGGGAAACAATGTTATACGTGGTAATTTATTATCTCGGTTGGATATTGGAGTTTAACGTACATCTGATGCTATTCTACATATTGATCGTATTACAAGAGTTTTACACAATAATCGATTCTATTACTAGTCATAAATACAAAGAAAGTAATGCCTCTAAGATGTATCTCTTGATTATCAATATTTCTCAAAAAATTAATGCAGTGTTTGGTAAAGTTATTCTTTTAAAATGTTTAACTGATATAGCAGCACTTGTTACTGGATGGTACTTTAATTTTTTACGATTTAGTGCGTTTTCACTACCCAGTGGGTCCACGGTTTTTTGGACAGTATCAATTTTCTACACCGATTATGTTTTGTTTGATAAATTCAACATGTTTACAGAAATGGTGAGCTTTAGTAAAATTTTCTTTTTTATGATCGTTATTTTTGGCAGCAATTTTTATAAATTGTACTTTTATTAATTCTTTCAGGCAGCAAAAATTGTCAGCAATATTGACTGCAATCTAGAACAAAAAGGCAATAACCACATTCTTTATAAACAAGTAAATTTTAAGTACAATTTTAGTTTATTTTCAACTTCTTTATTTTCTTTTAGCGAGAATTATATCTCATCAACGCCCATCTTAATCCACTGAATTTTACAGTTTGTGCAATGTTTCCTTTAAACACACAATTATTGTACTCGGTAAGTAAATTGTAAATTATTAAAAATCAAAATAATTCCTACTTTTACACAGGTAATAGGGGGAGTTGCAACTTACACAGTGTATTTGATTCAGTTTAACAAAATGGAAGACTAGCCTTAATTTTTTGTGCAATAAATAAACAATTCTACATAAGCAGATTGATGTACCGCAACTTTGTTTGGAGTTTTTCTACATTTATTTATTCTTATCTTTTTATCGACCTCCCTTCATTTTTAATTTAGGAATATTAAAGGAACTCTTGAAAGAGAAATTAATTAAAAAGTTGTATTTTTTAATTACCTAATAGATAATATTAACCAACAATGACTGTTAACATAATGGACGTTTCAATTAGATAATTGATAAATTGATGTAATATCATAACGCAGATAAAACAGTCAAAACAAGTTGTATGTAGTACCTATTGAACAAAGACAAAAATGACAAAATTTGGTTCTTCAAAATCTCTGCTTTACAACTACAAAATTCATCGGCTGATCGGACTTGCAATGTTTTCATTTGATTTTAAACAAAATGTTGGATGTACTAAATTAAATTACGCGTGGAGTGGAGTTCTTGTAGGTTTGATTCTTTCTTTAAGTCTATTTTTGATTGTGCCTAAGTGCAATTCGTCCATAAAGAACAGTGACGAGATAATTAGTTTGTTAAGTAACGCCAGTACGCTATGTTCTACCTTCATTATATACTTCACTTATTTTATTCATCGACAGAAATTAGTTCAAATTTTGGAAACTATTTTAGATTTTGATAAGATTAATAACTTTAAAGGAAACAACAGCATCTACCCTATGTTTGTATATTTAAATATCAGCTTATTATTGAGAGGAACAATTGAAGACCTAATCGAAATAATGTCAATCGGAATACCGCTACCACCCATGTGCTTCACGTTTCTGTACTTGATAATACTTCTTAGAATCGCGGTAAAATCGTTGTTCATACTTTTAATCACTGAGAGTCAAATCCGGATCAACTACTTAAAAAACTGTGTTTGTACAAACTTAGAATCAAAGTCGCTAAAAATTATTTTTCAAAATTTCACCAAAATTTTACATGTTTATGAAGATATAAATTCAGTGTATCAAGTTCCCATTATTTTAATGTTGGGCCAAATGTTTCTTCACTTAGTGTTATCTCTATTTTATCTCTATAAGCAACTTCCAGAGAAAGAATTTTCAATCATTCAGCTATTAGGGCACAACTACGCGTATTTTCTTTGGTTGACTGCTGAAGGGTTCGAACTATTAGAAATCACTTTTGTTGTAGAATCCTTTCGATCTGAAGTAAGATATGATCTTTAATAATAAACACAATAGTTTGAACTGATTTTACAGGTGGATCAATTTTGGAAAAGTTTCTTTGAAACATGCAGAGATGCCACTTATTACTACAGAAAGGTAAAACAGGCATGTACTGTTTAGTTTTTTTTTACATTCCTATTTGTTGCAGGTTAAAATTCCGAGGTTCAAAGTTTGTGGCTTTTTTTACCTAGATTGGACTTTATTGTATTCGGTAAATGTTAAAACTCTTAAATGTTCGCAAAATTGTGGCTTTATCCATTTTAGATGGTGGCCGCTATATCTACACATGTTGTCTATTTAATACAATTCAGATTAATGGAGCAACGCAGGAGAACGTGATTTATATTTAACACCTAAAAACCGAAATTTTTGTTTCTTATTTTCTCTCATATAAGAGTTGTTATACAACAGTGTACATAATAATAAATACAAATAAATTGTAACCTACTATAGCAACCACTTGTAAATAAAAAAAATCCATTACTCAACACATTTTCCTTTTAATACTGAAAACCTAGAAAAATAGCTCTTCTTCTTTGAAAAACCAGCAGCTCTCCCAATTAACCTTTCTTCGTCCATTTTTCATTTTATCGTAATGGTTCATATTGATAAACAGTTACTGTTTAACATAACAAACGTTTCAATTAGATAATTGATACATTCATGTAACGCTACAATATATAAGTACCCAAAACAAATTTCACTATTCGAAATTCAATAAGAACAGAAATGGCAAGATTCAATTCTTCAAAATCTCTTTGTTATAATTACAAAATCCATCGACTATTAGGACTTGCCACGTTCTCGTTTGATTTCGAACAAAACCTCGGATATATCAAATTAAAACATGTTTGCAGTGGTGTTCTTGTGATGACCATATTTCTTTTGTCTACACTTTTTCTTGTTACATATAAGTGCGACTCTTCCGTCAACACCAGTAATGATATAATTAATACGTTGACTAGAACGAGTTCAATGTTTTTCGTGTTTATTATGTACTTTACTCATTTTTTAAACAGACATAAATTAGTCTCTGTTTTGGAAACATTGTTAAAATTTGATAAAGATATGAATTTTCAAAGAAACAACAGCATTTACGTTATTTTTCTATGGTTAAACCTATGTATTTATTTGAGAGGTATGTTTGAAGATGTAATTCAAACAACTTACGTTGGCTCACAAATGCCTACAACATGTTTAGTATTTATGTACCTAGCAGGTCTTTTTGGTTTAACCGTAAAGTCACTCTTTATACTTTTAATCACTGAAAGTCAAATTCGCATCAATTATTTAAAGAAATGCGTTACGGTTCAAGATTCCAAAACGCTTCAAATTATTTATCACAAATTTTCAATAATTTTTGATATTTACAAAAGTTTAAACTCTGTTTATCAAATTCCAATTAGTTATATGTTAACCCACGAATTCTTCATGCTGGTGTTAACGTTATTCAACCTTTATAAGCAACTGCCCGAAATAGATACTTCGTTTTTTCAATTATTTGTTCACAATTATTCAATTGTTTCTTGGTTGATCAGTGTAATATACGACGTATTGGAAATTACTTATGCAGTAGAAAGTTTCCGAAAAGAGGTAAATGTGTATCAATTCTTACGAAGTTCCCATATTTTCTTGGTAGATAATTAGCAAATTCATTAAAGGCCGTAAGGCGGTCAAACAGTTTTCTGTCCTATTAACTAAAAAACTATCAAAATTTACCCAACAACATCAAAAGCAAATATCTCTGTAGAAAATTTTTCTATTTTTACAATAAAATTTTTAGGTAGATACAGTATTTTCAATAAATTCAAAAAATCAGCAATTCAGGGTTCTACAACAAAAATTTACGACTTTAATAAATTTAGTCTAAAAATGGTTTTTATTTTTTATAGGTGGACCAATTTTGGGAAACTTTCCTTGAGGCATGCCAAGATAATGCCATTTATTACTACAGAAAGGCATGACAAACAAGTTCTGTTTAGTTGTGTTATGCATTTTAATTACTTGCAGGTTAAAGTTCCGACGTTTCAAGTTTGTGGCTTGTTTTACCTAGATTGGTCTCTGCTGTATTCGGTAAATTAATGTTTTAGCTTTCGGATATCCATACATTGACAAAATTCTTGCTTCTTTGCATTTTAGATGGTGGCCGCTATATCTACCCATCTTGTCTATTTAATACAATTTAGGTTAATCGAGCAACGCAGAGGAATGTGATTTATATTTAACAACTAAAAACTGAAATTCTCCTTTCTCATTTTCTCTTGTACGAGAGAGCAATAATTGAGAAATTGTAGTCTACCTACTATAGAAACAACTTGTAAATAAAGAATTTTATTATTCAACATATTTTCCTTTTAATGCATTCTAGTAATTTTTATCTTAAGCAACTAAAAACTTCCTACAAAAAAAGTTTTTTTCTTGAAAAACCAGCAGTTCCCCTCTGTTAACTTTTCTTCATCCATTATTGCACTTTATTGTAATTATAATGATAGTGATCAACATTTAGTCTTTAACTTAACAGACGTTTCAATTAGATAATGGATATATTGATGTAATACCACATAGACAAAAGAAATTTCAGTGGCTGAAATTCATTAAAGACAGAAATGACAAGATTCGGTTCTTCAAAATCTTTTCGTTACAATTACAAAATCCATCGACTATTAGGACTTGCAATGTTCTCGTTTGATTTGGAACGAAACATCGGATATATCAAATTAAAACATGTTTGGAATGGTCTTGGTGTGGTAGCCATACTTCTTTTGTCTACATTTTTTATCATTACACACAAGTGCGACTCTTCCGTCAACACCAGTGATGATATAATTAACACGCTGACTAAAACAAGTCCAATGCTTTTCGTGTCCGTTATGTACTTAACTTATTTTTTACATAGACATAAATTAGTCGCTGTTTTGGAAACGCTTTTAAAATTTGATAAGAATGATAACTTGCAAAGAAACAACAGCATTTACGTTATGTGTCTATGGTTAAATCTCTGTATTTATTTGAGAGGTGTGTTAGAAGATATTTTTCAAATAACTTACGTTGGCTCACAAATGCCTACAACATGTTTAATATTTATGTACCTAGCAGGTCTTTTTGGTTTAGCCGTAAAATCACTCTTTTTACTTTTAATCACAGAAAGTCAAATTCGCATCAATTATTTAAAGAGATCCATTAAGGCTGAAAACCTCCAAGCGCTTCAAACTATTTACCAAAAATTTTTAAGAATTTTTGATATTTACAAAAGTTTAAATTCCATTTATCAAATACCGATTAGTTTTATGTTAACGCACAATTTTCTCAAACTGCTACTAACGTTATTCAATCTCTACAAACAATTGCCCGAAGGAGGTGCTTCGTGTTTTCAATTATTTGTTCACAACTATTCAACCGTTTCTTGGTTGGTTGGTGTAATATATGACGTATTGGAACTGACTTATGCAGTAGAAAATTTTCGAAAAGAGGTAAATATGTATCAACTTTTATGTAAAGTTTCTATAGAATTTGCCAAACGTATTTGAGATTCAAAGTTATAGGTCAATGATGATTCTTCTGAAGGTGCTGACGTGCGTCAATTTTTTTTTTGTCTAACCTCTTCTTTAATTTGAAATATTTTTACAAGGCTTTTAATCCAAAAAATTACCAACTCGACTTTTCTATAATGCTTATAAATATTTATTACGTATTTTAAAAAACTTAGTTTAGAAATGCTCTCAATTTTTTATAGGTGGACCAATTTTGGGAAACTTTCCTGGAAGCATGCCAAGATAATGACATTTATTACTACAGAAAGGCATGAAAAACAATCTTTCTAGATGCTTTATGCATTTTTATTTTTTGCAGGTTAAAGTTCCAGCCTTCCAAATTTGTGGTCTTTTTTGTCTAGATTGGACTCTATTGTATTCGGTAAAGGTTGAAACTCTCGAACGTTCGCAAAATTGTGACTTTTTCCATTTTAGATGGTGGCTGCTTTATTTACTCATCTTGTGTATTTAATACAGTTTCGAGTGATGGAACAACACAGGAGAACTTAAATTTTGACCTACATTCTTCCGTATTTTACCTTAAGTATATATAACTCTACTACTATGTTAATATTTAGCCATAATTGTCTTTGGTAGTGAAAAATTATAACAGAAGAAATGGCAGAAATGAGATATGTTTTTATTTGCATTCGAAGTGCGATTCCCGGTCACCAAATAATTATGGATCACGTGATAATGGAACTCTTAAGTCGGCATTCCACGACGCATGGCTTGGCGAGCCACGAGCAAGACTTGCCGAGCCAGGTTGGTGCATTTCCGTTCCTGCACTGAAAACCCCGACAAAGCGGTTCGACCACGTCGCTTCTAAAGCGACCGAAAAGCTTCAATGTCGACAGAGTCGACTTGCATTTCTATCGGTTAAACAGAGAGGACCAAGAGGCTATCGCTTTTTTTGGTCGCTTTGAAAGCAACGCGGTCGAAACGCTTTGTCGGGGATCCCAGTGCCGAGTGCTGGTTGGTAAATGTGACGCAAAAGTCTGGGCAAGCTTCGACGCGTCGTTGGATGCCGGCTTAATATGATGTCAACAAATCAACAACAAGAAATAATTATTGATTTAGTCAGTCAATCTTGTTAATGGTTCGCGACATTTACCAAATTTGTCGGCTTCTTACAATCTTCATTAGTTGCGATGGTTATCTATTGGTTTTCGGAGACATTAAATATGCTATTCCGACCAAGAGATATCTACGACGTTTTCAAAGTAATTCTAAAAATCTGGAAGTACAGTGCACTTCCACATTATGATTTAAAAGAGGAAGGAATTGAACAAAAATTACTGTGTAAAAGTAGCAAAGCGCCGATAATTGCTTTAATAATCGTAATAAGTAATGCAATTTTGTACTTGATACGTACTGAAAAAGTTACAAGTTCCATATATTTATTCGTAAACTTTATTTTAATAATGACAGTTTTATTGGAAAATATTTTCCATGTTCTTTTTGCATACGTTAAAAGAAACAAAATTTCTTTCGTTTTTAACGATATGCTGAAGATTTACTGTCAAATGGAAATCTGTCTAAATGTTAGAGTAAATTATTTAAACATTTGGAAAGAGTTAATGACGTTAATAGTAATAAAATACGCTACAATCATATATTTAGCAGGAGTAGATACGTCGTTAGTAATCGTTCAAGTAGATTTTGATCTTTTAGTATATGTATTATCCTGTTTCATGGGTTGGCTATTGGATTTCCATTTTCAACTTTTCGTCTTTCTTTTGTTGCTAATGTTAAGGGAACTCTATTTAACATTGAACAGTTTGGAAACATGGAAGCAAGACCGAAATTTTCAAGAAATTTTAAAAATATATTTTTCTCTAAACAGAACGTCAAAAAATCTTCTTAAAACATGTGATAAAATCATTTTAATCAGGTGTTTAGCCGATATTATTACAATTACTTGTTCGATATATTACGGGTTCTTGGTGAACCAAATTTTTGAAAGCCATAAAGATTGGCTTGGTATAATATCGGTTTTTATTTGGGGAACTACAACTTTATTCATGGATTACGTCTTGTTTAACCTTTTCAATTGTCTGCTTAAAGAGGTAACATTTGGTCAGTCACTTCATTGTTAGTATTTAATTATATATATATTTTTAGGACAGAAAAGCTGTTGAACACATTTCCAATAGGCTTGAAATTACCAGCAAGCACTTGGCATTATACAAAAAAGTAAGTTACATAGTACAGTGACTCAAGTCACAAATTTGAGAAAACTTTAGTATTTATTCATTATTTAGTGCAATATTTTATTTCAGGAAGAACTATTTTGCTTACAAACTTACATTAATCCGCTTAAATTCTCAATTAATGGACTCTTTGTTTTAGACTCTACGTTAATTTATTCCGTACGTAAGTTTTAATTAAACTAAGCAATTAATTTTTTGTGTTGATGGCTTCAATACTATCACTTTTGGCACGTGTATATACTTACCTATATACAAAATTACCCATTTCTAAGATATTGTAAAAATCTCTGTTATTTCTTTCCAGATGACAGGAACTATTCTAACTTATAGCACATATTTAATCCAATTTAGTAACATAGAACACGATCAAACTCTTTTAAATTATTTAAATTATTCAAAAATTGAATAATTATGAATAATTATGAAGTTTAATGGAACAATTTTTACAATATTGTATATTTAAGTATGTCTTACTTATTAAGTATATGCAAATAAACTTTTTAAATTGAAAGCGTGTTCGAGAAGTTCTTACAAGTTTAAAATCAGGCAATAGAGTTTCATGGTAAACCTCATTTTGGGCTACATATAAAATTAAAACTCTAAACTAGATCTAGCTTTCAGAAGGTTATTTCTGTCTACAAAGAGCTACCTAGTAATAAAAAAATACCGTTTTTGTAATTTTATTATTTAATATTTTACAAATTTTTATATTATCATTTTTGCCTGGCGCCTCCACCATTTAAGTCTTTAAAATGTTCTTGAATATATTCAAGCCTCATAGACGACGTCAATAGAACATAAAAGAGGAAATAATAATTATGAAATTATTGGCAAGGCACTATATGTTAGATCTATTAGTTAATTGTGCAATCACGAAAGTGATAGATAATTTATTTATTATTTATTATTTATTAACGTTCTGTTGTTGCTCAATTCCAGTGAAGACCAAGTTTTCAAAGCAAAAAGTTACCTATTAAACTTTCATTTTCTCAAAGAAACAATGAAAACGTTCAAATCTTCGAAAGCGCTGTATTATAATTACAAAATTCACCAGATAACAGGATTAGCCGCGTTTTCGTTTCATTTCAATAGCAACACCTCTTTCGTTGAACCAAGACATGCCGTAACAGGATTTCTTGTGATAGGGTCAATTCTATTTGCTCAGTTCTTCTTCGCCCCCCTTTGCTACTCCTCTTTCAGTACCAGTGATGAAATTTTAGCAATTTTATTAAATAAGGCGGCTTCTTTCATCGTAATCATAATTCTGTATCTAAACTCTTACTTTTGTAGACACAAACTCGTCCGAGTTCTCAAAAGGATTTTAGAATTTGAAAACGAGTTTAAGGTTGAAAGAGAAAACAATATTTACAAAAACTTTTTGTATATTAACATAATTTGGTATATAGTTCCGATTATTGAAGATTCAACTCGTTCAATTTTTCTCGATATTATGCCTCTGATGTGCTTATTACAAACCTATCTTATGAATCTTTTGAAAACCATTGTAAAATTTCTCTTTGTCCTTTTAATTACAGAGACGCAACTGCAAATTAGGTTTTTGAAAAAAAGATCAATTGCTAGCAGAAACTCGAAAATGCAACAAATTATATTCAAAAACTTTACAAAACTGTTGGACGTTTATAGAGATATTAACGGAATATTCCAACTTCCCATTATTCTTCTACTAATCCAAGTCTTTTCGGAATGTTTGTTAACGTTGTTTTCGTTTTATAACCAGTTGCCCAAAAATTGTACTCAATCAAGCAACCAAGTTTTTTTCCACAACTTTTGCACCGGTCTTTGGTTAAGTACCATCATCTATCAGCTATTCGAAATAATTTATATTGTGGAGAATTTTCGAAACGAAGTAAGTGTATGAAATGTTCGTTTCAATTCTTCCACTATTTTGGTTTTAGGTAAGAGAACTCGAGGAAATATTCTTCGAAAACGAAATATACCAGTTCAAGAGGGTACCAGGTACACTTCAAATGTTTTACTTTTTATCACCAATTTTTTTATAGCTTTATTATAATCGATGTTCGTTTAATTTTAAGTTATGTGGATTCTTCTTTCTTGATTGGACAGTATTGTATTCGGTGAGTATCTACAGTGCAGAATTATTGCAACATGACTGGATTATTGCAGATAACGGCCGCCATATCAACCCATCTTGTTTATTTAATACAATTTAGGTCAATGGAGGAACAAAGAAGGGTGTGAAATGGATTTTTAATTAATGAAAACGTAGGTTAAATAAGTTTAACACCACCATGTTATTTAGTAATAAGATCATAAAAAAAGGATTAGCATAGAATAGGTTCTCGGCAAATGAAACCTTTACCTATCAGAAAAAGCACATTCTTATCGTTTCTTGTAGTACACTTTGGCGCATCCACCATTATTGGCTTACCTTATCGTGTTGACGTATCCCTTGACCGTAACGAAACTCGTACAATACAACAACTAAACACACATCTGTGTTATTAATTCTGTCAAAAAAATAACTACTTTATTTAATAAAGAAGCATACACAAAAATTTCATATCGACAAATAATTCCGTAACTTTTTTCCAAATGGCCGCTAATTTACGGAACAATCAATTTGTTGTAACAAGACCGTTGCCTTAACTTACCTTGGAGATTAGTTTGCCACAGTCCATTTAGGCAAACACAAGTTAATATGAACACCAACCATTTCGACATTGTGTCCTTTCAGCCGTTAAAAGTCGTTTTGTTTATCGCAAGTATGCTCGGCATAACTCCTTTCCTCTCGACAAACATGATTCGCAACAAAGAAATGTACAAAATCATTTCACGAATCCGGAGATATTTATGTGTGTCTTTGGCAATTTTTCTTTGCATCAACTCGTTTAAATTGAACGTGAGAAGCAATTTAATGTCAACGAAAGTTACTATTGTTCTAAATAGAACCGCCAATGTTCTGATTTGCCTCGTTATTTACATACCGCCGCTCTTCTACGAAAAAGAATACATAAAAATTTTGGTTTCAATCCACAAATTCGAGACTGTTTTCCACGGCAAGAGGATGCCGTTGAAACCGAGAGAAATAATTCTGCATCTTCTTAACGTGATTTCGTTAATTATCATCGAGTATCTCCATTATCGAGGGTTGTTCGCGAAACGTTTCGCTTATTTGAGTTACTCAATATCCGCGTTAGTATCAACTATTTCTGAATTGTTAATAGTTATTCTCTTGATCGAACTACACAAGAAGTTTCGGATTTTGAACGAATTCCTGGAATCGTTGCTAAATTTGATGGGCGAGAATCGAGGTCCTGCTGGATTGCCCGGATTACGTTTCGTGGATGTTTCGGGGCAACTGCGGGAATGCAGCGAGTTACATTACGTTTTAGTGCAAGTCGGTCGGTCGATTAATCGAACTTTTCAAATTCAACTGGCAGCCAAGTTCGTAATTTTTTTCTACTATCTAGTGTCTTTGATGTATTTTTTGACAGCCGATAACGACACTTTCAACGATCGCTTTTTGTCTCGGTTTCACTTCTTTGCCAGCAGCTACTGCGCTGGGCTCATGTTTTTCCAAATTATCCACATCTTACACAGGTTCACCAAGGTTCAAAAGGAGGTACTAGAATATTTGATCACTATTAGTAACTTGCCACTTTGTAAAAAGAAATGTTCACAACTGTAGATGTGTAAAATAAAATATTAACTGATTTCAAAAAATTGTCAATTCAAGTTGACGAAGGCAAGGTGTGCCCCCTATTTTTTGGTTCATTGATTCACCATTTGCAAATTTCAGGCAAAGCAGACCATTACAGTAATTCACTCCATCAAGTTGCAGAAGACCAAATGTGACGGTTTCGACATTGTATGTTGTGTTGCTGATAATCATAAAATCATTTCAAAGCTTTTCTGATTTAAGGTCGAAATTTTCTCTCATCAACTGCGATTTTCCGAACTGGCCTTTAGCGTGTTTCAAATGTTCCCCTTGGACTGGACTTTCCTCTACACGGTAATACATATTTCAATCACTCTGTATATGACTTGTTTAGAAAATCACAACTAAGAGCATTTTTACAGATTTTCACAAGCGCCCTGACGTATGTGATATTCTTAATTCAACTTAGCTCAGTTCCCTACATTAAAATACTTAGTTAAATCTTATAGTTAATTTATAATGCTAATAAACCAAAATCTACGATTCAGTCCTACGGACATTTGATTTGAAAACCATTTTATCAACCCCAAAACACATTTCCATAGGGAAAAGAAAGAAAATACTCACATTTGTCACTTGAATAGATTAAAACTCAAATTTCGATCTTTCCTTCGGAGATGTGGGAAATTTTGAAAGAAACCCAATTAATTGACCTGCGTGGAAACGTGCGCAACGAGTGATGTCAAAAAGACGCTTGCAGAAAGAAAGCGGAGTGTTGCCAACCTTATAGTATTAAAAGTCTCTGATGCTCTTCAATTTTCTTCGATTCACAACTATTACTGACTATTACTTAAATAATAAAAGACACCTTAAAGTAACCGAAATCTGTTTTCTTGGCTAATATTTTTTTTGATTAAGTGTTTTCTTAATTTGTAATTAATTTTTTTTTAAATTGGATAAAAACGTCAAAATTCAAGTTTATGTTGATGTTGGCAAACATGACCTGATTGGTCCTATGGATTGGTCAGTATTTACCTAACCTCAAATACATAAAAAGCCAAAAGGCGGTTAGTGAAATTAGTGTGATTTTCGGTGTTTTTCCTGCGACAACCGTTGAAGTTTGTAAATTGCCGCTAATTCCGGCAAAATTACCCAAATCCTGCCAGGTGTTTGTTTGTCAAGAAATTTTGGTTAGCGGCAAAATGGATAACACTCAAATTTCAACACAAAAAATGGAGATAGCGGCCCGAAACGTCGACAAATCCTTGGCCCTCGATTGCTCAGCCCCCTCGCTTCTAGACCTGATGAACATTAACCTGCAACAAACTTTGCCGACAGCTAGCGGTCTCACTGACCATGACTACCCCGTGTTAACTGGCGCTCCAGTTGCATTGAGCAATATGTGCCAAATCACAACATCCAGCAAAGTTCCGTTACCCCCGGAAATCTTAGAACATTTCGGTCGTATCCTTTTTTTGCCGCGCTAGATTTAACCATAATTAAACAACAATTTCCTCAATTTTAACATAGATATCCAATGTCATTGCATGATGGGACTCTTTCCAGAAATTAATCGAGCTTGGTTGACGGTAGACAGCGATATTTACGTATGGACTTACGAAGAGAATTCGGACTTGGCCTATTTTGATGGACTTAATGAAACAATTCTCTGTGTTGGTTTAGTGAAACCTAAACCTGGAGTTTTTCACACTTTCATCAAGCATCTCCTCATATTGACAACCGCAGTGGATATCGTTGTTTTAGGGGTTACTTTTACCTCCAGTGCCAATGACCCAATGGAAGAAATACAATTGATTCCTGATCCCGTTTTTACAATTCCAGCAGATGGTGCCACGTTCTCAGCAATAAACGGTACCGCCGATGGGCGATTGTTTTTGGGTAGTAAAGAAGGATGTCTATTTGAAATTGTGTATCAGGTTGGTTTTTGTTGATGGTGTCGATTGGTTGTAATAATGTTCCATTAGGCGGAAAGCGGATGGTTTGGGAAGCGGTGCAAGAAAATCAACCATTCAACTAGCGCTCTTTCATTTCTGGTGCCATCGTTTTTGAATGCCGCTTTAGGGGAAGAGGACGGAGTCGCTCAGATCGTCGTGGATAACAGTAGACATGTTCTCTATGTCCTTACAGAAAGGGGATCTATCGAAGTTTACGACTTGGGAGATAAAGGAAACGGGTTCAGTAAAGTAACAAAAATTTCACAATCCGCTCTCGTGAATCAAGCCGTCAACATAGTGAAGTAAGTGGATAATCGCGGAGTCGTGAAATTGCTCCATCTAAGCCAAAAGTTTAAAGAGTTAACAAAATAAGGTTTTACGTATCGTTACCTTGTAAACGTACCATTTTCGCTGTCTGGTGCGTTTGTTTTTAGAGTACCGTGTTTAGCGCTCTGTGCTTCCTGAGTTGGCACATCTGAATCCAGTCATCCCCTTCACCTTCCTTTAATCCACGGGGTAAGACCTAAGCCTTCTCATATTTGACCACTGGAAAAATTAGATATTCAATGATATTGTTACTCAGTTGTCCCAAACGGTCTTAACAAGTAACTTTGTTCATTTGCCGTATCTAGAACCTTGGACAGCCAGAACTTCCGACCAATTGTCAGCATTTCCGCTGTAGAAGCATCTGAAGCCTCCAACATCTACCTGGTGGCCATAACTCAAACTGGCGTTCGCTTTTATTTGACAACTCATGCCTTGCACAATTGTCCGCCTAATCAAAGACCCTACACCTTAAGCTTAATTCATGTTCGCCTTCCGCCCGGTTTCTCGGCCAACATCACAATTCGGCCCAGAGCTGTCCATATGGCGCACTACAGCGACAGAAATGTAGTACTATTATCAACTGTAAACGAGAAAGACGTTTTGTGGTGTGCCAGTTCAGACTTGTTTCCGTTCAGCAATAACCTGATGGAAGCTTACACCACAATCAGTCTCGATGGTCCCGCCCTAGCATTGGCAGAGGTGAAATTTGCCATGTCCTGTTTTATTATTTATTAAGTATTGTAAATTAAATAGGTCCGTCAACAAAGTCACCTTAACCTCACCCAAGAGGCCGTGCCTTTGGTAGTTCGCCAACACTCAGAAGCACCAAAGAAATACGTTGTGTTAACTTCGCAAGGAATTTATATTTTTTCGAAACTGCGACCGGTCGATGTTTTGAGACAGTTACTCACCGAAAATCACGGTCCCGAGAACGAGGCAGTCAAAACATTCTTCATGATCCAAAAGGAAGACCAGGCTTGCGCTACCAGTCTCATCATAGCCTCTTCAGATGTTGATGACAACATCGAATTAGCGGAGTACGCGACTAGGGCGTTTTTCATGTTTGGCGGCGAACCCAAACTGGCGCCACAAATGAGCGGAATCAATCAGTCCAACATGTGTAAGTTAAATAATTTGTTAGGAGAAGAGTTCCGACCGTAGTTCTCATTTTGATCACCATGGCAGTGATTGACACGTCCTCAGTTCAGTGGAAATTTTAACTAAAATTCGGAAGTTATTTTTTATTTGCTCAAATTATTTAAGCTAAAATTTATTTAAAGGGTAGTCAAACGAAGAACATATGAGTATAAGTGATGTGCATAAAGCGACAATGGAAGCGCCTCTCGTGGCGCATTTTTGAAGTTGGAGTTGCGTTCTTGGTCAAATAACGTAACGTCGGGTTCAGTTTCAGGCACTTCTATGTTCAACCCAAACATTGTTTCGACGCCCGCCCCCGTGCATCAGTACCAACAGGTCCAGAGTTATTCGCCCGCCCTTCCCTACCACTCAAATTTCGACATCAACAGCCCATTTCTCTACTCCCCAAAACATAACGGATTGTACTTGTATCTGGGTCGAATCTTGAGGCCGATTTGGAACCTGCGCTGTATTGAAAAGATTTGCGTGGATGGTAAAACTGTTGTTGTAAGTATGAAGCGGCGTTTTTGGAATTTTGCTGAACCTGTTGCTTCAAGAACGCCAGCACGATCAGCAGTGACAACTGTAGGTGGATTTTGAACTACTTGACGGCGTTGCACAATTTCTTGCTGGCAAACACGCAACTTTCGATAGGCGACACCACTACCAATCAAACGTCAACCTTAAATAACACCACTCTAAACGCAACACGGATGAACTACACGGTGCAAGACGCTCAAGTTGAGGAAAAATTATCGCTCAATTCTCTCAAACTTTTTGTTTGTCATTGCTGTCAAATCGTGGGATTGTGGAGAATCTTGTGTGAACACCAATTTCACGTTTTGATCGGATCGTTGCCTGAACCTCAACAACAAGTTCTACAAACCACAACTTTTAAAGATCTCTTTCTGTACGGTCAAGACATCTGCTGTCTTCTAATCACGACTCTGGTCGACAGTTATTTAGGGGACAACGCCAGTGTCGATTCGATCAGCGTTAAGTTGCGCGAAGTTTGTCCGAATTTGTATAAAATAGAAGATGCGGCCTTTTCCAAGGTAATTTGGTGCGTTGGACGTTTCGTCGCTTAACTTCTGTATTGTTTAGGCTAACGAAATGTTGAAATCTTCGAGATCCGTGCAGAACGTCGACGAGAAAGAGGAAATGTTGATGTCCGCCTTGCAACTGTGCAAATCCATAGCGCCCAATATCAATTTGACCGCGATTTGTCAACAGTTTGTTGCACTGAAGGCATATCATGCAGTGCTGGATTTATGCATAACTTGTGCTAAAAAGGTCGATCCAGATAACGTGGCGCAGCACTACTACAAGAACGACTCCTCGGTGGCTGACCAAGAAGGACGCAATTTCTACCATAAGCGGTAAGGCAAAAAAAAATTTGGTTTAGTCCCAAAATTTAAAAAAATTTACTCAAGTTCACGAAGACAAGCCATCCTTGTGGACATTACATAAGACATGTATATCGCTTAAGGTTTTCTTACATGGAATGGGTAATGTGTATAGCGATTTATAGCCAAATACATGGTAAATTCAATTCCAAGATAGAGCGCGCGTAAATATATGTATATAACGTATGTCTTGGGATTGAATTGACTATAGTTTTTCTTCTATTATGTAATTTTGTTCTTGAAACTTATGTAAGTGGTCATAACTGCGAATGAAGTTTAGTCTCAGGGTAATAAAATCTAATGAAATTGGATGTCTCTTTGGTGCAGTTTGAACATTTACAAGGAGGTATTCAACATGCTGGATTCCCTTTACAAGGAGAACCCGACCATGAACCTGACGCAGGGTCTGAACATTAGCGCTCAGGCACAGTTCACTGACGGTCCCGGAGAAAACGACACAAAGTCCATAGTTACTCAGATCATAAACGAAATTTTGGAAATTCGCGACGAAATTCTGCACGTGGGTTTGTACGACTGGATGATGTCGAAGCAAATGGCGAGCGAGCTGATCAAGGTTAACAATCCATCCTTAGAAACATATCTAGTGCACACTTCCCAACAAAACAGCGACAACATAGTCGTAGTTGATTTGTTGTGGAAGTACTATGAGAACAACAACAACCACGCGGCTGCCGCGAAAATCCTCGATAACCTAGCATCAAAAACGGGGTACGTACTTTCTTTTCGTCCCGTTCCAAATAAAGTATTTTCTAATCGAATCGTAGAGGCCCGTTATCTTTGAAGGAACGACTAGAATATTTGACGCGTGCCATAATGTGCATGAGAAGCGATAAAGTGGGATATGCTCCGTATTTGGGGGTGTTTTTGCGCGATCTCGAAGACAAGATGGAAGTGGCCAAGGTTCAAGAACTGATCTTAGAGGCTGTTACTAGTTTGAAAGGGGTCCATCAGGCCGCTGAAGACGCAATCACCGCCCTCAATTCGGGCCTGTATCAAATATCTCAAGTAAGTTGGAAGTTTAGCGTGTAAAAAAATTACGAAAATTTCTTGCAGCTTTACGAAAATTTTGCTGATCCTTTGGAACTGTGGGAATGTCAACTGGCCATTATTAATTGCGCTGGATACACGGACGAGGGTCTGATCGAAAGGATTTGGCGCAATATTCTTAGAAGGGAGATCAGGAAGTGTGCCGGCAATCCTAATAGTAGGATGTTGCAGATTTTGGGCAAAGCCAAGCAAATCGCTCGACAATGTGGCGTTTTAACGCAATGTTTTCCTTTAGGTAAATCAACGGTATTGTCAAAAAAATCATTATTTTTTTTGTTTTCCGCAGCATTCCTGGTATCCGAACTTGAGCAGTTATCAACTTATTTGAAGGCCGATAGGTCGCTAATTCCTAAAGCTTTCGTTTCTATGGAAATACCAGTAGATGCACTTCTTGAAATCTATAATCGGTAAGTTAGAAATTGGCCTTAATGCGAGGTGAATTTTACAGAAACTCTTTTTTAGTTTAATAGCGTCAATGAGTGAAGTTCAGATTTGGCAAAAGGAAGAAAACGAGTTTCATCTGTTTGAAGCCATGGCCGCTCTCATTGATATCTTTATATGTGATCATGACTCTTATAACAGCGTTCAAAAGTAAGAAGGTTATTGCTTAATGTGTCGTTACTAACACGTAGTTTTCAGGAGAAAAATGATCTCGCAGTGTCAAGATACTGTGGCGAGTCTCCTTTCGATTTTGTACAGCAAGCCCAACACTGAAGATTTGATAAATGTATTGCGGGGCATACAGAGCAGGTTGTCGAGATTGTAAATTTATTATTTTAAGGAAGTGCCTGGAGTTATGTGTTCACTTCATGTTTTGATACGGAGATGGATTGTGTTGAATACTGAAATAAGTAAATATAAGACAACTTTTTATTGTATTTTATCTGATTTGTGGCAGAGTTTCTTCTCATCTGTGATGTTTTCAATTCCTTCACCTAACCCTAACGCAACAAATCATCTCTTAATCTCACTGCTAGAACTACGTCATTCCCATTTTTGCATAGTAATATTTTGCAATCTGAACGTTTTATAAAGTTCCCATTATGTGAAGATAATTTTACTCTCAGAAGAAGAAATGCCTTATTTATGGTTTTTATTTATATGTATATTGAGCATATACAATCAAAATTCAGATAAATAATTATAGCCAACGTAACGAAACTGTAACATCCAACAAAAAAATCTTTGGGGCCGATTTCAAGTCTAGAGTGGTGTCTGGTCAGTTGACAGGTTGAACGATTTTCATCGCGCCTTTAGTACGACGCATCTGCGATACTCTAGAAGTAGGTGATAAACAATATCTTCTATAAACAATGGTAAAAGTAATAATTTCATGCCAAGCTTTATTAATCTGTTTTGTAAAGCAAAAATAACGAAAAATTAATCTCCAATAATCCTGTCAATTTCTTCTTCCTCTACATTAATAACGATAGTGTCATCGCAAGTGCTCTTTTCATTGCAACTATTTAATGTTTCTATATTATCCTGACTGTCGCAATTTGTAATTATTGAAGATTTCAAGACAGGAGTTGCATCTTCCTTTTCCAGTTCTTTTGTAGTAGTTTCCCCAGAGGAAGTACTTTCTACAATTTCTGTGTCCATTACTACTTTTTCTACAGTTTCTGCCTCCTCAACATTGTTTGAGCCATCCCCTATCAATTCTATGCAATTCTCGCCATCTAAGTCTAAATCTATACTTTGATCCTTTTGGCTTGGACCAAACCTATCTCTTACCAGTTTAATTTTGCCCTTCTTACTAGTCGCATCACTTTTGTTTAATTTAGTGGCAACAGTTTTATCCAATTGTTTACTACTAGTACCCTCTTTGCTGGGTTCCTCTTCTGAATCGCTTGAAGTTATAACTATTTCATCATTTTTGGGGCTTTCAATAATAACAGCGTCATCATCAGAATCAGCTTTAACTGTTTCAGTTGTTGCTTGTTCGTTCTTTTTGTTAGCTTCCAATAGCAGCTGCGAGCGAATCGCCCTCGCCCTGGCTTGCAATTCTAATAATTCGAGAACGCTCATCAAATTCTCTTCTGTGGGACCTTTAGCTTCCTTGTTTCGTTTCTTTTCAGCTTTCTCCCTTTTCACTTTCTTTTCTTTTGGTTCTTGTTTGACTTTACCGTGTTTGTGCTTTTTGGGTTTGTCTGGAAATTTTCAGTTAGAAATTTTAAAACTCACGAAAATAACTTACCTGAAACGAGATCAATAATAAAATCATCCTCGCTTACATCATCCAGAGATATGATGTCAATTGGTTGATTTTCCTCTTCTTCAGTCGAACTACTGTCCTCGTCTAAATTTTGGCCGTTAAAGATGTATTTTAGTCTCTTATTGGAAATTCCCAACAATTCTTCTAGGAGCATTGAATTGATCTCCTCTATGTCCAAATCCTGTTTGAAAATTTGACAAGTGACAACGCCAAATAGGGGAATACCCCACTCACTTTAATGCAATCGGGGGCCATACTTTTGATTTTCTTGGGTTTGATGATTTTTAGAATTTGCTTCATTAACTTAACGCGGTCGTTGACGTAAAAGGACAATTCCTGCTCAGTGTCGTCTTCAGAGTCGGGTTTTTCGATGAGTTTGCTTATTTGGTTTTTTCCCTTCTTCAGCTTGCGTTTAGATGCCATTGAGGAAAGTCTGATTGCAATCTGGAAATGTAGAAATAAATAAACATTTATCGTTTTTAGTTTACCAACAAACTTGACACTGACATGTTAACCTTAAAATTACGACACGACACTTTAGTTACGACTTACGTCACCGTCCCAAATTTAGGTTGGTAGAACTTATTTTACATTTTCGACTTTTTTCTCGTGACGTCACTACTCCACTTTATAGATCTACAGTTTTCTTCTATTTTTAAAATTTAACTTTTTTTGTAAATTATAGATATTTCTACTCTCTCAGTCCTACTCTGCTACTTTCTTTAGACTTTTACTGCTTTGAAATAAGTACCTATTAACAATAAATAAAAAGTGATTGACAAAATGGGAAACTGCAACAAATGTAAAATTTCAGTAAAATCATGTTGAATCTTGGCTTGGCCTTTCCTCCGTGACTTATGACTTCATGGCAGGACAGACACAGGACTACGATTCGGGGATTAACCTATTTCTTAAATTTCTGCTCTGATAAAGTACATTTGTAGACTAAAATTGTGGGTTGGTTAGGTAAAATTTTCCTTGAATTGTTTGTTGTTCTAGGGGCACAAAAGTTAGAAGTCGTCTTTTTGTCGCGACCAGACGCCAAACTGAACTAGCCTCTAGCATGCTAATAATAATGGCACCAAACAACACGTAATAAAAACGGCGGGAACTCGAGATTCTTCACAGCATACACCTATGTGATAAAGGAAAATCGTGCAATAAATTTAGTTTGTCTCAAGGTCCCCAGGTAGATCGGAGGGTAACCCGACTCATTGTAGTAAACCTTGAATGATGTATGCATCCACAAAATGAACGACAGACAACCAACTCTGTCGACACCATCGCGCATAAAACGACCAAAGAAAATAAAAATGAAAAAAAAGTGTCCACGCAAACCTAAAATCATCATCCGTTTTATTAGGTGTATGCATACGCAAAGCAAAGACAGTGCCCGCAGAGAAACTCTTCCAGATGCAAGGTCACCGCAATTAAAATAGCTGCTGGCAGTTTACTAGCGACCTTGAACCTCGTCGAGGTCACATCAGTACTGCTTTTTTACCGGCATCGCCGGTTTTTGTGCGGTTACACCGTAATTATTGTGTAACTTGAAAATTATTAGATAATTAATGGGGCTGTTGGCCGGGCGGAACGTGGGCAGAGGACGATTCCGATACCGCCATCACCCACCTGGATGACGATTATGATAATGATGGGAAGAGTTTGCGGGGGAATAAAACTTTTATTTCTTGGTAATAAAGAGGGAAATAAATTTGAATTTCAACGTCTATAATGTTGGATTGAATTATATTATCCGTCTCTAAGGACCATTGATGAATGATCCCTTTTTTTTTCTAAATTTAGATTAACCAAAATATTTTAAAGCCAAGCTACCTTGGACTATATTAGGCTAAAATTATACAGCGTGTCCCGGAGAATAACTGTGACAAACTTGAAAGACAAATAGAAAATCAAAAAATAAAGAAACTTTTTTTGATAAACATTCCCTCAAAAACGTTTGATAACGGAGAAAGAGGCCTTCAAAGTTGAGTTTCCAAATTCGCTTTTTGTGGTTACTCCTAACTATTACGGGACACCCGGTATAATAGCATTTTGGCGGAGGGGTGAATGCTAGAATTTTTTAATAATTTACATAAAAATATACAGGGTGGGGCAATAGTGCGCCCGAGTTCGATAGCTCGAGTTCTATGATAGATAGAAATTTGATTTAAAAACTCAGATAAACTAGAGAAAGAAGTCTATAACCGGAAATTATTTTTCAACATACAGGGTGAGCCAAGACAATTATATAGGGGCAAGTGAGAGTTTTTTAAATGGAATGTGGTGTGTAAAAGAAGATTTTTCGGAGACTTTTTCTAGACTCTTTTCAATCCAATATTATTGCTGACTATTTTCAAACCACTTGGATGTAGCGATTTTTTTTGTTCAAATAATGGCATCTGTAGATGCATTTTAAAAAAATCACTACTGTCACAATTACGACTTCTAAGAAAAAAATTATGTAACGACTACTTAGAAAACATCTGTGGAATGTCCTTGATCCGTTTTAACTTTTGAAAAATTTTACAGGGTGGCTAAATTTAATTTTTCAATTTAGAACTTTTTGAATTTAATTTTCTCCATTTTTTCAAATAGAACACCCTATATATTTTTTAACGATATGATGTAGAAACTAAAAACGAATATTTTTTGTATGCACACCCTTATGGCTATTTGTAACCATTTTTGAGATATCGCCAAATAATTACTAAATTCAAAAATAATCCTAAAAAATTAGATCGTTTTCCAAATAACTCAACAAAAACCTTCAATGTTTCAAAATAGACACAAAAATGCCAACTGACGACAGGTAACAGCGATAAATGTGTATCTCTTGTCGGATAATATAAAATGCAAAAAATGATCAAGATGCAAACATAAAGTAAACTTCCTAAAAAAACTTATGCTGTTTTTATAAACAGAACATCTGGAGCACTTATTGCAATTTTATTTGTCGAGTAATTTGAAAAACAATCTAATTATTTAGAATTATTCTTGATTTTTGTAATTATTATTATTGTTTTATTATTATAAATCGAAAATGGTCACAAATAGCCATAGGGGTGTGCATACAAAAAATGTTTGTATTTAGTTTTTACATCATACCGATAAAAAATATACAGGGTGTTCCATTTGAAAAAATGGAGAACATTAAATTCAAAAAGTTCTCAATTCAAAAATTAAATTTAGCCACCCTATATAATTTTTTAAAAGTTAAAACGTTTCAAAGACATTCCACAAATGTTTCATAACTAGTCTTTACATAATTTTTTCTTAGAACTCATAATTGTGACTGTAGTGATTTTTTTAACATGCATCTGCATTATTTGAACAAAAAAAATCGCTACATCCAAGTGGTTTGGAAATAGTCAGCAATAATATTGGACTGAAAATAGTCTAGAAAAAGGCTCCAAAAAATCTTCTTTTACACACCACATTCCTATTAAAAAACTCTCACTTGCCCCTGTATAATTGTCCTGGCTCACCCTATATGTTCAAAAATAATTTCCGGTTATAGACTTCTTTCTCTAGTTTATCTGTGTTTTTAAATCAAATTTCTATCTATCATAGAACTCGAGCTATCGAACTCGGGCGCACTATTGCCCCACCCTGTATAGTCGTAAAGAATTGTCATTGTTTACTTTACCCACTCTTCGATTTTCGAAAAACTAATTACACCAACGCATTCGTCACCATGTATATATTACGAAAATCCATATTTTTTCTTGTGCAAACTACTTTTATTTTTAGTCATTTTCCTTGCCCTAGCACATCTTTTTTTTTTTCTTCTATAAATTTTGCATAAAATTATTTATCATTTGCACAACATTTCATTGCTCAAAATGGCATTCTAATGATGTTTTACGATGGTTTCCAAAAAAAACAGCACAAAAAGCGAAAAATGGAAATTGTAAACAATTACCGAATCTAGATACGGGAAGAAATGAAATACCCCAGTTTTCTCCCTTAACAATGAAGTTACTTTTAGCGAGAATAACTAATCAATTTTTTAAAACCATAAGAGAAAATGGAAAGAATATTAACAACAATGTATGTGTCGCAAATTCCAATACACGAACACGCCTAAAATCGGTGCAATTTGGATCTTGGATGGCAATGACGAATAATTGATATTCGCGCAATCGCCCTCAATTGTTATTGTGTAATACGATTATGACAGAGACACGATGTTTTTTTGTTTTAAAAAAACTTTTTAGTGGGCCTTAAAGTCTTTTTGTTTATTATTATTGTAGTTTCGACAGTTGTCAATTTAACGAAGAGTTCGTTTTTTCCCCGAAATTAGATCCTTTTATTTATCGTTGCGACAATTTTGGGATTTTGACATTTTGGCGATGAGCCGCCTTGAGTTGCAGTAGGCGTTATTCGGCAATGATTCCGATTGTTTTGACAGTTCGCTGTCGCATATTCAAATTTCATATTTCAGGTTTGCGGCGGATCGAGATCCGAGTCGAGACGTGGGAGATGGGGGCCTCGGCGTCGACCGTCGCCGGCAGGTAGGCAGGAGTGCGGCACTCGCTCTCGCACTCGAGCTGGCGTCGTCGGCGTGGCCGGGCTCTTCGAAGAGCGCGGATCTGCCAACAAGTGCAATGCTTGGAAGTTAGTTGGAACTTGGAAGGAAAGGACGGTTGTCAATTGTCACCGGGGGCTCGGGGAGGCAAAGCGAAAGCGGAGCAAAGCACGGCATCCCCTCTATTGTTCGCCAGCCCATGTGCGGTCGCTCGCACTTTTCTACTTGATGCTTTTTATGCGGATGAACCAACAGTGTAAAGTCACGCTAGAAGCGCGCCAGTCTGTATTCATTTCATGTCGGGGCGATAAGCGGCTACCGGCAGTACCGGCTGCTCCACTTACTTCGGACGTGGCAAACGAGAAAGTGACGTCGGGACCCCACCGACGGCGTCCAAGTGCCGTCTCCTGGCTGCCGTCGCCGACTCGAAAAGCGCTGCCCTATTTTGACGCGGTGTGTAGTAATGATAGTCGTGATGTTGTTGAATGAGCAGAGGGTGGGGAAGGGCTGAGGGGCGGTGAACTTTATTGATTTTTAGGGTGACACTGACAACTACCGTTGACTGAGTTCACGATGGAAGAGTCGCAAACGAAAAAAATCCACTCACGACACAGTTTCAAAAATTAACGACGGAACCGGGACGCAACCTTCGTCTGTTTTCCGGGAGTTTGAGCGAGTTTCGACGTCGGTTTGGTTGAGTAGCGTCGTCGTCGTGCCGGGTGTTTTGTGTTTGTAGTGTTTGAATTTGAAACCGGTGGAATGTGTTGTCCGTCAAACGCAGCGCTGTCGGCAGCACGTCGTATCAACTGTGTCACGCTGTAAAAATGGCAGCACTTGGTGGCTTTTCGCAGGATCATTTTTGCAGAAGGCCCAAGAAGAAAATTAGTTGACCCTGTTGCCATTGCTCCCCGACCAGAAAAGGCCAGCGGCAGAGCCAGCAAAGGTGGGCGTTTGTTCCGTTGCGTTTTCCTCCTGCCCTGCCTGCTCCTCGCTTCGCTTCCTTTTGCACGTAAAACGTAAACGTCGCGGAATTGCGATTTCGGCCACAGCAAAGCGCGACCGACAGTCGACGGCACGTCCTAACCTAAAATTCTGTCACTTTACTTCTGTCAAAAAGTCGCGTTATCAAAATTACCGTGGCAACTCGACTGGCGGAATTTACCGTTCGTGGCGCTTTCGAAACGAAACCGTTTCCGTTTCGTTGCGTTTCCGCCGTCGACCGACATCCGCCGCCGTAATTAATTATCGATGGAAGAAACGAAACTATTCGCGTTGCGTTTAGCGGCAAATTTCAAAGAGATTTCGGTTTCCAGGAGACTTGAGAATAAACGCACGTGATTGGTCGGTGGAACACCCGCGCGATTTCGAAATAATCACGCAGAAAGAGAAATCGGGAAAGTGTCAAGCTGATGTTAAATTTTACGTATTAGGGAGACTTCACAAAATAAGTTCCGCCTAAACTTGGGTCAAAAGTAATTGTTGAGGCTCTTTTTCCTAATAACATGGGGGTAATCATATGTTCCATTGTGCCAAGCTTCTGCCTTTCTACATTTTTTTGAAAATTTAAGTCAATTTTTCGAAAAGTTTGGACGTTTGGATATTTGATGAATGAATAAGTCAAAAGTTTTCAATCAAAAGCTTGGTACAGGTCTCTACTCCCTAACTATGGTTTTATCACAATAAAACATCATTGTGAGAAGTTTTCATTCAACAGTAATCTTCAGTTTCCGTCAAAGGTTGCTTCACTATTCCTAAATTCATTTATGGTCAATCTGTACACAAATACAGTGGCGAGCAAAAATTAGGCACAATGTTTCTTCCCAGTATAAACCAACTCCATTTGGTAGGATGGGCAGGGCATTGCAACCCACCCATTTTCAGGTGATTCGCTGCCGGGCGAGGGAGGTGGGTAACCTTTGGGGTAGGTATAAACTACAAGCGGAATAAATATTTATTATCCGTAGCACAAGAATTTCTTGGGGTCCAATACAGCAGACTGACAGATCTCGGTGACACAGTCACTCTTACAGGTCGTTTTACACAACTTCAAAATCGCCAAATTCGTTTCACGAGTCGTGCCTAATTTTTTGCTCGCCACTGTACCTACATAATATGATGGAACTGGATCTAACTTCAAGAATGACGATGACGGTACTGAAAAATATCTGCAATTACACCGCATTCTTCATGTAACAACATACGAGCATTGGCAAATGAAATAGTATGCGAATACCTCTTAGCTTTAACTGTTGTTTACACCTTGGAAAAACTGAAAAGACAGTATATTCGTGAATCCTTGGAAATTGATTTTTAATAATTTTGTCTGAGTACCAAAATTTCAATTGTCGCGCTAATCTTACTATTGTTTAAAACCCAGTTGCACGGAGAAATCTGACCACAAAAAGGTGTTCTATTGATATTTTTCTAAATTACACGCTGACTTTAATAGGTCTTTCGTTACTCTTTAATAAGGCAATGATAAATTAACGTCAACGCGTAGAGAAAGGATTTTGATGTTGCCGAGTTTTATGGCCTGTCATATTATCTGCTAGGAGTGCGACTTCAGATTTGCGATGCACCTGATAATATCTTATCTCGGCCTGCGAGCTTTCGAATGTTACGTACAAATGGTGGGTGACAATGGAGATTACGAGGTCGCATAGTTGTGCTGTTTGTAATCCCGAGGGCCTATGACGCCATACGAGGTAGGAAGAATAGGTAATTTTTTTCGAAAAGCGCGCGCTTTGTTTCCGACCAATTCCGTTCGTGTGTTCGCGCGTCTCCGGGAAACTGAAAGCTCGCTGTTTGAAATGTCAGTCGGTAAAGCAGTTGGCTGCAATGGAATACATCAACAATGGCGGCAGCCAAACATGCGCTATGCTTCAACTTCAACAGTGTTTACTTGGTGTGTTTCTTGAGAAGTTGTATTTAGAAGCGGTGAATCTAAAATTAACGTGTTTTAAATGAAAGTCGAGGAAAATTATGTGATTTCGTTAAAGATGTTGTGCGGTGTGCCGTTGTTGTTTGTTGTGGTCGGTTTGCGGGTGTTTGGTGTCGGAAATAATTTGTTTGTTGGATACGCTTAGTGGTTAAAGTTATGAATCGCGTTCTCGTGCTAATACGGAAATTTTGCAAAATTCTAACCCTGTGACATTGGCAGCATGAGGCAAGGTCGCGCCGCTGGTCAACGAAAAGCAAGATGTAATGTTGTTTTATTTGTCGCTTGGTTCTATGTGCATATAGGTTAGAAATCCGCTTGTGCACACATAACCTAGCAGCGATGATAGCCGCCGAAGGGGGTGTAACCGTGAATTTCAGGCCTTGTGTTGTTGCAGGCCTTAGCCGCCGCGTAGCGCCCCCCATCACGCTGCCAGTCACCCTGGAGGACCCCGCCACGACCTGGAAGGGACCGCCGCCCGGCTCGGAGCCCCAGAACTTCGCCCCCAACGCGGCCAACTCGTTCTCCGGGCCGCCGGCGGGCTTCCAGGGGGCCTCTCCCTTCCAAGGCCCGCCGGCGGGGGCGGGATCCCCGGCAGGAGCGCCTCCTTACCAGGGGGGCCCTCCGCCCGGATCCACCACTCCACAGTACACCGCCTCCCCCGCGCCTTCCGGATCGTCGACGCCGGGGCCCGGTCCGCCACAAGGCAATGCCGGATTCCCGCCGCCTCCCAACAGCGCTGGGCCCCCCTACAACGGCCCCGGCCCGGGACCGTTCGGATCTCCGTCGGGCGGGGGGCCGCCGTTCGGCCGACCCGGTTCGTCGGGGCCCCCGTTTGTGGGGGGGCCGGGGCCGGGGGGCAATCCACACTTCGCTTCGCCCGGACAGCCGTTCGGGCCCGGGTTCGGCATGCCGCCCGGGTCGCCCTTCGGACCGGGACCCGGGCACCCCATGTCGGGGCCCATGGAGCCCGGACACGGCATAATGACCCGCCAGATGCCCGGACCCATTCCAGTAGACCAAGGGTGAGTACCCTAGCAATATCACAGCCAACCACGTTATCTCATTCACAGTCAAGCAATCATTACTGTCGTCACTCCTCAAAAACATTGTTTTCGGACGCTCCCGGCCTACTCGAAACGGCCCAGATAATTTTCATAAGACTCTTGCACCAATTATTATTACTACGTACATTCTTATAAAATATACCGATTTCAACAATTCGATAATTGTGCCGGTATTTTCTTTTATTTCTTTCTTATCCTCCTTTACCGAAATGTATAATCTACGAACGCATTTTCCGACCGAACAACTGGTTCCTCCATATAAAACCGTCTTTGCCATTACCTCATCGAATTTTATTGATTTGACTACTATTTTTTTCCTCTGCTAAACTCTAATTAATTAACGTTTGAATTGGGGATTGACATTAGTGCGATATGTAAATATTTTTGCCGGCGCCTGTACGACTCTCCACCCTAGCTGGGGGTTGCTTGGTGTGGGCAGCTCAGCGAGGTACAGAGAGAGCGCTGCTGGCTCAATACGTCTATACTGTCGTCGGTGCGTCGCGACCCTCTCGTATATGGCCCGCGTTACCAAATTAATTTAAATACCCTTACATGTCCCGACCGTCCCAGGACTTTTAATGTGCGACTATTGATTTTTCCAGCAGAAATTGTCGGATGGACGGCATGTTTTAGTTTTGTTTATTGATTGACGACGCTTTCGTCATAGCGAAGGACCTCGTGTGTCGTCCTAACTCTAAAAAATGCAAAGATCGCCGCCGTCTCAATTTTTCCCGTCGTCTTCGTCGACTTTGGTAAAAAACCAAAGGATGGAATCGGTCGAGTCAAATTTTACGGATTTTTGACGTGGTTGACTACGATGAAAATCTAATAATCATTGGTTCTCCCTGTCCCGTCAAATTTTATCAGTCATCTTAATTTTTTTTTTTTTTTGTAAAATGACGTTAGTTACGTCATACAATGTACACCCGGATTATTTGAAAATGAAACACTTGAATCACTGGTTTGACGAATTTGGCAACATTGTAGACCGCATAGCAAGGTCTGCTAAGATCGAAGGCACCGAGCTTTACCGAACCGACCCGAACGCCGGCACTAAATGACCTATGCAGTCTACAATGTTGCCAAATCAGTCAAACCAGCGTTTCAAGTGTTTTATTTTTAAATAATCCGGGTGTACATGCACTAACATTCTTTGAATTGACGTCTGATCGAGAACTCCGTGGTGTCGAAATCGTGGGTGAGTGTCTATCGCGTATGCACTAATGAAACCGACAGAGATGCAGCAGACTTAAGCGTGCTTGTTTAAAATATATGGAGTATGTTAGTTAACGGAGTTCTACGTCAAAATTTTAACGTAGAGTGAACAGTTGTGCAACCGGTCTTGATTGGTGCTGTTTTTTTTTTTTAATGTGAACAGTTAATGGTGGAGCAACCATGTACAGCTGTGGTGAAAATGTAAAGAACGACTCTTGGAGCAAGAACTCAAAAATTTCCCCTGTGTGTTTTGGGCTTACATCCACGCGGTCAAGCGGGGGGTTTATTACTCTATTGTAACCCTAAATTAATTAAATTGAGTTAAAATAGATGTCGTTTCTTTCATTTCTGCCACAACTATACCTACCAATAAAATGTTTGAGACGAACCGTCCTAACTGGAGCTGTATGATAATGCAGTGAGTGGCAATAAATAGTTGGGTGATAAAGAAATGTGTAAATCGTTCTACGACACACTAATTAACATTTTGTTTAAATATTTAGGTTAGTTGACAGTTTCTAGACAAATTTCAACTAAGGTTCTGTCTGGCCGTATTACTTACGAGGTGATCGTATGTAGGTCTATACATTTTGAACATTCGAAAAGATAAACTTGCATGCAATTCGTTGCGTTTTGGTGATGTGGTGGTTGTGAACGAGACACTATTCAATCCAATCAAATGAATTGTTTCATTTTTGGGGCATCCGCTGTTAATTTATTAAAAATATTAGTTTTCTGTACTTTATAACAATCGAGGTCTTTCCCGATCCGATGCAGGAAAGTGCCCGTCAACGGTAAATTTTGAGTACGCCTCGTACATACACGTGAAAGACGTTCCGTGCTCCGGCCGCTTGTTTTAGCCCGTTTCAAAGATAGTTTTACGAGAGTTTCACAACTTCAGAACTAAACTGGCATAGTATAAAACCTTCGGCACTAAAATATAGCGTTCGCCATCGCGACGATTAAAGAAACCGTTCGAGTTGTTTTGATTATTCGTGCATGATGGTGGCCGCGGACGATTTTCAAAGTCCCATCACGGTGGGGCGGACGTCGCGGACAACCGAGCCCCCGAAACTTGCGGGAGGATGTGGTGTCAATATTGTCAATCAAGTTAAAAGGTCGCTGTTACGTTGCGGTCAATCCGTCTATCTATCTTGTCAGAGATTACTTGCAATTTTTAAGTTTTCAGAGGTCATTGACAGTTACGTTTGGAACTATACGTTGACCTGGTTGCAAGAAGAAAATCGTACGCGAGTTAAGTACGTTCACCATTGAATTCGTACGGCGACGGTGATGATGATGGCACGAATTGCCCGACCTAATTACTCAAGTCGTGGTGGTGGCAGTGCCAAAAGAACTGTTATTCTTTCGTCACTGGGATTAGTTCGTAAAATGAAAATTACATCAAATGTGTTTTATTATTGCCAAAATTTCTTTCTCTTGTTTGTCAAGTTACGAATTATGGCACGAGAAAGGATTTAAATTTAAAAAAAAAAACATCGAAAATTTTAACTTGCCTAAAGTGGTTGACTTGTGTGTGTAGAAAATCGTAATTTAAAAAGAATATTTTACACTAATTACAAGGTACTCAGGAAAACAAATCGTCATCAGGTAATTACCGCCAATTAAAACGTATATGTGTATTTTTTGTAACCCAACAAGATTGGACGGATTCAGACAATGGTGTCGACGTTTCACGCGGCAAGGACAAATTGGTTGTATTTGTTGGGAATAAGAATAAATCCGCCACAGGTATATGTGAAAAGGTTCACAGAGTTTTTATCGGTTTTTGTAGGTCTAGCTCCGCCCACATATTTTAATATGACGTCATAGGGCTTGCGAGACAAAAAATTGCGTTACGAATCTCTAGTTTTAAAATCACTATCTGTTCATGACTGAAGTAGAATATGTTATTTCCAATTTTTAAAATGAATTTTTTTTTAAATTTTGAGATGCATTTGAAGTTGGTAGAGGTCCTTCGTAAAGTTATAGAGTAAGATTTATTCCAATCTAATCAATGTTAGAACTTTACGAAAAATAGCTTTTTTGAGGAAATTTTTGTTGCGTGTGCTAGGCAGAATTTTTTACCTAGAACATCTTACATACATGTTCTTTGTTTTCTTTTGTCAGTATCTAGATAAGTATCTTTAATAATAGTTGACGATACTGAAATTTTAGCAGATATTCTTACGAAATAAAATTTACAGGTGTGCATGGTTACCATGGATCTTTAGCTTAGTAAGTGAGGTCATAATAGAACACTGACAATAATAATATCCATATTTTACATATTGTAGACGAAAAGAAACGTGCATAAGGTGCTTTATTTGTATGCTTCTACTTCTGCTTTAATTTTTTTATGCTGCGTTTTTAATCCTTTCCGTACAGTAGAAACTTACTTAATGTTTCAAAATCGAATGTGGTTTCTTGTGGTTCAAAAACCTCATGGATAAGTTCAATGTTTGTTTTTAGTTTTGTTGATCAGAATGACTGCCAGGCCCTTTGTGGCCAGGAGTAAGCGGAAAATAGTAATACTGCTTTGCCCATCGAGAAGAACTTATTAGTTCTTGTAGCTTTGTCGGGCTACTGGCGATTATGGTCCAGGAGCTCACATAACCAAACACGTTCATGTAACCCTATTAACGTGGCAAATCTCGAAATCTCCGATTGTCGGTTCTTATATTTACAATTTGTGTTTTGGACGACCCTTGGCCACTGGTCTTGGAGGCTGCAGCGTCTGGTCTGCGTCGCGGAGACGTTCGGCATCCCGAAAAAAGTACGTCTCTGATTGGTCGCGAAATTGCGGGTCCCCGACGCGACGACGTGAGTGTAGACCGCAAGGGGATGGTTATAGCTCGGCGGGGCGCCAAAGCAGAGCTACACAGCCGAGCAACACCGCTGCTCTCTCACCTACTCTCGCGCCGGCCGGCGTACAGGTGCATCGGCCACGTGGTCGCCGGTGCCGGTCGTCGTACCGCGGGCCAACTCAAGCAGTACTTGGTCCAATCAACCGTCGACACCGACGTCACGAACCGAGAAAGAAAATTGACGACGGTGGTTGGTGGCGGCGCGGCGGTAGAGACGCTTCTTTCCTTTCGTTCACAGGCTCCGGGAGGACGGACGAAGAACGGCTCTTTGACGTCCGGCCGGATAACTGGTCGGATAGATGGATGGATGGCGGCGTAATTAGCGTTTCTGTACGATGATGGTGGGGTCGCGATTTGCTTGTGCACCTCCTATCTATTTCGATCCCGCCATGGACACGATGATCTTTCAATTAAAGCTTTTGCCCTATAGATTATCTGAGTGATGCACGCGCTTCTTTTTGTTCGCACCGATGTTATGGTGATGCAGAAGGAAAGGTTAATGATGTAGCCACGCTATGACAGGACGGCAATTATAATAAAATTTATCACAAAAGTGAATCCTTCCCGACCCTACTGATCATATGCGGACATTTAGGTCGGTGCCGGCGGAGAAGAAAACTGAGAAAAATTGACATGAACCATCCACCCCTTTCTTAAACAAACTCAAAAAGGATCTTGTTACAATTATTACAATTATTGAGCAAATCGGAATATTGACAGAGCTCTTTTGAATAAGTACCGGTAAATTCTTGGGGACATGCGTCGGATTGGGGCGGGGGGGGAAGCGTTCCTCACTTTCTGACCTAACCGGCATTTTTGTCGTGACGTGAGCGTAACGTATGTTGATCCACATCCACAATAATTGTAGATAGAGATCGGGGATCTCGCTCAGCCGCACCAACATACCCACAGTTTTTCTAATAATTACGACGAGTTACTATGGAAACCTCCTTTAGAGCAAGCATAAATAGAGGTCGAATATACGCGCTCCCTGTCTCTGATACGGGACGCTGCCGTGCCAGAACAACCAGGCAGGTCATTCCCTTTCGTCTTGCGAATGAGGGAGGATTGAAGTTTTTTCTTTTCCAGCGACGCGGTCCTTCGAGCCGGATACGCCGATCTATTAGTAGTCGCGCAATTGTAACGATAATTATGGATAGGACTTGAAGCGAAACCGGTGGTTAAAGGCGTTGTAGAAAACACGGCTCGTAATCCGGGATTTTGTCAGAGATTTACGATTATTGCAGGGGTGGTAGCCATTAGTTTATTGCGTATGGCAACGGAGGCGAGGGCCTGATACTAGTGCCCGCAATCTATTCTCGCAATGTCCAGGTAAACTGATTCTAAACTGCGTTTTGAGAATTGTTGAAAACATCTCGAATCATATTCGAGATTGGCCGATTTGCTCGAGGGGTAAAATTCAAATTTAGGTGTTGAAAATGGTGGAAAGATGATTTTTTTTTTTGAAAAACTAAAATTGTTTCGTCAAAGTTTTGTAAAAATCAACTGCTGATTTTCGTTAATTCGTTGGATAAACAATGATCTCAGACTAGCCAGCATGCGTTTCTGGCAAGGTGTTTGTCGAGCCGTAGTGGCCGCAGCTAAAAACATGTTTTGTTCCGCCTGTCCGTCGCAAAAGCGCCTTGGTGATAATCTCATATTTTCATGAAGCTAAATATTGTGTACTCCATGCGCAAAATCGCCGTTTTACATACGTGGTTACCTTGAAACTCTTGTTCTGTGATAAGCGACAGTCTTATTTTTTCACTAGTAAATCTAAAAAAAGCGATAACGCAAAACAAACAACACATAATATACTTGTGTGTATGTATGTACGATTACACAGGCAGGCGTACTAGAATCGATAGAGGCGCCCCCGTCCGACCCAGTGGAATATCAACTATCGGGGCTCCGTGGATGGCAAAGTGACGCATCTATCCGTCAAGCCTATCCCGGCACGCATCCTCCAAACCAAACAGACCTGACCTTTATGAATTTAAAGAAAGTTGGAAGGAACTTTTAATAATTCACAGATTCACAACTAGCAGGTGTAAGAAAGTTGAAGCCAAGTCTGGGACAGGTCGTTCATAAAGTTTGCGCGCCTTCTGACTTGTATCGCGGAGGTCGCGACCTCGTGATGTAATAATAACGTGCGCCATGTCTGAATTCGGACCAGATTCGTTGGTTTGCGCGATTTCGTAACGAATTTCGTGCGATGGCCGAAGCCGTCGAAAAAACGTTTTTGGCGGGCATCGAAACCATGATGCGTCCGCCCGTCGTCCGTCCGTGGGACCGAAACTATTTCAGTATAGTACGTGGAACGTGGAGGTCTCGAGTTTGTTGCTTCACATTTCTCAAAGTTCGTTTACCATAGAGAACCGGTTCTTCTCTATCAGAAATAGGATATTGGCGAAATCGTGATATTTTTTTCGCTCAAAGAGCAGTAGCGATAGCGTTTTTACCTCGATCTGTGATGGCATCGTCAAGATCTGATAAATGGGACTTTGAAACTTTCAAAAATCTCCCACCTAATTTTGACTTTCGTGTTATTTTCAGGTTTACTATTCTAAGGTTCTAAGAGGGTAGCGCCATTTGTTTTTCACAACTGTGAAGTTAAAATTGCAAGATCCAGTGGTTATGAAGCAACTGAATTCCATCCGTTTTCTTGTTCAACCAAAAGACATCGACGTATAGGGCATCATCTCCATACGTGGATCTGTTATTGTAAAAAGGTAGTTCCTCGTATCTGCCAGAAGTCAGGACCACCACCTCTAAATTTCCAAAAATTATATTTGGCGTGTTCGTATCGCCGGCCGGCCATCGCGAACACTTGCCGATTTTGTTCGTAAGCGCCCGGGCGTCCTCCGATGCCAACGTGTCAAACGTTACGTGCTAATTACTTTCCTCGGGGGTTGCCCCGGCTCCGTTTCCGGTCGACTGCCGAGATTGCCGGCATGTGCGGTTTGGGGCCGGCCCGTGCGTATTAGGCGCCCCCCCATTAAACGACCATTACTCGGGGTGTTTGTTGTCGCCTAGACGCGTTGACAGATTTAAATCCCGCGGACCTGGTTGGGCATTCCGGTGACAGGAACGACGACACACTTTCCACGATCGCGACGTTCCTCTCAAACACGCGTATCTCTTTTCGTACACGTTTCTACCTATGGGGCTCATTAGTCCCTGCGCGGATCATTAGGTCCAGAAATGCGACGGTTTCTGTTTTTTTTTTCTCGCTCTCCTTGACGAACCCGACCGTGTGAAGTGACGACGTATTATTGAATTACATCTCATAACTGTATTATGAGGGAACAATGAGGGAGGAGGCGTGTGTCCCGGAGTTCCTTTGGGGTTAATGAATGGCGGGGTCGTTGGCGAAGGGGGTTAGGGGATGACGACAACGAATTAGTCATGAGAGCGCGGGAGGATGGTTGCTGAAAATTTGTTGTTGGCGGATTTGTTTGTTGGATGAATTTAATAACAATCCGCATCACGTAGACCTCGAACAGTTACGCGGGGGTGAAGCGGGAGGTCGCCTTATTTTCCTGCGGTCCCGATTGGTCCGAGTTTATCTTTATTTGCAGTTGGCGATAAGATAACGGTGCGATAACTACATGCGTGATTTGCATTACATATTTAACAAATAAAAATATTTTTTGTTATAAGACTTCTTATTATTTTCTTTTCACACCTCCCGAAATCGAACAATTCGCCTGATTTGATCAACTGCTGGCGTGTGCTGATGAGTTATCAACTTTTATTTTGTTGTCCTAAAAAAAAACACTAAAGTTGTATCCTAAAATAGAAACTTTTGGAGAATTAGTTCAACAAATCACGGTGCAGCGGTAGGGTGCTCTTATTTTTATTCTCATCAATCAATCAATGCTCACATTTCACCTCACTTTCGATCTCCACAACGCGAACTTTGCGTATCTTACCGTGTTCTAAATTCTTTAAAAACGCATCCACCCCGCATTACCATTTTTATCTTCAGACGTATCTAAACGGAAATACGCATTGCTACCTGCACGTAGCCAAAGACCTAAAAATACGTATTAAACGTCCAGTCGAGTTTGAGAATTGCAACAAAAGTTGGACAGTAGGTACGTATTCTTTGATGACGCGAACGATTTTTCTAGTAGGTTCAAGAAAAATTGGCAAGCTTTAGGACAATCTATAAATGTTCCTAAAACCGTTTTTTGTTGTTTTTTTGTCGAAACAGTTTTCGAGGTAAAAGCAAAATGAAGAATAGTCGCGTATGAACGGGGACAACCATGAGAAATACGATCGGGGATGGCCGTTCACGCTCAACCCAGAAACCTTGCCAACTTTCGCAATTCCGAAATGAATCACCCAACTATAGTAGTTCTTACCGTTTCGCCTCCTGCAATTTTTAAACTTCGGCGAAAAGCGTAAACAAACGATGGAAATGTAGATTTTTTTTTTGAGACCAGAAGATGAGACAACTTTTTTTTTTTTTTAGATAAACTTGCGGTCAAGCAATAGCGGTATTCGAAGAATGTGGTTCAATAGGTACTTATCATCCGTTACGTTATCAAATACATTGCCGTGGAAAAAAAAAAGTTTTTCCAAGTGTAAAAACAATTATTTAGTTTAGAAGTAAAGATTTTGTACACCTGTTCGGGTTCGTTATGTTGTCACGTATAGCTCGGCGGATCTCGCAGATCCTCATCGTCGTATTTACCAAAAAGAGAATGACGTAAATTTATTAATCAATAACATTCGTTAGGGTTGATATTCGCGGGAGCCGGAGGAAAACGCCAAAAGTGGGTGAAGGATCTACCATTGCGCCCGCCTCTGGCCATGGTAATGGCCTGCCTGAAGGCTCCGGGCGTCTCGCAGGATTTCGACTGGCACACGATGCGGCCCGTGATATTTGTTTTTTTTTTTCTGACTTTTTCGGGGCCGGTTATTCGCCGATTTTGACGTGGCGACCCACGTGTCGGGTCCATATGAAAGATAATATCTCGCAGAGTCCTTGTTACACGTTTCCTAGCCCAGAATTGATTTTGCTGCAACGGCAGTTCCCCTTTAAAGCTGTTTGGTTGGCGGTTCTACTCCGGATCGCAGTATTGAGGGTGTACGGAGCCCAGAGGATTCCAGTATCGTGCGGATTTTCATTTCTGTTATAATTCCTGCTTCAGTTCATGCTCGAATAAATTAATGCGTTTTATTTTAGCCGGCAGTGAAGTCGTCGATATATTTCGGTCTTAGGTATCCCTCATTTTATATTCCGATTTTTTCACTATACATCATGTACTTACCTAGTTTTTTTTTTTGTAGTAGGTATGTGTATTTTTCATCCTCACTCAAACTGTTCGTAAAAAAATAGTTGAAAATTGAAACAAATTGATTATAAAGTACGTACCTACCTGAAAAACGTATCAACAGTGTTTTTCTAACTATGTATCAGCAACGGGGTGCGTTGTAGAAGTGAACAATCATAAATTACTCTATATAAATACTAGAAAGGCGTTGAAGAAGACTTCTAATTGGTGGTGGCAAACTGGTAAAAAGAAAAACTTTTGGTAATTGTTTACAATGTCCACTATTCGCTTTTTGCGGTTTTTTTTTTGGAAACCATCGTGAAACATTATTAGAATGCCATTTTGAGCAATGAAATGTTGTGCAAATGATAAATACTTTTATGCAAAATTTATAGAAAAAAAAAGATGTTCTAGGGCAAGAAAAATAAGAGTAAAAATAAAAGTAGTTTGCACAAAAAAAAGATATTGATTTTCGTAACGTATACATGGTGACGAATGCGTTGGTGTAATTAGTTTTTTGAAAATCGAAGAGTGGGTAAAGTAAACAATGACCAAACTTTTTTGTTGAAAAGTATTAACCAGAGCAAAATGTGAATCACCGAGCTACCCTTAACGGGGTTAGAGCAGCTCCAGATCTAGCGACGTTACCCACTGCGCCACGGAGTCCACTTATTACATATACTCTCTCTGGGTTCTGCATTTCTTTCATCCATAGCGACTTCAGGACGTTCGAAGCTTAAACTCCTATCAAGGTCCTGGTTTGGTACTTGATCTACAAGTTGCAGTTTGGTTTCAGAAGAATTGACATTTGGGACAAACCCTTAGGGATATTGGGATCTTAACCTTTACACTGGTGGTCTCCGTTCTTTTTCTTGATACATTATTGCAAACAGCAACCTCCAACATGGCCGATTCAAGGAGATAAATGAGCTTCCGAATTAGGTGTAAATCTGATGGGGGTAGACCCGGTGAGGAGCGAGGATATGGCATTAATGCAGAGTCTTTTTTTGTATGCCTGAACCATCACAACTCTTGGTGGGTGCTGCTCTTTGTGTATCAGACTGTAAATTTTTTGTAGCTTCATGCCCACGTAGCTTTATCTTGGAAATTATTTCAACTGTTGTCGTCAATATAGAACTTGCTGGACAGAATGCAAGAAGAGTTCAAAGCTCGTGTCGAAAACTGGAATAATTTTTTAAAGACAGTTTTCATCTACATTCTTTTGTCTCTAAAGTATGACTGAATGCTCTTCTTAAAAAGTTGTCAGCAAATTACTTTGTTTTATTTCCAACTTGTTGGTCGGTACCTAATCAAGGAGTCTTCTCCTCGACGACGTGCGTTGAAGGAAGAACGTGGTCGACGATTCGGGGGAAACCGGAGGTTGTTCTTCTGTTCTTTGAAACTGTATAGCGGATTGAGTCCGAGGAGAACGTTTTCTTCGTCGACTGCACGGCGGAGCCGTTGGCAAGTAAATGCATATAAAAAACGGTGTGATCGACCGTTCTGGCCAACGCGCACGGCGTAACTCGTTTGATGCCCTAGAACTTCACCGGCCAACCGATAGTGGAGGAGACGAATAGACGGATCACTATTCTTCCACTGGCCACGTTGTCGACCGGACTCGGAACCGTTGCTTTGCTAATTAGCGCTTTGCATTGGATTGAAAATTAACGGCGTGTCATGGTGAGAGAAAGATTTTTACACCAGGACCAAAGACAGACCTTCCATCAAAACTACGTATGTATCTACATACCATCAAACTTCACGGTATTTAGGCGAAGAGGCTCGTTAAACATAAAAAAGAAACAAATTTGTTCACGAGGTACCAGCGGCTCATCTAATGGTTGACTAATTAATGCGAATCGAAATAAAAAATTAATAATTAACCGGAGAATTTTGACCTGAACGGGCTTACTGAACCGAATTTGCCAGGATCGAAGTGGTAGTTCTCAGCATAAGGCCATAAAGAGAAAAGTCGAATCATTATCAGTTGAGGTCAGAGGTGAGTCAGTATTGCGAACGATTGCTAAAAGAACCAAATGAATGGGACGTTTTGAAGCTTTCTTCTGTAGAACTTCAAACCCGCTTCTGCGTGTGGACTATGGATTCGGATGAATCTAGTTCCTGTGGAAAGAAGATATCAGCTTTATTGATTGGGTTTGAAATTCTTCCATTTAAAGATATTTAGAATTTTCTCTTGACTTGCACTTCCAAGCTCCTGATGGACCAACATCTATGCTTGTAGAAGACAAAAATTTGTTTATTTTAAAAGTATTTTAGGGAAATGTATAGATGCCAGTTGTGCGATGTTTTTATTATAAAGTTAATAATCCAATGATGACCCTTTAGTGTCTATTCACATGGACTCTGATGGTCAGTGCGCTGACCGTAGACTGTCAATTTGTTTTTACATCATCTGTGCCAACATGTAAGTACGCGCTTGAGAACGCAAAGCGTCCGTGTGAAACGCAACTTAGGTTTCCTTCCACGAAGGAAACTCGAAGATGGACGTGCAGAATCGTTCGCTACCTCCAATTCAGCAACTGTCTTCGTAAGATCTCAGGAGCGCGGGATCGGTGTCGGCGAACATCTCCTGAGAATGTCGGTCTAAGTGAGCGATATGTGTCTCTATATTAAGAGATGTCCGCTTCTTGTCGGCGGAAGACGCAAGTTGTGCGTGCAAAAAGGTCTACACGTAGCGCGTAAATACTTAAATTGGTTAATTACGAGTCGCATATTTCATTGCTCACACATGCAACTACGTGTTGGCTTCTTCGATAAGACCTGAACGAAACGACCGCGTGTGTGACGTAAGTAATTACCGCAAAAAAGACAATGGCGTTGGAAACGACACATAACGTCCTCGAATGCAGTCTGAATAATTCAATTGTCCGACTGAAAAAGATCCAAACAGCGGAGGCCGCGCGGTCCATTGTAAAACTCCCATCACACACGCATTACTTACGACAAATACACCACTCACACGCTTGTCCCATTCACTTTGGCAAGCGCCACACGTCCTGCTGGCTCTCTTCTTTATTAAACCGAAAGATTCGATTGAAACGTCAGATTTCTTAATTATTGTAACAAATTGGTTCGGTGATGCACAGTGGCATTATTGAACGTAAGGCTGGTGGCGAAGGTCTAATTACATAATTAGGCCCCATATGGACGAATCGGCATTGCTCGATCCCGAGCGGTCAGGCCCTCCCCATCCAGATCATCTCTCTTCGGATTTTGCCTTCACCTGTACGTTCGCGTTACCCCGTTGCCATGGTGACGGCACCGTATAGCGCCTTTTTTTGTTCCGTTTTTGCCACCGTCTCTGTTCCACGTGGTGCAGACTATAACGAGCACAATTCGCGAAAGTGGCGGCGTCTCATGAACTTCAATTCGTCATCACAGATCAACCTGCCTGAAACAAAGGAATCTCAACAATTTTTCAAGATGAACTAAACACTAAAGTATATTATTATGATTTTTGTTTCGTTCAAACGTTTGGGTTGTAACCTCTCTCACATTTCTGGCGCCTCCGCCATTTCTATCTTCGCCATAAAATAATTGGGCAAGTGAATGACAGGGATCGGAACGAAGAATCGAAAATCGTCGGTCTTTTGAAATTTCTCTCGCCGTTTGGTCTGCTGCTCCCTCTTCGTTCCCGGTTTTTGCCGGGTGCTCTTGTGGACGTTGTCGTGTTTTTTTTTTTTCGCGGTTTGATCCTGCGGTCGCCCGACAGACTTCTGACGGTGAATGTACGATAGGAAAGCAGAAAATAAAAGACGCACCGTAGTTGCCGTTTGAAATGTGGGCTCTCTTCTTCGGAGCGCGCAACGCTGGGAAGCGAGGAAACTGGTTTTGAGGGGTCTCTGCGTGTCTCTCCCACTACGACATCTCGACGCACTGTTCGGCCTGAAATTTCAGGAAATACCCCCGAAATTGGGGCATCCTTCAATCGAAATCGTACCGTGACGTACCGATCAATTAAGATCACGAGGGGCATCTATTGGATGGAGAGCTCGAAATCTCGATGGAAATTTTGTTTTGAGTTGTCTTTTGTATAGTTTCTATGTTTTTTGTTAAGAATTAATTGTCTTCGAAGATTTACGCAAATTTTGCCGTCAAAAGGGGCGCAAGTTGGATATCTTGGAAATGTTATCGGCGCATCCACCAAAACGAAAATGAATGAAGGTTCTTGACCAATTAGATGAATTCCGTCACGATTACAAAATTTTGATGAAAACTTTTATTAAGCTTAGAATTACAATTACAATTAGGTACCTATAAAATCAAAATTTATGTTACCCATTTTTCTCATTGCTTATTTGCATAATCAGTAGGTTTTGTTAACGTGACGCGTTTGATAGTTATCTGGAGCTTCTATCCGGGATGGAGTGCTTGAAATAAATTCGCCAAATAATGGACTTTTTTATGGAAATTTACATAAGAAATTTATTAGT
Organism: Schizotus pectinicornis; assembly: GCA_951805265.1. NCBI lineage: Eukaryota > Metazoa > Arthropoda > Insecta > Coleoptera > Pyrochroidae > Schizotus > Schizotus pectinicornis. Next base: position 30,743,772 of record OX638202.1, on the reverse strand, counting down.
TATAGTGACTCGATTTCAACTTTTTCACCGTCCGATGTCGTCATCCTCTCGGCGAATTTGCATTGTCCAACAAATCATCAGTCAATTTATAAAACATTTCGTCTTTTCTCTCACCTTTTTCATTTATATTAGCGATTTCAATAATTGAACAATACCATGTGCAACAAGTGGTAACTGGGCTTGGTTGCATTGTTGAATTGACACGTGCTGTTGTTTTTTCAGGAGCATTTGCCGCCACGAAGTGCAAATCTTGTAAGTACATGTGTTTTCGATTGCCGACGCTTTTTACGTGATTGCGTTATCCGAACTATAACTTTTTCGTTTTTATTATTATCAATAAAAAGGCGTGGCGCTCCCCATATTTTTTCCCAGATGCGATATTTTTATGGTACCTACGAATCGTCGGGCGCTGCGCTATTCAGTGATCCTCTTTTATGACGATAATTTCGCATTTATTGGATCCGTCAAAAGAATCTTAGTGACCCTCTGCGAAATTTGAGCCAGGTGCGCGTTTGGTCGGGTCGAATAACGCTTTATCTAATTTTGCGGTCGCGCTATTAACGACGAGTTGTGTGTTTATTATTATTAATTCTTTAGTTGACCGCCGCGATTGTGAATTTTTATCCTTTGATAAGGTCCTCTTGGATCGTTTCCGCGTTGTTCGATGGGAACCCCGTTACGAATAGTTCCGATCCGGGACACTTGACGATTCATCTTGACGGCTTCTTCGTCGTGTTACCTAAACGCGCCTCGTCTGGTAACTTTTCCTACGGTGATTGATACCTGATGGGTTCGATATGGGACGACGGACAATGGTGGCGAGGTGATCACGCCACATCGTGCACTATCATCCTGTTTCCATTTCCACGTCGGACCGACCGACCGACCGGAGTCAGTAAACCCGAACCCAAAACTTCACTGTCCTTGCCCGGTCAGCTTGACTTATAAATTAATGGATATGGTAGGAAGTTCCCGGAATTCGACTCTGACCGTCGCGTTTTGCTTTATCTACCGCGGGTTGTAGGTGAATCACACAGCACGAATCCTGGTCGTAAACCGCCGACCTTTCTGTGTTTCAACAAACAAAATTGTAAGTCAAATTTTTTGACTTGAAGAAAATTCAAGACCCGAAAGTATTTTCAAAATTTCGAATTGGCCGCCTAATATTGTCATCGATTTTTTTGCCGTTTTCATGTTTCCATTCCGCTTCTGAACTCGACTCGTTCGATTTCCCCGTGAACGTCGAGTTTAGACAGGTGAAAGGTTGCAATCACCGAAGCGACTTGTTGTCAAGAATTCACCCACGCACCTCCAAACGGACAATTTCGGCAAACGCCCGTTCTCATCGACGGGGACATGACATTTAAAATGCGGACCAACCAAGTCAAAAATCAAAGCCCCATCACTCGCCCCAAAGTTCTAATTCAACACAGCTGCGAGTGTAACGTTACACAGGTAATTTTCGCCGCTTTGATTTTAAATTTGCAATTTATTTTGTGCCCCCGGAAAGACTCCTGGTCATGGCGCGTCGCGCTCTCCGACCGCCCTCGAGCCTCACCCCTCATCTCGTCCGGCGAATAAATTATTGCGTTACTCGCGTCCACGTGACGATTCGGGATGCCGCCCCCGCCCGCCGGCACGTAGTCAGCAGTTACCTTGAAAACTTCAAAGTTTCCCTCCAATTAGAACACTATCCCGTTATCCCGTAATCGTCGCTTTAGCTTCGATAACGAAAATAAGGCCCTCGTTTACGGAATACGTACGCCCAATTACCGCCGTTGTTATGGTTGTTGTTGTGTTATTCTTTTGCCGTCGTCGTTTGCTCTTTCGGAAAATCGCAACGGCAGCGAGGGCGCAAAAGGTGAATGTGGGTCAGCGTTTCGGGCAATGTTCGTCGATTGGTCTCGTGATGGGCGGCCGTGTGGGCAGCGTGGCCGGCGTTCAGTTAGCGCGCCCTGCGTTCCGAACCCCAGCTGTGATCAATATCGCGCCAGGAATATGCCGACGGTTACAGAATATTCAGTTCCATCAGGCCATCATGTGAAGGATGTAGTGCGTGTCCGGTGCGCCTCTCCGTGTCCGGCTTCCGAACGCGACCACGATGGTTGTTCACGTGTTGTGGTGCGACGACGTGGTGCTCAATCTCACCTATACGGTAACCGCGGTGTCTTTTAGGACAACACGTCTGAAATTAATGCGACCGGCTTCTTTCGAAATTTTGAAAAGCATTCGAATCGGAAATTTTGGCGCAATTTCTATTCTTGAAGCGGTATTATCTAGTCTAGTAGATGGTTGAAACATTCGAGTGGAAGTCGTCGAGTTTTTAGATGGCGTCCTTGACCTGGCCGTAACTCTCGAGTTTGCATCCTAACCTAAGAACTTGTGTGATTACTTTAGATGTTAGATAAATCTTTGGCGGATTTGCGTATACGGTGTTGGTTGGTTCCGGTCAATCGCTCTTCGACTCCAAGCCGAAGTCGGAGACAGTTTCGAATGGTTGCATGGCTTTAAGCGTCTTTGTTAGGTTTGGAATTAGAGGAATTAGCCTATTGAGATGGTTTGGCGTCCCTCCTAGACACGGGACAATTCCAGCCGGGGCATAGTTGATTGATCGCGATCTGCAGAATTTCAATCAATTGGCTGGCATACGTCTCTAGAATTTATAAAGTGCTTAGTACAACGTCAACTATTATTTAGAGTTTTGGGGTATAGAAAAAAGTTGCCCTTGAAACTCCAAATAAGTTCAGTGGGAGACAAACAGAAGTTTGCCAATCTGTGACAGTTTTTACAACGTAAACTTTTATCTCACCCTCGCTGTACATGATGAAGATAATTGATACTTTCAACTATAGAAGAAGTTGAGTGTTGATGGACCTTGTTTATATACAGGGTGACTAATAAACAAAGTTCACGTGCGTGTAAATTGAAACACCTCGTTAGAGTAATGGGCTACGCGCTAATCCCTTCAACAGTAAAGGTGTGAAAACTCTATGGACATGAGTCACTTGATTAATGACCTATCAGTTGGCAAGTTGGGAGAAATTTTTAGGTTTTGGTTCGATGACAAGTGTCTTGGTGCATTATTGGCCAAATGAGTCATTCAGCCAATAATGCACCAAGTCACCAAATGAGATCAAATCTGAGTCTTGATTTCTACATTTTATTATGGTGTTCTGAACCAAACTGAAATTGTTAAATTTTCAATAAATAACAAGGTGACTGAAGACCAACGAGTTTCTTACATTTCTTATAATGATCTATTTTATATACTACATAATTTATTTTAAATTGCCTTTGGGCGTTCAACTGTTTACTGAAATGTTAGGGGATGACATCGGGACCCTTGTCGAACTATTGACATCATTGATTGACAATCAAGAAAAGTATTGGGCGGAGCAATTCCCTTAAGAGCTAAAAGTACCTATATGCGTTTGTAACGAAACTATTATCGTAATTGCCTATAGACCAGATCATCTTTAGTGATGGGCAGCCGCACCTATTTATAGGTGGATATATGTATAATAGATTATATTATGTACAATAGACAAACTCAACAGTGCTACGACATACCCTTTTGCTTATATTTTTTAAGCTTCACGTGCGATACGTACTGTTTCAGCAAAAACAGAACAGCAGAAGTTACTGCAAATAGATGCCTATCTAATGATAACGACATAGTAAACGTAGACCTGGGACGTTGGTGATGCTGTAGTTTGTCATGTCGTGCTAAAACGAGAACGCATAGTGAACATATCCCACTATCCTTAACGTTGATGGACCTAGAAGACATTTGTTACGAGGGCGAACCTATGTCGCTATTGCCACGTTGTCTGAAGGCACCTTAACGTATTGTCATGAGAATGGTTTGATCAATTTCACAAACTCAAGTGGTTTAGCGTTACTTTTTTAGTTGATCGGGTGCTTCCAGTTGAGATAAAAACAGATTGCTATCTTTTGTGGATGTGTAAACTTCTTATAACGAAAGCAAAGATTTGTGAAGTTGTAGCACGTTTCTGATAATACTGCAACCTCTTTTACACGATACGATCAACAATACTGATCAAGAAGTGCTCAACAATTTGCGTGAGAACATCTAATTCAATGCAAATGTGATTGAGATTTTTTGATTTATACTTTTTTGTTCATGTTCAGTAATTTCTTTTAGTTCTTCCCTTAACAAAGCGGTAATTATCTCTACACCTACACGAATAACTTCATTAGAAGCACTTTTAAAGCTGAATTTGTGAATCAATTTTTATTGAAATGTGTGAAGGAAAAGTGGTTCAATTCATGTTCAACTTTTATTGATCAACTTTAGTTGAACAACTAAAATCGCTCCGTGAGAACGCGGCTTTACGGTTTAGCTCTGACACCGTGTTTTTGTGACAGTTTCGAAGCCGCCTAGTCATTTGTTATGAATAATATATTGTAATTGATTTTACAACAAACGCATGAAAATCGACGATATCCGAAGCCTAATCATCAATCGTTACATTATTTTCGACGTTTCTCCGAGTTAAAAATAAACAACCAAACTTTCCAAGCCTCTCCATTGAAACGTTGGCACTTTTTAGGAATATTTGATAAAAATCAATTAACATATTTAAGTTGAATAGTTAATTTTCTCCATTTATCGGTCTTGTGTTTTATTGACGTTTTTATGACTCTGCCTTGAGACCAAAAAGTTGTCGAAAGAAAAAACTTATTATAAAAATTTTTGCTGCAGCTTGAAGCTCTTGATTTTTCAAAAGCCCGAGTAATCTACATATCCATTAGGTTTCTTTCTTTCGGCGCCCGTGTTGCCGTCCTTTACCTCGAGGCCAAAAAGTCGGAGTCTATAGAAAAAACTGATTTGGAATAGCTTCCACCAACCTGCAGATCGCGCTATCATCGTCCTTATCTTATCCGAGGCGGCAATCTAGTGTTCGGTCGTGTTGCGGACCAGTCGCGCCTAGATCTTCCGGTCGCAACTTGCCAGGTTTTCGGATCGAGTGTTTCGCCCATAGCACGATGTGGTAACTGACGGATGACGACTTTCGCCGCTGTTACGTATAGCCTGCCCCCCAAAAGCCGTCTTGGTTGTCTTGGTCGTCGTCGTCATCATCATCAGCATCATCGTCGTGCATTCCTAGAGGTGGAACAGGTTCACGCGGGTATTGTTGGATAGGTTCGCCTGTTTCGCTTTCGGCCGGAATCGCTCTCATCTCGTGGCGGACGAGTTCTCGGTTCTCACGTGGAAGCGGTTGACATTCGATTTAGTAGAGTGGAGCCACGGTGAGGCCGTCGTGTGCGTTTACCGAAAACATGGTGGCGCCGGTCCTGCTGCTGGATTGTGCGGGATTGTGAGGTGTGCCTTGCACGGGACGTCCTCCTGCCGCATCTATGCCTGTGCGAACTGACAGTCCTGTCGTGAACAGCAGCACGATTTGTAACGGCGCGCAGAGCCTGGTGGGAGCCCCGGCGGGCTCCCACCACCCCCGCATGGGGCCGCTCCCCATGTGCCCCATGCCCATGATGCCGCATCTCCACAACGATCCGTTCTACTGTTCGCCGTTTGGAAATCCTTACTACAGGTGAGAGGTCGCAATTATGCCACAATAGCCCGGCTTGAGAGTTATTGTTGTTTGCGTTGTGTAAACAAGGCGGGCTTCTTCTGAATGGCGCCCGGCCATCATAAACAACACACCGTTAACTTCGTGAGGTCATGTTGCCGAACGCGATTTTCCCAATTATTTACCACCCTTCCCGGCGACGACTCGATTATTTTTATAGTCGATTAAGTAATTTGGTTGTAAATTTTTCATTCTCCTCCTGGCAATCAGGTTCGGCTGATAATAGCGGCGCCATGGCATAACGTTTCGATTAATCGCCGGTGTGATTAATTGTTAATCCTGCCGCAGTCTCCGTCGAAACCGAATCGTGCTCTAAATCAGACAGGAAACGTGTGTTCATAATCCGGCACATGGGAGGGATTTTCCGAATTGTAAATTGTTTTGGCACATTTACCTTGTCGGTTTGCCAACGAGCAATAATTGAACTTATTGCTTTGCACAACACGAACCTGTTGAACATTTTGTTTATTTATCTTACAAGGAAATTAATAAACCGCGCGAATAGCGCACTAATAGCGCGTATTGCGCCTTCCAAAAGTCTACGGAATTCAAGATTGTTCTTGCCGTTCTTTTGGGGTGCGATACTAAAAGAACATTTTTTCTGATCGGGATTTTAAAAAAAGATCTGTTTTGTATTATTTTTTTCAAGGAGGTGCGTCATTTGATTAGTTTAAAAAATAGTGTTACGTTTATTTGGGAGTGATCCTACCAGAAGAGACTAAAGTTTTTGGAAACGTATATCGACTAGGTACCATTTTTCGAAAGCGCGTACCTGTGCGATTCGGGGATTCCTCCTCGTTGACCATGACGTGTAAATCGCGAATATTCCCGTAAACTTAACGGCGCCAATTTGGCAAAGTCCCGTACCGAAAGACGTCGTCGGGAGGAGCAACCGGGATTTGACGCGTCACGAATACCGATGCGAGTATATCGAACGGACATCGAGCAGAACGGCCGCCTGGAAGAGCGTGCAGGAAGATCAACAGGTCCTGCGAGTGTCGTGTTGTAAGTGGGGCAAGCACTCTCCGCGTGTGGTCATCCTGGTTGTTGTTGTTGCTCTGTGTTGCGTCATTTCGGGATTACATGATGCACGGCATCATACTCTTTTTCAAAAGACCTGATCTGGTCTCTGGTGGGACGAAATTTGTTGGAGGTCGAAAATTACGCACCTCGAATCCTTGGCTCTTTTTATTTTCGATATTAAATAAACCATCGGAATTGCCTGTTGAAACAGAAGGAGTCGGATTGGTAATTTTAGTTTTACAACACTAATGTAAACAATTTACCGCGGGACCGACGTCGAGTAGTTCCCGAAAAAATACGAACCCATTTACATGGATGTAAAGGAGAGTAACGACCCAATAAAATGGTGTAAACAGTTGTAAACGCCCTCGAAAAGGACCGCGTTATTAGCGTCCGATTAAATTTTAACAATAATTAAATGGAATTAATCGATCAACCCGGTTCTGCGCGTCCTGTACAGTTCTTGCGTATACAATCCGACCGAACCACCACCCACGTGCGGGCCTGAAGCTGAAGCCACGACGGCGATGCATTTCTAACTTCCAACATCGTTCTATTTTAAAGTGCCAAATCCGAAATTATAAACCGTCGGCACCGCGGGGGTGGGCCCCCGAAATACATCTTTACTGCATAACGGTTCTGGGAATCTTGGAAATGCCCGAATTATTAGCGCGTTGCTAATTGACGGTGATCGAGGAGGTTATTGTTGAACCCGATGCGCTAAGTACTCGATGACCGCGAGGAAGAACGTGGAAGTTCTTCAGCTCGCTCATGATACCCGGTCAATAGTGCAGCAAATCTAAAAACAGAATCTATTATTAACTGCACTATTGATCCATTATTTTGATCATTGCTAGATACTTTGTTCCGTACTAACAATCGATCATTGTTAAACAACTCAAAATATTTCGAATATAGTCGATTTCCAAAAAGTAGAAGCTGTCACTGCCAGCCAACGAAACGACGACGATCATTGAGATGTGTAGGTATTTTTGATTAGACGAATCAAATTTGAAATGATGAAGGTAAAAGTATTAAAGGAAATAAACGCTAATCTGCGTTTGTCCAAAGTTATATCATCAATGAGTAATAATTATCGTATTATGAAATAAATAAATTTTATATGAAATACGATCATTTTCTTTACTGATTTCGAATTACCTGTTAATCTGTCTCATTGTTTCATATGATTATAAACATTAATACAAAGTTGGGTTGGGAGCGGCCACCTACCACGCTCTTGCGTTTCTTCCGTTGGCCCACCGTCGTTAAAAATAGCTGTGTCGCCGTGGTATTTTGGCAATGCGAACTTGACCATTTTGTTTGATTTATCGACCGTGTACTGCAATAAAAAAAAATCGTAAGGATAATTGTCCTGGACGTGCCTTTTGAGATTGGACGTTGAGATCGTGTGTTCCTGCGATTTTTATCGACCTGTCTTTTGTTTTTATTTACGATGTTACAATTAATTTTATCGCTTAAACAGTTGATTAAATTATAATCGCATATCAAACACGCAATAAAAGAGAGAAATATCGTTAATAAATTGAGTTATTCTGCGATTTTGATCCGTTTTAGTGTCTATTAAAATTTCGCAATTAAATCCGAACAAGAAGGCGTTGTCTCTGTCCCAAATTAACTTTAATTTGGCGACTTTTATTTTCCATGTTTTTGACATCATTGACCCGCTCGCAAATTAGTGCAAGAGACAAACCTCTTTTTTCCCATATCTTTCAAACGTTCTCGATTCTATAATTTGCCACCAGCTTCAGTTTCCTTTTACATGAAAATTCATCAATAAAGACGTTGGCTGTTGATTTTGACCAAATCTTTGCTGGACGATTTTTCTAATTCTGTGTTTCTTTGCAGATCTCTACCCGTTCCTAGGCGGCATACACCTTATTTCGGTCAGCCCGACTATCGGATATATGAACTTAACAAGAGGTTACAGCAAAGGACGGAGGTTAGTGTGAGCCTAATTGCTTTAATAATCAAAAAAATTAATGTTCTCAAAAATTGTGTCCATTCTAATAAGGAATTAGGATTGTCGCTGTACAGTTTAAACACACGCCTAGTGTTTACTGTTGTTGGCATACGTGCCATTCATATTTAACTAAAAATTTCAACACGATAATCATTGTGCTTGTCCAAATAACAATAGGCTTCTCTTTATCTCTGTTATTGATGCAAATTTCTGGAACAGGAAAGTGATAATCTTTGGTGGGACGCCTTCGCGACGGAGTTTTTCGAGGACGATGCTTCTCTGACGCTGGCGTTTTGCTTAGAAGACGGCCCTAAACGATACAGTGAGTTTCACTTAATTTTTTTAATAATCAATTTTTTAACATGTTTTTTTCTTCATCCCAGCAATCGGAAGGACGTTGATCCCGAGGTACTTCCGGAGTATATTCGAAGGTGGAGTGACTGAACTGTACTATAATATGAAACATCCAAAAGAGTCCTTCCACAACACTAGTATTACGCTAGACTGTGATCAATGCACCATGATAACGCATCATGGCAAACCCTTGTTTACGAAGGTGAGAATCGCACTTCCCCTCCAAGGTTCGACGTCGTTTGATTACTGAAAAGATGCTTTTGCAGGTCTGCACGGAAGGCCGTCTCATCTTAGAATTTACCTTCGACGACCTGATGAGGATAAAGTCGTGGCATTTTGCTGTCAGAACGCACCGCGAACTCATACCGAGGTCGGTGGTAGGCATGCATTCGCAGCAGGATCCCAGCATGCTAGACCAGCTGTCGAAAAACATCACGAGGCAAGGAATTACGAATTCCACCCTCAATTATCTTAGGGTACGTACGAAAAATTATTGCGAATGCTCCTGAGCATTGATAGACTGGACCGATTAGTGACACTATTGGTAAAATAGAAGTAGCTACTTTTAGTATCATTGAAACTTGTCACAAGTCTATGATGATGGAATTGCTATAAAGTTACATACTAGCGGTCACTCAAGACCGCTACGTATAGAAGAAAGTTTTGTGGTGAAATATAATTGAAAATGAGTAACTAACCGGTCATGGCGCGTCTTTTGCAGGTTATATTGTCAACTGTTTTTAAATTGACTGTCTTGCAGCTATGTGTGATACTGGAACCGATGCAAGAGTTGATGTCGAGGCATAAAGCTTACGCGTTAAGTCCTCGGGACTGTTTGAAAACGACGCTTTTTCAAAAATGGCAGAGGATGGTTGCCCCGCCGGGTAAGAGAGGTACCAATTTTATTGCACTAGAGCCTTGTTCATTTTTGCTTCACTATAACGATAAACTTAACTAAGACCGGCTACACATGTTGACTTTAGTCCTGTTCCGTTGGCTACCCTCTCCTACCGGACTCAGTCAAGCACAAATGAATGAACTCTAACTTGGAGTATTTTCGCACATGTTGTCTTAACGCGCATCGGACGTCCCTTGGATTGTGAAACTGATTTGGTTTTGAATTTTGTTTTTAGAATCTCAACGGCCCGCCAACAAAAGACGAAAACGTAAGGGATCCAATTCGGGTGGGACGGCAAACAACGCGACGCCAGCGCCTAACAAGAAAAGGTCACCAGGACCGAATTTTTCTCTAGCATCTCAGGTGAGGGAGGATAGGGGCCAAAAAGAACGCGCAATCTCAAGAAGTCCTCCTCCTGCGGCTTAGATGATTCTTGCTTAGAAACCGTTCTAGTTTGCAAAACTTGAGTTGTTACTCGTGAAACTTTCAGCAAATTGAATGACCAGTCAATCAAAGTTAGTCAGTTACGATCAAAGCCTAAATTGTAAAAATCGCATTCGTTATTGTTAGTAGGTAAGATGGTGACAAAGTTTGTCTTCGAAAATCGTGAAATTCAAGACAAAGAGGCATTGCCCGTATTTTGGGAGCGTTTTTGGGTAGAGAATGAACTAACTGTGTTGGTTTGCAGGACGTGATGGTTGTGGGTGAGCCGTCGTTGATGGGCGGTGAATTTGGCGACGAAGACGAGCGACTGATAACGCGACTGGAAAACACTCAGTACGACGCCGCCAACTCCCTCGACCACGACAACCACGGCTTCCACGCCGACTCCCCCATGCCCGGTTCGAATTCGTGGGGTGACCGGGGTCCGGGCGTCGGTCCCCCCCAAGGCAGCGCTCCCTCCAACCAGGACTCTGAAAAGAAATCGCCCGCAGTGAGCCAGTGATGATAGTTCATTTAATGATAACATGACAACAACTAAAACTACAAAGAAAAAAGAAAAAACGAACACAAGTAGAATCTCTCCGAGTCAGTATTTCCTGTTGAAAAAGTGCGATGATGCTAGCCAGTGACAAGTTGTTTTTCTTTATTTAATTTTATATGCAAGTTTATCGGAAAAAGAAAGAAGATACTTTTTTAAGTGCGAGATTTTATTAGGAGTGAGATGTAAAAATAAACACGAGTGTTAAGAGTGAAATAACGCAAATAATGACGAAACAAAGGCGGGACCTGTGAAAAGGTTTGGCATCAAGGTTGTTCTGGCAGCACTAGAAGGGACCAGGAAGATTGTATGTACTTTAGTGCTGACGACACAGGCTGGATAAGGTTATTGCACCCGAAATAGTGCAATCTTAAAATGGTTCCTTTTGGAACCACCCACCATAGGTACCTCTACAGAGTGAATGTTTCTGGTTCTCGAATGATGCAGCTCATTTGTACAGTAGTTATAAAACATCACACTGTCTTGTTTGTCTTCGGAGTAACACAGATACTTAAGTACATTGCGCATGCGTGGGGCAGCTACACGAACCTACGTTCTTCGCCGGCTCGATTTTACCACTTTTTTTTTTATTTGCTCTACTTGACCCAAATTTTATTTATTACAGCGCTAAGCCAGTATTTAATTCACTGCCCGTGAGTTGTTCACTTGTTAACAGACAAACTTTGTCGCAAGAGGGCACACGTTACTTATTGAAAGTTACTTAACCCGGAAAATTTTAAGTAGCGCTCGACACGAAAAATTACCTGCTTGTGTAAAGTATTAAGTTTTGTGATACGTTGTTCGGGCGAACGAGTTTCGGTAGCCACTCCGCTTGTGCGTAGCTCGGTCGAAGGGAGTCGCCCCGGTTGCCAGGTCGGACGTCCGAATTCCCGTTTCATTATTTATTTGAACGAGTTGGCGGTCGCACGTCTTTCCTACAATTAGCTCTAGTGTTAAGTTCCTAAGGGTTCCAACGGGGCGTTGGGCTTGGCATCCGGGGCTTCATTCCGGATCTGGCGCGACGAAATTTCGAGTAACACTCATGACTGGAGGTAAACTCGTTTATTAGGATCAATTTTGTATAGTGAAGATAAATTTAAATTGTATAACATACTTATAAATATTATGTCCATTGAAAATATGTAATGATTTACATCCGATTGTGATGTATTTTATAAGAGCGGCTGAGCGAGTGGGTTTTTGAAAATAATTCTTTTGAGCGAATGACTGCAATTTCTGTATTGGTGTCAGGATGAAAGTTTTAATTGTAACAAGTAATTAAAAAATTAAAATTTGGGACTGCAGTATTTTTTACTAGGTCTCGTTTCCAGCTGTGTAAGTGTATTTTTACAACTCTTTTGTCAGTAGTTGTGTGTGTCTTTCCTTGTTCCGGTTGTTTGGTTTATTTCCATTTCGATTTGTAATCTCATGTATAATGAAGCCGCACCAAGTGCGGCTCTACTGCAACCTCACAATACAACACTTACAAATATTGTCAGTTTTATTTATTCACCAAAAATTTATTAACGAAACCAAGTAGCATCTCCAGTAAAATGCACGAAAAATGACAATGAATGTACATCTACAGTAGTGGGGTGTTTTTCTATTGTTACTCTACATGTACAAAAAACGTTGCGATTGTTTCTTGAGAAACAACCAGTTTTAGTATTTATTTTGATATTATTATTTACATTATTGTACAGTCGCTGAAAAATGTCATTGTAAGAAATAAAACTGACATAAAAGTTCTGACAAAAATCATGTAAGGCTTTTTATTCCTCTGTTTATAATTTGAATAGCTTTAACTTTTCCTTTATGGTTTGCAATAATAGTGTACCTATTAAGTATGCCTATATTTACTTCCTGATTTCCTGTGTTATGTAGACAAGAAGTTTTCTGATATATATTCGAAAGTTTAAGTTAATTAGATGAATTATCTAATGTTTGCATACCGGATGTTTCAACGAGAACCGCCGATGCCAAATTGCGTATTTCTAATGGAGTTAAAAATTTGAAATTTGTAGTTGAAGTATCCCAAATTGTGTTTTTAAGAAGTTCATGGGATTTTGACGAATTTATGACACAACTGCTTTATTGAAGCAGTCAAATTTGGTGACAAAGACCGCCTAAACGATTCGGTTATTTATGACTTAAAAGCGGTACCTACTCAAAGATCTTTGCAGTACAAAGACCATCATAAAACCTAATGCGGTTATCCGCAAAACTGGCGCCACAAATTGTCATCTGTCAATCAAAAAATCTCCTAAGGGCTGAAATTTAAAAATCCATGTAATTCAATAACGGTTTGATATAAAAATATTTCAATTGCTCGTTATCAATCTTAGAAGTCGTGATCATGAACTTGAAGAAAATTAAAGAGATGAAGTGAATATTTCGATATGAAATCACGGCCGAAAGTGAAAACTTACACCGTTTAAAAAAAGAACAAAACGATAATGACATCTTGTAGTGCATGAATTATAGTTTATTTCCGCCAAATTTCAAATTTTTATTTCTATTAGAAATACGCAATTTGGCACCGGCGGTTCTCGTTGAAACACCCGGTATGTAGGCGTCCAACAGCTAAATAAAATAGACAATGCAAAGTGTTTGAGGAATATCAGTACATTACGTTGTCCATTTCATTTGGCAAGTGAACAATTAAGAGTAGGTACCTTTGATAATTTCAGTGTTCATTTTTATCTCAAGATAAGTTTAACTCTGCAAGCAAATTGGATCAAAAAGAAACTGAAAAGAGAAAAAGAGCATGTTGAAATATCCATGCAATGTATTACATTATTTCAAAGGAGATTAACAATTCACTTTTTCAAGACTAGTAAGTTATTTAGAAACTTAATATAAAATATTCTGAATTCATGCTTTTACTGAATCGATTACACATACACATAATATTATTAGGAGATAACACAACTAGTGATAGGTTGAGCTTTACACATTCTGGGCTCCTTTCCATCAGATACTTCTTTAATAATGCATGACAGATCATCATGATCAGGATATGCAAGGGTTGAGAGTTTTGAATGAACCAATGTGCCATTAATTTTCACTTCAAACGACGCTCTACGTCCTTCGTGGCCGTTTAACCCGACATCCGGGTGCTTTTGGACAATATGACTAGAAAGCGCTTCAAACTCTTTGAAGTACCCACAAGTTCCACTATAAGTTTCAAAATGTTATCATAGATCATGTTAATTTTAAAAAATTACCAATATTCCACATCAACTTCAACCGACATTATAGAAAGAGTTTGGTTGTTATTAAATAATTATTAGAGTTAAGTAGACGTCAAAAAAAGTAAGGTTAGATTAGAGGTTGTGATTTGACGCACAGTTGTCTCAGTAACTTTATTTTAGTTTTGTTGGCAGTTCCGTAACTAACCTAGAAAGAGGTCTAGCAAACGTTCTGTGAACGTAACGAAAGTTTAATAGAGTTGTGAATTCAACTTTCCGTTGTATGCTTCCGGTGCGCCGATATCGCGTAAAATCATGTCTTATCTTTCCAGACGAGAGGTGGACGACATAAAGCCGTCTATAGACAAAGCTGTTTACAAATTACTGGGCAGCAGTGACAGCTCCTTGGTCAGTACCGCGGTTCACTGTTTAAATTCAGGTTACGATAAACGCAAAACTACTGACAAACTCTCATCTTATGTTGATAGCAAAAAGGCGGCCAGACTAGCCGAAGACATATTTGATTTAGTGGAAGACTTGCACTCTTCTCACCGCTCGAAAAAACGATCGCACGATGAACCCAGAAACAGGGACTCGAAACGATCGAAAAACGCCAGACATGACAACGACAGGGACGGTAACAAAAACGATTCGGATAGATCGAAATCGAAAAGTAACCAGATCATGGAGAGCGCCCAGAAGCAAATTGAAGAGCGTAAACGTAGTCTCGATGTCTCTGCAAGAAACAACATGAATTTGACTAGTTTAAACATCCCGCAGCCGAGTATTTACGGAATTCCTATGGGGTTGTTGAATAGGGGCGACGCTGATAAAGCGAGGAAAATAGCGCAATTGCAGGCGCAAATTAAAAGTAAATTATCAACAGGAATTTTGGCCAACGCCATACAAATACCCGTTGTTCCCAACAAACCAACTCCTTTGATTCTGGATGATGAGGGGAGAACTGTGGATAAGTCGGGGAAAGCGGTGCAATTAACGCATGTTGTGCCGACTCTAAAAGCCAACATCAGAGCTCAAAAGCGGGAGCAGTTTAGAACGCAATCATCAGACAAAGTTGATGACAGTAATGAAACTAAGTTCTTTGATACGCGTTTAGGAATTAAGCCGGCAACGAGGAATAAGAGAACGTTGAGGTTTCACGAGCCAGGAAAGTTTCAACAGTTAGCTGAACGCATCAGGATGAAGGTATTTAAGAAAAAAAAGAATTTTTTTTATTTCTAACCTTTTTCTCTGTTAGGCTCAATTGGAGAAGTTGCAAAATGAAATTTCGCAAATTGCCAAGAAAACCGGCATATCGTCGGCGACAAAGTTGGCTCTGATTGCAAAATCCGAAGGGGCGGTAGAGGAGACTCCTCAGATGGAGTGGTGGGATTCTGTGATTTTGATTGATAATATGGACACGGAGATCGACGGGAAGATTGCAATCAAAGAGTCAGTGATTAACACCCTGGTCGAGCATCCAACGCAAATGAGGTGTCCAAGTGAGTTGAATTTAATTTTTTGGCAGAAATTAACATTTTATTCCTTGTTTTCCGATTTCATTTTTAATTTTTGCCAATTATTTAACCCGATTTAGGATAATTTGAGGTCAATTATTTCAGCGGATCCCATCAAACCGGTCTACATGCCCGTGTTCCTGACGAAGAAAGAGCGGAAAAAGCTGCGTCGCCAGAACCGTAGAGAAATGTGGAAGGAAGAACAGGAGAAAATCCGATTGGGCTTGGAAGCGCCGCCTGAGCCGAAATTGCGAATCTCCAACTTGATGCGAGCTCTAGGTACAGAAGCCGTTCAAGACCCTACAAAGATCGAGGCGCACGTCAGAGAACAAATGGCGAAACGGCAGAAAGCTCACGAAGAAGCTAACGCGGCGAGACAGCTAACAACCGAACAGAAAAGAGACAAGAAAATCAAAAAGATCAAAGAAGATACTTCGCTTGGCGTCAACGTTTCTCTCTACCGTATCCGCGACCTTCACGAATTGGCTTCCAAGAAGTTTAAAGTGGAGACCAACGCCAAACAACTGTTCATGACCGGTTCGGTGATTCTGTATCGCGACTGCTGCGTGGTAGTAGTCGAAGGAGGGCCGAAACAACAGAAGAAATACAAGAGGTGGGTATGGGAAGGAACCGAACTTATCGGGGGGTTTAAAGTTTCAAACATAGATAAAACCAGTTATTTACGCATCAAGGGCGGAAAGTAAAAGTTTACACACGCACAACTGCAGGAAAGTATATTTGTTTGTTCCAAATAAATTATTTTAACAATATCACGCTAAAATTAGGCGGCAGGTGACGGAGCCTACGTTTTACAGCCCGCGGGACTTTTTTTCTATTTTACGGCACTGGTTCCTAAGATGTAGAGAAATAGTAAATGAAATTACATCATCCAATTTTGTACTCCAAGCGGGCCTCATTTCAGGTTTTCTAAATTGAGCGTTCTAGTCTGTGACGTCACTAAAACACCCTGCGCGGAGAACCGTCGTCCCGGTCTCTTTTTAGAAAACTTGAATTAAAATTATTATTAAAATTTTATTTATGAAATGCATAATTTGAGGGGCACAAAACCGAAACTTTTTGTTTTCAGATTGATGCTGCACCGGATCAAGTGGGAGGAAGACATCGTCAAGGACCCTGACGGCAACGAGGTGCCCAACAAGTGCGTTATGGTGTGGGAGGGGACCAGTAAACAGCGAAATTTTGGCGAGATCAAGTTCAAGGTGTGCCCAACAGAAAGGTTAGCGCGTGAACATTTTAAGAAACACAAAGTCGAGCATTACTGGGACTTGGCGTATAGCGGAGCTGTTTTGGAGCAGGCCAATGACACAGTTTCATAGTAAATAGTAGCAATGATGGGTCCGATCGGATGGAACTTTTTTTTACTGATCGTGTGAGCATGATTTGTACATAATTTTTGTTTAATATTACCTACTTAGGTGAATTCGATTATTCTTCAGTCAACCTTCAATAAAGAAATTTTGCTTTTATTGTCACTTTCGTTAATTCACAAGTGATTACATCCTTCATGAATCAACCAAGGCTACGTGGTTCAACCAGATATTTTGGCGAATATTTTTATTCGAATAGGATACATTTTTGTGGTTTTTAACGCAAATAATAGGAAACGTCCGGGTGTAAAAGTACAATTTATTTATTGCCAAAGGGTTGGTCGTTTTTGCTACGTGACTATTTTTAACTTGACTACAACTTCCTATTAATTTGAACTAGTAATAGTAACTTGAAATTAAAACCGTTAAATACTGGAATGATCTAGGAAAGAAATACCTGAGTGGTACATACATAGGTAACATTTGCCTAACTAAACTAAACAATTGGAAAAATCTACAAACTTAAACAATAATTATCATCACAATTTGCTCTTTGATTTTCCTACACTAGCTTTTCTTCATGAATCATTAAACACGTGTCGCTTGATTAATTTAACTAATTCTTGATACAAGAAACAGTCCCGTCCAGCGGGCTTGCAGATCTCTCGATGATCCAACGGTACTCCACATTTCACCCCAATGTCGGGATCTAAAACTAAAAAACTCAACAGAAACCCAATAAACTTGCCACACTAACCAGCAGAATCGTAAGCGACAATTTTCAAATAGATAAACGACATCAACGTGAAAGAAGTTTCAATGAAACTGAAAATTTCCGCTTTAAAATTTCCATTTTCACATATTTCCAGAAACCTCTTGTGCATATCCAGCACAAAATCGCAATCTGCAAAAATCGGGAGACTAAGAAAAGTACTACAACGTATTAGCACTTACTTCGTTGAATTTCGACTAGTTCCACACTTCGCCGCAAGAGCGGCAGAGTAAAATCGGCTAAAGACGAGCCCTTATGGGGGACACTGTAGAACATTATGGCACGGGATTGGTGGAAAATGTCGGTGATTTCCGGACGATTTCGGTGTTTTTCGCAGGCTGAAACAGCTCTGGTCAAGTTATATTAAAAAACTTTCTTCAACTATTACCATTGAGGATGATTTGTTTGATAAAAAGGCCACCTTTGGAGTGGCCCACCCAAATTATAGGCTTGTTGCCCACGCCTAGTCGAAGGAGTTCTTCGATCATCTCGTCGCTTCTTTCGACCATGTCGGATCTGAAAAACACGGTGCTGATTAGAAATTATCTTAATTATTAATTCTTCAAATTTTACTCACCGTATTCTCTTCTTTTTCCAAACCGGACACCAGAGGACATCCGTGGTGTAATTGAGCGCAATCACTCTGGCCCCTGGACAATCCTTCGGCAACCAGTCCTGCGGCCAACAACTAGAATAGACCCCAACTTCCTCTAGATCTTCCGCAACAACCTCCCATTCTCCCTCCATACTCCTAACGCAATCTTCATTTTCCTTCCTGGCAACTTTAAACGACATTCTTCTCCAATATATTTCCGACATGGCTCGCTTCAGCGACTGTCTTCTAGGCGGCACCACCAGTAAATTCCCAACGGAATTACTACGAACCGGAAATTGATGTTTAAGTTTATGGCCGTCGTGCCGCCATTGCCCTTGCTTCCACGTTCTGTCGACGCCGCCATGCAAACCGTGAATAAAAATAACGTCGGCAAGATGATCGCTTTCGGGATGACACAGAACTTGACACTCTACAGATTTTTCGGCGGAGCAACCGTCGTTTAAGTCACTAGGAGAGGGGTAGTCTTCGGCTTCTTTGATGGCGCGACTGGTCGGTGGGAAAGTTATGCGCTTTTGTACGGTGGCGAGGGATCGCGAGATGCTGTTGGCTAAAAAAGCGACTATCGTCGGGAGGAGATGGTGGCGTAAATTGTTGAACACTAGTTGCTGGTTGTGGAGGTACACGTAGTAGATTTTTAATACTGCGGGGGTGAGGGTGCGGGCGATGACGGTGGCGGCGACTCGGAGACGTCTGAAAAGGATAAACGGAACTAATGGTGTTGAGAAAAACGTCAGGAGAGAAATTTGAATTAAATTAAGTTTTTGAAGAAAACTTAAAGAACAATAGTTTGTTAGGGTCGCAAGTACGCTATGGTTCCCTAATGATCTGATCTGATGTTAATATAATTTTATGACGTTTAACAAGTTTAATTAATAATTACCTCGGGTCAGAAAGTTAAAGTTTTCAGAACTTCAATTGACCTTCAATTTTTGTACAGAGAATATGTTTCATATTTAATTCCCTATCATTTGCTCCATTATAACGACCACAATTTTAAATATTTACCGTCCTTCTATAAATTCTACACTAGGAGCATCGCTATATTTACAGTAGATCAATATGCACGGCGCAGTAATGCAGCTTGCAGCAAAATTGCGTTGATGACGGAGGTTCTAATTAGGGACTAAATAATTAACGTTGCCACAACCCCTTCTCTATAGTTTTGGAATCGCTTTCATGTGACCATTTCAAACAGTGGAGTTGACATTGTTTCAAACAAAAACTGCATTACATTAATGATTCCCCGCGTGAAATTCATTTTCCACGAATAACTAGATACATACTCTCGAGACACTCGGTCATCTCTTTCATGGACAATGAGTCCATACTTGTTTTTTGGCCATAGTATGTCTTTCATCTAAATCTTTGGCGATTTACTTAGAAATCTAAGTAAATCGCAGCTAAGTTCAACAATGATTATTTTGACAACCTGCTCTTGTTTGCTCTTTAGCGTTGATTGGTGAAATATGTAGTTAATGATGACTAAGGTCTGTTGTGACTAAAGTTAAGTTCGACACAATTTTCTAGTCACTCCTAATCAAGTAGCATTGTGTGATAGTACTTACAGAATATAATTGTGCGAGTGCATGCAACAACCAGAAAGGAACTTACCGAGCGGTCATTATTCCTTTTTCATAAAAGTGTCACAAAGTCATTTAAACGTGAGTTACTACTTAGTTATTTAACGTAGTAACACACGAATCATCACGTTTGTTCACATGCCGGCGTTTTAGATCTATTTAGATTTCCCTTCAAGTCTATTCTACACTGATTCACTTCGCAATATATTCACAATTGATCATTACGCCAAGGACGTTTCAATAGAGCTACTACAGCCCTAATAACGAATGGAGTGATGACATTTTAAGTGTTGAGTGGTTAAACTTATTGAAATTAATCGTCCGCAATCGAACCAGTTGCCATGGGCTAACCCTAAAATAAGGTGCCTAAAAACGATGAAGGAAGTTTACGAAGATGTCTTCGTAAACTTCCTTCATCGTTTTTACATGGAGCATGTGCTCCATATATTAGAGGAGAACTGCCCAATAAAAGACAAGGGTTGCCTGTTCAAGATAATATGATTTTGAGGTCTAAAAACAATAGTTTTTATAATAATTAGAATTATGTACGTTAAATTTCGTGCAACTGGGCATCAATGATACATAAGTAAATATGTGTCGTTTTATATTTTTTTTAACACCTTGAAACCTCGAAAGGAATTGGAATCAGATTAAATTCTTCAGATATCTGAACTGACGACTTTTAATTTTTCTTCTAGCGGGTAATTTTACTTGAATATTCGTGCTTTTACGCTGCAGAGCAAAACGTTCCTACCCCAGTTTTGCAAGTTCTCGCGAGCTAATCAATAATAAACAATGTAATGCTCAACTTCAAGCGAGATCCTCGGCCAAGGTTTATTTTGCTTAAGTTTACATTTCTAGGCGTTTTATGTTTTGTATGTACACGGCATATCTACTATCTTACTATCTACTTCTAGGCTGAATGATAAATATACTTGGCTATAAGATTTGGTAAGAAGACTTTGAATTTTGCATCTGAATGTCTTTATTTATTTATAAGTAGTTGAATTATTTCGGCAACCCCGCCGGGTTACTCCATTGAATAAACAACATGAATAAAGATTTTTTTCGTTAAAATTCATGTCGAAAAATTCCAGAAGACGGAATTAGTGCACAATTTCAATGAATTGAAATTGAAGTCAATTAGTAGCAGAAACGTAAGAATTTTCGCGTCACTGTTCGAACCGCGTGACCGAAACAAGTGAAAGGATAATCGGCAACTGGCTTTTGAGCGTTTCCGTTTCCGCATTTTCATTAGATGTAACTTGGGAAAATGTGTCATCATATCTGTGAAACATCCACTCTGCAAGTCCTCGTTAAAATAATAGCAATGCGGCACCTAATAATTTTGTCTTTGGCTGATGGCAAGTCAAGGCTGGATTGTTACATATTAATTTTCAAATTGTCCAGCAAAACAACGTTACTCAACTGCAGTCGAAACTGATTGATAATTATTATTAATCTAATGTTGCGTGTGTTTTAATGATCAACGTTCAAATTTTCGGTAACAACCTGACCGTTACATAATGATGCCGTACTTGGATAATTGTCTGACAATAAATTGAGCACATTTGAAATCTAGTTACGAGTCCGCTCGTCATCTCTGTAAGAAATAAGCTTATGGTCCCCTGCCAGACTAATTTGATTGAAACCTTTTGCCGAATCACGAAGTTTTGCAAATACCAGAGATTCCTCCGGTAAAAATATCCAATTTATGATTTATGTCTCTTTGAAATCTTTTTTTTTTCTTCAACTAGGAAATTTAGTACTGTTACCTACTAGTTTACTTACTCGACTGAGAATATGATCTTCGATGTTTTGCCTTCGAACGCGACAACGTTCAGTTCTTGAGTGATCAGTCCTTGGTCGCGCATGATGTCCTCGACTTCGTCGAGGAGACTTTGCTCCTCCATGTCCGATTCACTAAAACAATCACTATTATTGTGAAGGGCTACACATTATACACAAGCGCACACATTTAAATACAATGCTTGATCCACCGTAAAACTCCGATTCGCGATAACATGTCGTCTCCCAGGTCCGATGACGATAAATACATCTATTGTTTCCTCAAAACGCGATAAAATTTTATTTAACGTGAAAGAACGATAACGAACGATTATTACTGAGGAGTTGCTCGATGGAGATTGTCTAATCATTTCAAGTTGTTGACCCCTACCAAACCTTGGCCCTTTGCAAGAACCGGATAGTAATAAAGGGAACTAATTGTAACTGGTAAAACGTATTCAAAAGTTTATTAATATGGGGGAATTGGGGGATGACTTTTTAAATTTCCAAATTTTCGGCTTACATGTTATCAAAATCTGAAAAAGCAGTCGTCTTGGTTTCGAAAAAACCGCAAGATTATGTAATTTTAGCTCAATTTCGATAAAGTTTCTACTGGTTTAGCTCCTCCTAAGACCCACTCCCACTGTTCAATAATTTGCTATTTTCCATAACGTCTTGGAAGTTTTTGGAAAAGTGTCGAATTAGAGACGTAGAAGCACAAACGAGCATTGTTCAATGATGAAGCAACAACAAAAGTGACTCAAACTGCGGTACGAACGAACGATGCATTAAGCTGAACTCGTGCTGATCTTTTAAGAGATGTTGATGCCAAGCAATGCACCCACGTGCTTTACCTCGATTGTAGGTACTTGCGAGAGCGTTGATAAATATCAGTTATCACTTAAAACAATGATTGAATCAACGACTTACCTAATGAACGACGAAAAACTAGTTTCCTTCGTTTTTAACAGAACTAAACGTTCTAAAGATCTAGTAACAACTAACAATAATTAAAGCTTCATTCTTATCTCCGTAAGTAATTAATTTAGAATAGCAATGACAATTTTGCGCTCGTGATCGTGTCAGGCCTAGTTATCAGTTTTCAACGATTCACGTTGTAGGCGGAAGAATAGTGGATGGAAATGTTCGACTTTTAAAAATAGTGCGCACCGAAGCGTCTCCTGAGGAAATAGAGATAATTTCGAAACTGTGTTACCTTGGATCGTTCAATTCCAATGCCATCCTGCACCGCACGCTTGCACAACAGTCGTTTCGGATTCAGAGGAGCTGCCAGTCAGATTTATTTGGGACGAGACGGGAACGAGTTATTGTTAACATAATCGCGAGTTGTCACTAACTAAACAGGTGCTCTTCGGCTGCTCTTCGTTGTAAACAAGCGAATACCAACAAATTTGGAATTGAACGAGGGTACGCGCGCTCCGTTCGTGGATTGCGCGCGCGACCAACCTCGCAGCTTACTACTGGCCACAACACTATTCTGTGCCTACAGCAGTACATCCACGATCTAATAATCGGGGCCACACGTGTGTGGCACTGCGGCGCAAGATATAATACCATAACACGTCACTGTTTAAATGATTGGATTTAAAAGCATCTGTTTGGCTTGAAGCGTTATCTTGACTTTATGTGACGTAAATACTACTAACACTGGCAAATTGGAAATTGGTTTAGTCGCCACAGTACTTTTAATTTTGGAGAAGTCGTACTTAATAGTTTAATAACTATTGTTCACTTTCATCTTATTATGTGGCAAAATTAAATTTACTAGTGGGACCAAGAAGGGGTAAAGTATTATCAAATTCTGCCCTTGCGCAAATGCAGATTCAAAACGCTCGCTTTACTGCACACTCATAGTTTACGTGACTTTGCTAATCTGAGAAATTGGGGCGAAATGAAAAGAATAGTCTTTATCTTGTTTTATTCATAATGGCGGTAGCTTAACATTGTAAACTAACAGTTACAGTATTATAAAAGTAAATGGTATTTACATTACTTATAAAAACTTAAATAATTGACTAAGTCGAGAAAATAGGGAATTCATATGTATTTACAGTGTAATTTGGTATATTATATAGTAAAATCACAGATACTAATTTTTATCTGGCCTTTTTATGTACAACAACAATACAAACCTAACAAGTAAACTTCTCACTTACACGAATTCCATTCCTACTTGTGCCCAAAAACAAAAATAATAACAAGAAACTGCCTTTTAATGTAAAGAAAAAAATTAACTTCATAAATCCAATCAACAAAACCTTTGGAATTCACCCCTTGCTACGTCAACATGTAAACGAAACACTTAACTTACGGCTTATTCGAATATGTTACAAATGTACAATTTCTTAATACAACTTTAGCTATTGTCATTCATCATATCATCAAAAATGTATCACCGAAATGCGTCGCGGACGCGCAATCGAACCTTAAAAGACCAGAGAGTTAAATTTGTTGACGACGCCGATATGTTCAGGGTTTTTTGAAATTAACAATGGAAGAATTACCGTCGGCGCCGAAAGGCAAACCGAAACGCGAATTGTGCGCCATCAGTTCGGTGTAAAACTTCAACTGTTCGGTGGAGGGAAAAGGCAGAACGGGCGGTGTGGCATTCATGGCGCTCTGCGAGTACAAACTTTGCATGGCGGAATAATAAAGCGGATCGAGGATGGGTAAATAAGGCATTTTGTTGGCTTCATACAAAGATAAGGGGTAAGGAGCGGGGGCGGGAGTGGGAGGGTAGAGCTTGGGTTGCGGGGTTTGCGGTGGGGGTTTCATAGGGGGTGGAGTCGGCGCAGATTTCATGCTGGAACTGCGGCCGTAGGGTTGAGGAACGGTGATTTCCGACTCGCGACTCGTTACAGGATGCGACATTACCGGCTTCAGGTATTTACTGCTGTCCAGTCTCGGGATTTTTTGATTGTAGTAATTTTCAAGAGGTCCCCGTTTCTGGGTGTATCTATTAGAATTTTGGTGGTATTGAGGTGGAGGCAGTGAATATCTTCGGGCCTCCCCCTGGTGGTTGCCGGGGGGTTTGCCGTTTGGTCCTACCAGCGTTATTTCCAGATTCGATCCCAACCTCCGACCGTCCAGTAAATTAGCGTTGGTGGCGGGAGGCGACTTGTGGTACATTCTGGGGTTTTCGCGCATGTTGAACGGCGGCATTAGGTGGTTCGCCCCGGAAGTAGGGGGCATTTTCATTACTTCTACTGCGGGTTTTTGAGGACTGGTCACAGTTAAATCTAGAATATCGCCCCCAGCTAACCGAGGCGGACTGACAAACTTGGGGGTGTGCACCACGTGATTAGGCACCTGGAAACTTTTATTCGGGCTAGGAACGCTAAAATCCTTAGGGTTGCCGTACACCGTTCTTTCCGAATAAGAATAAATCGACTTGGATTGCACAACTTTAGGTGGTAAACTGGCGGTGGGATAAGTAAATTGGTTGCTTGCTATAGGTGGGGTGTGAATGGCGGCAGTTTGATTGGGTGAAACGGGAATTTGGCTGATGTTTAGGGTTTGAGGTACGGACAAATGCAGGCGCTTTGGAGGGACCGAATTAATAGAAGGCGGAGGCATGTTGTGGATGTCGTTGCTGACGGCTTTCGGACTAACTTGCGCGCCCGCTTGTTGTATCACTGAAGGTCTAACATCCTTTGTTAGTAAAGGCGAAACGAAAGGTCTAACTGGGGTGACTTCTAAACCTCCCTCTTTTAAAATTTCCAATTTTCTCTTCTTAACTTCATGAAGAAACGGTTGTGTCAAACTAGTGGTGGTGCTTTTGTAGGTGTCTGTTTCTAAATCGATGATTTCAGGCGACTTGGGTTTGTATGGCACCTCGAGAACGTCAGGACTTTTACTATTTGTACTTGGAGTATCCCCCGTTTTGATTATCGGTACGTTTTCCTTTCCTTCAACGGGTGAATGGGATTTTTCGGGAGGTAATTTCTGTGCTACTGGAGCCACTGCCGACGTTAAAGGTTCCGCGTGCTTATCCGCTAAAGACACAATTTCCATGTTAACCAATTCGCTTTTGATATCGGCTTCAGTTTTTACGTCTGCTTTCGATATACTATTATCATCATCAAACACGTCATCTTTAATTGTAGGCGACGTTTCGATTTCGTTAATATTGTTATTGTTAAATTTATCACTACTACTTTGTTTGTCTTTTTGACGCTCGAGCTTAACGCGCACACTTCGAAGTGAAGACGTTTTCCCTTCAGCCTTGATTTGGATGTTAAATTCCTGAAAAAATTTAAAATTTTATTCGTGTTCTCTTCTAAGTGATTCAAAATAATTACTTTACTTTCCGTTGGCGTTGTGGGGGTGACAGGCGTCTGCGGAATCGGGGTGCTGTTGCCGCTCCTAGAAGTGCTCTCGCTGGTCTCGGGGTCACTAGCGCTGCTGCCGGCCTTACACTTCAGTCTTCGGCGCTCCGAAACAGGCAACGGTTTGTACTCCTCGCCTTTGACGTGACGCTCATAAGGCAACAAAAATCTGCAATTTCAAAAATCTATCATTGCTACGACCGCACAAACAAAGGGGTTTGCGGCCAATAAAGCACAAAAAAGAAACCTAATTTTTATATCTCTATAAAACCGACGACTATTTTTATTCGCTATTAACAGTTTCTTTAGTAAACCAAATTACAAAATTTTTGCTGGAGCAGTACCTTTCGTAATGCCTTCGTACGACCGTGGCGGCGCTGGTGCTGTTTTGGTGGCCACTCATGTCGTCGAAGATCGATTTCCATAGCCTGTTCGCCGTTACAGAATCGTAGCCTCCCAGCTTCTGGACTTTGGTGTAGAACGAGTGAAGATCGACTGCAATTTGTGGAGAATTAGGATAAATTTTCACATAATCCGGCGACTACTCACGTTCTTTGTAGCCCAAAGAGGGGATGCGACCTATGGGGGTGTAGTTCGTTTTCATGAAAACAGTCAATTCCTTGATGAACTCTTTGCTTTCGGAGTTTTCGGTGGAGCGCGTGCTGCGCCGTAAGTTGCCGCTATCACAACGGAGACCATTACGGCCGCCTTCGGCCGTAATTTTCTCCTGAAAAGAGCGACAAATTAGAAATAATTCAAACGTACTGCAAATTGAGACATTATCAACTAAACAGCAGGAGAGAAGGTGCGTGCAATACGTTGGGTTGTCAAAGTTTCAAGGAGGTCATCAACTGTTACATTCCTCCATTTTGAACTTTTCATTTTATCAATCATTTTTAAATTTCAGATTTCTTCTCTCGACCCACCAAACAAAATGTGACATGTTAGATAGAAAATTGTTTAAAAGTTAAGTAGAAACTGGCGAGTACCTTGGAAGAATTGAACACATTGGATATTGAGGATTCTGATTCGTTGCTCTCGGAGCCGGGGGAGATGCTCCGTTTTTTCCGCTTGCCTCTGGGCCGACCCTTCAACTTTGGGGCCAGATGATTGCACAACAGTTCGTGGCCCTCCAACTCGGGATAGTCAAACGTATCCTTGCAGAAAAGGATCCTGGTGTTGTTGGTGTAGGCCGTCAGACCTCCAAGGGCGCTGACTATCTTATATTTAAGAAACTCGTCCTCGAGGCCCTCCAAGCGTCGCATCATCGCCCTGTAGCGGCAGTAGCGGGGGTAACTTAGAATTATTACGGTTGGTCCTTCTTGTTCCGGGTAACAGTCTGAAAAAAAAACGAAACTTTAACAAAATGAAACGTTTGTTCTTTGATTAATTCAATTAATTAATTAATTTCTTGCGTCCGTTAGTATGAAGAAATTGAGTTCTCCAGAGTGCTTCAGGATAATAAAGCCGTGTTTGAGGTAGCTCTAAATGAAGCGAGCGATCCAAGGGTAATTAGTAAACTAAAATTGCATTCAGTTTAATTCCAGGAGTGCAATGAGGAGTGCAACACCAATCTAGGACAAGCAGAACAGCTGCTACAATGGATTCGAAAAGCTCTCCGGTAACACAAGGAAACATTTTCAGTGGCAACGTCTTTCCAGGCTAATTACCGCGTCTTTGTAAGGCTTTTTCCACTGGGGTATTTTCGCAAATACTTTTTGTTACCTAACAGATGACAAACATGTTGAAATTACGAGAAAATTTCGTCGTTTGCATTGTTTACGGATGGATTTTGATAACCTGATTGTCGAAGTTGCAACAGCGATTTGACGAAGCGTATCTGTCGGGGTAATTGGGAGAGCAAACGATATCGATTATAGTATTGTGTACATTGGAGATATGAGCAACTAAATAAAATATTTTTCGTTGTGACAACAAAAACACGTGCAACCACACATGCCCCCATAAAAAATTATATATAAACAGAGGCAGAAGCAGATGTACAGTGTACGGTGTTGTGCTGTATGATAAACAACCAGTAAGTAATTAGCGTCGTTTAAAATTTTTAGAGTACACATCTCTAAACATATTACAGTTATTTAATTCTAGTCCAGGTCGCACAAAAAGCAATTTTGGTTGTCGGTATTTGCTTCAATGAGTTACATCATATCACTATCATTATGTGATTGAGGGTAGTAATATAGATAACATTATAGGGTTCATTAATTGTAAATTATTATTTGGCATATTTTTCACCGCCCACCCTCTATGTCATCGGTAGACTGTTTCAATTCTCTGATGCTACCCTTACCAACATAAAAAACATTACACCCCGCTACAGCGAATCCAAAGGCGCAAAATCTAACCATTTGCATTTTGCGTCCAGTTATCGTACTCCAGAGACCCGTAGTTGATCTAGTTGTATATACATTTACGTTATACAATCACAATATTCCTTTTTGCTAATTACTAATTTTTTATTATTTGCTTTGCGGTCGATTCGTCACTCCCCGGTGACAACAATGAGAGAAAACAACGCAATAAACCAATAACGACTTCCCAAATCGGTTTTAAAACATAAAATCGTCTTGCACCATATTTTGCGACCGCCGATAGGAAAACCAATGACTGGACAAAACAATACAACAAAACACACGAAACGCAATGAAAATTTGATAACGACGCGATTGCACCTATAAAAGAGCAGGCATTCATCAAATCATTCAGTTTTCGCAGGCATGTTCTTCAAGATTGTAGCAGCAGTTTTGGCAGTGGCCGTCCTGGCGCCAGCTTTTTCCGTCCAAGCCGACAAATCTAAAACCGTCAACAGTTTAGATGAAACTTTAAAGAATGCACCGTGCAAATGCATGAACTGGAGGAGCTGCCATGGCGACATCAATTCCGAGTAAGTTCAATATCGTTTAGTTGCCGAGACATAACCAATCAAGTACCAGCTAGTTGCAGAAGAAATAGTAGGGCTCGTCCGGTTTCTTTCGCAACTAGCTATACACCTGGACCTATAGGCTAAACAACTTGAGGTAGCACTCCTGGTGGCATCTAAACGCATCTTTGCCTACGTCCTTTGAGATGTGACACGGCATGCTGCTTAGTGCAGCAATTTGGGGAAACGGGGAAGAAATCGAACTCTTTGAGCGTTCGATGGGCTTCGCGTCCTTCTCGGGTGCTTCTCGAGATTATTAATTATGAAAACCGTGATCGAAAGTACTTCCAGTAAGTTGTTTTATCGTCGTCGGGACAAGGACCGTTTTAAAGCCCATTTGCGGCAGCCAACAATGAAACAGCGGCCAATAAAAACCCCAACATATTAGCGAACGGCAATAATGAACCGAAAAAAGTTGATGTCGGGGATGAAACGGGGAATAAAAATAAACCGGGCGGAGATCAAAGCGTGTTCGTGAGCACTGGCCAATTACTTTGCTCTGCAGATTTACAATTTTCAATTACCCTTGACGCGGCCCGCCCGGCTCAAATTTGAAATGCGTTATCCCGCTAGTAATTTATGGTTTGGAAGTTTCAACTTCACAGGACGGTGACATTAATTCAATTTAAAATAAACTACCTATGCAGACGGTCGCGATTTTCGTGGGCTGTTGCAAAATTAAATAAGTTCGGGTCGCCGCCCCACCAAGAAATTATCATTCAACCAACTTCTGGCGGAGTTGACTGATTAGAAATGGAAATGAGAATCGGCCCTGTCTAACTATCGATTTCGATCCCATATACAGGATGCCTCGATAATAAAAATAAAGTTGGTATTTTTGAAAAAATCGCGACTTCGCCTACTTGACGACGCGCTCTAAACGCTCTTTAGTGTTTGAACACTGAGCGAAGCTTGTCAGCTGATCAGCACCTGAGTGGGTCAAACAAATAACGTCCCTTGTTGTCCGTTAATAACATATCAATTAATTAACCGGGATTGAGACGGCCATTCAAGTGATACTCGAGCACTCGACTTCGTCGCTAATTAAGTTGCACCGGCGTTACACCACAATTAGCAGAGCAATGTTAAATGTTAACATTAATTAAGCTATTTAAGGCCCCGAACGGCGTTGACCTAATGAAATTATGAATCACTCCCTTACCATAATAATTCCAAAATGCATTTGCACAAACCAAATTTAGGACCTCATCAATAACGTTTCTGTGCCTCTGAGTAACTAACGATCTTTTCGTCCCGTCTAACTTACCATTAGTTA